>CM052886.1:24899605-24998907 GCA_028534135.1 Potos flavus
GAGACTCTTAATCTCAGGAAACAAACTGAGGGTTGCTGGGGAGGGGGAAGGATGGGGTGGCTGGGTTGTGGACATTGGGGAGGGTATGTGCTATTGTGAGTGCTGTGAATTGTGTAAGACTGATGATTCACAGACCTGTACCCCTGAAGCAAATAATACATTATATGTTAATAATAATAAAAAAAAAGAATCTTGGGCCCTATACTGCAGACTCACTGAATCAAAAAGGCATTTTAAGAACATGTTCAGGTGATTTGTGTGCATTTTAAAGTTTGAGAAACACCGGCCTAGAGAACTGTGTCGGATGTCCTCCAACCTGTGTCTCTGAACTCAATTTCTTTCTGCCACTCTCACTCCTGTCTATGTCATTCCAACTCACCTTCTGGCTGTTACCCAACTTTGCGGCTCTCTCTCTGCCTGGAATGCCTTCTTCTTCTTCTTTTTTTTAAGACTTTATTTATTTATTTGACAGAGAGAGAGACAGTGAGAGAAGGAACACACAGGGGGAGTGGGAGAGGGAGAAGCAGGTTCCTGCAGAGTGGGGAGCCCGATGCAGGGCTCGATCCCAGGACCCTGGGATCATGACCTGAGCCGAAAGCAGATACCTAACGACTGAGCCCCCCAGGAGCCCCCCTGGAATGCCCTCTTAGAGACTATCCTGTCTGAAAAAACAACCCCCGTCTCCCTAGGATGTCACTCTGCTTTGTTTTCTGCATAGACTTTATCACTACCTGAAATTGTATGCATTCACCTAAATTTAATTTTTTTCAGCCAACGAAATGTAAACTTCATGAGATCAGAAATCTTATTTTATTCACTGCTATTTTCTCCTCAGCAGAGAAGAATGGCTGGCACATAGTAGGTTCTCAATAAGAATTTTCTGAAAAGGTAGATATCTACAGTTTTGGTACAGGATAGATCATTTTTTGTGTCTGATTCAATTAATTACTTTGTCTAGTAAAACACTCTCAGGCTACTGTTGATTAGAGCATGGTATTTTACTAATTCACCACTCTTCATGATTCCCCCCCTTGTGTTATTTTTTTTTCCTTTCTTATCCCACCTTCCTTCTTCTTCATTGGAAGAGCCATGGGGTTCTTTTCCATGACACAGTACCATAAGAATGGCCACCATGATACAACGGGCAATTTCTACTTAACTTGCCAAAGCAACATGAAAAAGTACAGACTTAATAATGATTTCATTATATAGCAGGTGCTGGCTGGAGCTTCTGGACTTGAAGCTTTTGAAATCAAAGAAAATTTAAAAACTGCAACCTTAGTGTAAAATCTTGGCAATAAACTCAGCACAGATGGCTGCAACATTTCAAGCTTTGTTTACAAAATAGTGAAATTATCTCTTGATCTGTGAGACACTTTTGCTCTCTAATGAGCCAAGGAAGATTCTGAAATATGAAGAAGTGTCAATGAGTTCTGATTACTTCTTCATTACAGAGAAGTCTCTTTTCAAAACCGTTCCTGGAAAAAAATGCATATTTTAATATACGTATCTGATGTATATTAAGAAACTCTTTTAAACTGAGATTCTTGAGTCATTTGTTTCAATACAAATTTGAATCTGGTTCAGCGTGGTCAAAAGCAGGCTTTTTTTCAAAAGCCACAGCATTCTTGCCAAGTCTTCTAAAGAGAATACTTCCATGGGAGTCATTAAATTTCTCTTTCCTCAGCTACCTTGGCCTGGGAATTTGCAGTCTCAGTGGGCCTTCAGATCCAGCACAAGTGACTCTGTCTCCCTTTTAGTTATCAGTCGTGTCCCTTCTCCCATGACCTCTTGTTGTCTCCTCTGTACCCCAAGGTTCATTCTGTCCAGTGTCAGGTTCATTTCCTACCATGTCGGGATGTATTTTTGGGAATGAAGATAAGCCAAGCCACTTGGTCTAATATCAAGTTAAACATCACCGCTTTTTAAAAACATCACATATGGACACAGACCCTAAAAGGTTAATCAGGACACTTACTCTAGCTTATTTGCTGAGCAAGTCGGCTGCTGGTGCCTGAGAGCAGACAATTTGTTACTTCTGATCCCAGGTCATGGGTTTCAAGATTACCCCCTTCAGAGCATTATCCTAGTTTGCTGAAAGCTGAAATTTTGGTGACAGCGATTCTATTAAGTTAGTCATGTTTCACCAAAAGCAAACGAAAGCAAAAAGCTAGTTCACTCAGCCACCATGGTTTCTAGATAAAAAGTAACCATACTTTTCATTCACCTGACATTGGCCTAGATGGCTGTTTTTTTTTTTTTTTCCCCACATGTGCTTTACTCATCCTACCTTGTTTTATCTTCAAAGTCATAAGCAGTGTAAAAGAGGAGTTTCAAGGGAGTTGTTGGACACAGCTGATGAAGAATTGGAGACAGAGAGAGATGGTGACATAGATTTTGGGATAAGAGGCAGGACACGAAATCAGGCCTCTGACTCTCAGTTGCATCTCTCCATTAGAAAGTTTTCTGCAACTCCAGGGGGCAGCAGTCACATGTAGTCTAGGTCAAGGGCACTCAGGGGTTGTGTGCGCACAACCTTCCAAGAATCCAAAGTCCCTGCTGTTTGCCATAATAAGACTCTTGGAGCCTGCTTAACTCCGTTCATTTTTGCAAACACTTACTTTTAAAGATGATGGAAAAAGGAGAGGTTTCTCTCTCTTTTGCTTTTTCGTGAAACTGGTTTCCTGATTAACTAGGATTCTAAAGCTATGATTTAGGAGAAGTCAAATGGGGAACTACTAAAACAGAGATTGGCCCCTCTATTAAAATTAAACACGAAATAAGGCTTCTCTGTAGACAAATCATGTAAAGTTTTCCTAAGGAAGGAAAACTTCTTAAAGAAGAGATTGCCCATCACCCTTCCTTTCTAAATCGTAACCACTTTAGAGTGATACGTCCCCTAGTACGTTTTTCTAAGTTAGATGAACATTAACCATATATTTATCTGGACCGTCTATAACATATGGTACTAAGTCTGTTTGTTGTTATTTCCCCAAATACATCCTTTCAATACCCTTTTCAGGACAATGGGAATATACTTCTCTGAAACCATAATGCGAGCACTCTTTTCTTGCTTTGCTAATTTGAAAAACGAACATAATGTATCCAGTGTCTTAAAACATGACACCTATGCCCAAAAATTTCTGATGGCTCCTCATCTCCTGCAGAATAAATCCAGAGTCCGCACAATGACTCATGGGATCTGGTTCCCAGGACCTCTCAGCTCTCCCTTCCCACTCCAGGCCTTCAGCACACTTATCTTCCTCTGCTCCTTGGGTCCTGCCAGCTCATTGCTGCTTCAGGGCTGTGGCGTGTCCTCTTTCTTCCACATAGGACACTGCTGCAGAGCCTGGCTGATGCTCACCTTCTCAGGGAAAACTTAGGCTGTTCTAGTTAAAATTTGCACCCTGCCCCCACCCATCATGACTCCATTCCTTATAGGTGCTGCTGCCTTATTTCTTTCTTAGTAGACTGTCTTCCATTGTCACCCTTAAAATAATTTAGTCTGTAAATGACTTCTTTATGCTGCTTACTGTCCATGTCCCACTAAAATCTAAGCTCCAGGAGGACAGGAATTGTGTTTTTTTTTTTTTTATTCACTGCTGCTTTTCTGTTGTCTAGAAGAGTGTACACAGTCGGTAGGTACTCAAAGCCTATTTTTGTTGGATGAATCAGCATTATCCAAGCACGCAGCCATAGAATATTATGTGATATAAACTCTGGATTAACCAGGCTCATATTATAAGCAAGATAGCATATAAAACAATATTTTCCTTCCCTTGTCATTAATTTATAATTGCGGATTAGAAATCTTAGTGTTCAACACCACTCTTTGTAATGACAATGGTTGTGGATACAATTTAAAAGCTATATATTTTAGGGAAGCCACTGACTTTCCTTCCAGTGGAAGGTTTACTTTAAAAATAGACTCAGAAAAAAACTTTTTATTTGAAAAACAGATGGATTGCTAAAGGGGTCACAACACATTTTAATTTTCCTGTGAGAAAACAATAAACTAGATGATAGAGCCCGAACAAAGGCTCGCCTGTCTCTCAGTTCTCAGAAAAGTTCTCCATCAGGGTCCTGTCCCTGAACAACCTCTCAGAGCCTCTCCAGAGCGCATGAGACCACTGGACACTGCTTTCAGCTTTTCCCGATTTCTTTTTATCACCGTTTAAGGTTTTTTTTTTCTTTTTTTAAGTTGCCAGCAGGCTTATCCCTTCCTTCCTTCCTTCTTTCCCTGCTTCCCTCCCTCCTGTCTTCCTTCCTTCCTTCATTCCCTCTTCCTCTCTCTCTCCTTCCCTCCCTCTTTTCTTACCTCCTCCCTTCCTTCTTTCTTCCTTTTTAAACAGACTTCTGTAAAATAACATTTTTAGGTTCACAGCAAAATTGAGCAGAAAGTACCAAGATTTCCCACATTATCTCTTGCCCCTCCATATGCACAGATCTTCCTATTATCCCCATCCAGAGTGGTACATTTGTGACAACTGATGAACCCACATGGACACAACATTATCACTCAAAGTTCCACTTTACATCAAGGTTGACTCTTGGGTGTTGTACATTCTGTGAATTTGGACAAATATATAACGACACGTATCCACCATTATAGTGTCATACAGAGCAATCTCACAGCCAAAGGTTCTTTCTTTTTTATGTTTTTTTTTCTACTCTAAAAGTAATAAATACATGCTGATGGTAGGAAAGTTGTAAAATACAGAAAAAATATGATGAATCAAATAAAGTTAATTTTTTCCCTACCACTAAAATTATACACACACACACACACACACATATGACCATACACATTTGGGAAAACATAGTATATATGTAGTTCTTTATACAGTTGTATGTCAGCAGGATCTTATATTCGAGACAGACTTTAGGATATGCGGAATCCTTAAATATTAAATATTCATTTCTCCTTGTTTCTTCTCTGACAGTAAAATAACTAGTTGTGTACAATTACTGCATGCATACCTTTATTCACTTAGACAAAAACCTTGTGCTTTTTGAGTCCCCGTTGAGAAGAAAGGAATGAAATAGAGACCTTGAACTTGGAAAGGTGCAATTGTCTTCTGTTTGTTTGCTTGCCTAATGAAAGCTACAAATTTTCCTGGCATAATTGAAATATCCCATGGTAACCCCCTGAGAGGGTCTCTGAGACAGAGGCAGGCCGTCTGGGTGTGCACGTTACAATTTGGAGAACCTAAGGAAGTTCCACAGGGTTTTGCTCCATACCGTTTCACAGCATTTGTACAGTGAGCCCTCCCCCACCCCCGGTGCAACAGATTCTGCGCATGTTTGTTCTGGAGGGGTTCCACTGGCCGCAGAACCACAAACCTCAGTTACTTGACTTTCATATTGTTTTGCAACTTCTGTGCTATTTCATGGGCTTTTAGCTATGACACAAGGCACAGGATTACTGGGATTCCATGCACTCTGCAAAGGGAATGGCTGATCTCAGAGAGTCCATTTGTTTTGGAGGAAAGCGACTTTGTGAGAGATAATTTAATAAAAACCACAACTCATCCCCAAGTTGTAGCAACCAAACCACTGGTTACCCCAAGGCACAGGTCCTATTACAAACACCTCCCCATGTAGATCCATTTCACCACTGGAATAAGTTCTCAAAATTTTGACACTTGTCAGGTGTAGGTTTTAGTAAGGCAAACAAACCATAAGAAAAAAGATTTGTACCCTTAGAAATCGGAAAAAAAAAACCTAAATCTCTCTTACTATAAAACTAATAATTACCCACTGCTGAACACTTGGAAAATAGAAACAAAAAGAAGTAAATAAAAATCATGCATGATCCCACCATCCACAAAGCCAAAAACATCTTGAGTACTGGGGAACTATAATCCTCTCATTCCACTCAGTTGTGATATTGGCTAAAGGTGACTCTTCTAGCACACCTGGAAATACCCAGACCAAGAGAAACTGGTGAAAAGGGAAAATAAAAATATTTTGCTGTTTTATTCTTGAAGCAGGTGTGAATAAAATCCACGAAACACATATGAGGGTTAAATTTAGAATCACTCTGCTATGTGATTTTATAGACTCACTCTGCTAGTGACTAGATTATTGATTCGTCAGAATTAGATGCCTTCACTATAATTTTCATATTATAACTTCATACCTATAACTTCAGATCTTTACAAAAATTGGTTAATTTTGGGGTGCCTGGGTGGCTCAATTGGTTAAGCGTCTGCCTTTGGCTCAGGTCACTATCTCGGGGTCCTGGAATTGAGTCCCCCTGCTCAGCGGGGTGTCTGCCCCTCCTTCTCCCTCTGCCCCTCCCCCGCACTTGTGCACACTCTGTCAAATGAGTAAATAAAATCTTTAAAAAAATTGGTTAATTTTGCACTTTATAGTAAAAGAAAAAAATGGAAATGAATTATCTCAACATAAAAGAGCCTTTATTTAGGAACCAGGGCTCTGTTTATAGGTCCACTGTGGGTGAGAAGCACTTATTAGGATCACCTATGGGACAGTTATTTCCAAGTATTCAAGGGAAAATAACTATTAGTTTTGTTTGTGCAACAAACTCCAACTCCGTAATTCATTGTTAATCAACAAATGAAGTATACATGTTTTACTACTACCAGTATGAACCGATAATTTGTTTATGTAAATGACACATGATCTCATTAGAGGCTACTGCATGAAATGTTTGTATGGAGTTGAGTGCTGAATTATGCATTCTAACTTTTACTCAAAGATAATTATTAAGTGTTAAATGATTCATTGGACTTTCATACATGTTGGGAGGGTAAATTGGTGCAGCCACTTTGGAAAACAATTTGGCGGAATCAGTTAAAGCTGAGCATATACATACCCTATTACCCAACAGTTGTAATTCTAGGTAAATACTTAAGAGAAGATGTGTGTATTTGTGAACAAAAAGACATACAAGAGCACTGATAGTATCATTTTTAACACTCCCAAACTAGAGATTATTTGTTACAGTTCAAAGTTAGGTAAATGTTCATTACCACTAGAATAAATAAATAAACACACACACACACACACACACACACACACACACACACACACACAGAGGAATACTCTATAGCAGTGGTCAGCAGTCTTTTTCTGTGATATGAGAGGTTTGGGGGATCATATGGTCTCTATCACAATTACTCAACTCTGCCAATGTAGAGTGAAAACGGCCATAGACAATGTAGAAACGAATGGGCATAACCATGTTCTAATAAAACTTTATTTACAAAAACAGGTGACAGGCCAGATTTAGTCTGTGGGCTCTAATTTGCTGATGTCTGCTCTACAGTAAAATAAACAAGAAAAGAACGAACTGTAGCTATGTGCAACAGCGTGGATGAATCTCATAGACAATGCTGACTTAAAGAAGGTAGACACAGGAGCACCCGGGGAGCTCAGTTGGTTAAGTGTCTGCCTTTGGCTCAGGTCATGATCACAGGGTCCTGGGGTGGAGCCCTGCATAGGGTTCCCTGCTCAGCGGGGAGCTTGCTTCTCCCTCTGCCCCTCCCCTCCCCCTGTTGGTGCTTTCTCTTTCTGTCCCTCTCTCTCTCAAATAAATAAATAAAATCTCTTTTTTATTATTTTATTTTTTTAACATCTTAATTTTATTTTATTTTTTTCGTGTTCCAAGATTTGTTGTTTATGCACTACACCCAGTGCTCCATGCAATGTGTGCCCTCCTTAATACCTACCACCAGGCTCACCCAAATAAATAAATAAAATTTTTAAAAAATAAAGAAGGTAGAAAATAAAAAATGCTCTTTGATTCTATTTTTATATATTTCAAAGTTAGAGGATGGTGATAAAAGCCAATGAGTCAGTATGGAATCTTTGGGAGGTAGTGTGTGGGAGGAAGTATGAGGGAAACTATATTGATCTGTGTGGTTTCACATAGATATATTAACTTTGTAAGAATTCATTGAGCTGTACACTTAAAAATTGGATACTTCACAGAATTTAAGTTGTATTTCAATAAAAAAAGTAAGAAAAATTTTCTATCTAAATAAACTAATAACTAAATAGACTAATAGCAGGAGAATTAGAAGTGCCAATAAATATGAAAGCTACAATTTCAACTGTTGAGGGATATCAGGCTTTTGATAAATATAAACTTAGACACGTACACATATTAGCTTATATTTACTAATGTTAAATACACTAACTGGAAATTTGCTCTTTCAAAGATGCTAACATTTGAACCCAATTTTCCAAGTAGCTTTCCCTGCAGGAAAGTAAAGAAAATAGACATGCACAGTCACACAGTTGTTTTGTTTTTTGTTTTTAATTGAATATGTTTCCAGTTCACCTGGGTGGCTCAGTTGGTTAAGGGGCTGCCTTGGGCTCGGGTCATGGTCTCAGGGTCCTGGGATTGAGCTACACATCGGGCTCCCCACTGAGCGGGGAGTCTGCTTCTCTCTCTCTCTCTGCCCTTCCCCACTGCTCATGCTTTCTCTCTCTCTAATAAACAAACAAAATCTTTAAAAAAAATGGAATATGTTTCCATTTTCAGCAGTACAATTGCTATAGAGGAAAAATCCTTTATTTATTGGAATGACCTAAACATTTATACAATTCTGTGTGGTCACATGTCTGAGACCTGATCAACCCTGAGCTTCTGGGGTTCAGGCAGGTGAGCTAAGCTGGGAGAAGAAGTTACTGTCTTTTCCTACTTGACCCTCAAAGCTGTTCCCAACTTTAAAGTCCTATGAAAGCAACATCTGAAAGAACTAAATCCCTTCAAATATTGAGATATTTGCTTAAGACTCTGGGATGACTAAGTTCCAAACATCTGCAAAATTATCCAAATCATGATCGTGGTCATTTGTATACTATTACCCAGAGTCATCTTGGCATTTTATTAGTCAACCATTTTATAAATGATATCCATGAAAAAAGACTTACTGATAGAAAAAGTGAAATAGCAGATAGAATAAGATATCTTTCACACAGATTGCCTATGGAGTTAATTATTATTAACAAACCTATTCTATAAAGAATGTAGTAATTTAGGAATAAGATGCTAAACTTTTCCTAAGAAATGTTGAAAATGTATTTTTGAATTTAAAATGTACTTCCACAATGTTCAATTACTTTTTTCAAATATTTGATTGTCTAAAAAATGTTAGAAATATTGAAATGCACTCTCTTAACATTGCAGTATACATTCTAGAAAACAGATTGGCATGGTAACCCTTTTCATAGACTTAATATACATATTGCAAAAAATCTTAGATTTGTAGTATATGGTTATTACTGAAAAATAAAAATACTGTTGTTCACTAATCTTATGGAATCCACATCCTATTAGCATTTCTGGCTTTATTCTCCTATAATTAGGAATGTGAGGACTCCTTTCAGAGAAACCTCCAATTTCCTACTGTGCCACATAGGATAAGCACTCTCAGAATCTAGAATTTAGGTAAAAATAAAAATAAAATGTTACTATCTATTAAGTTACAAGTCATAAATTTTAAAAATATTCACTATAAACCAAATGTATTAAACTCATATGTGATTGACTACCTTAAAGTAGGAAAAAGCAAATTCTTTACATTTGCTTATTGTTATATAAAACCTATTTTTACATTTGCCTTTAAGATCAGTAATTTTGACGGTGCCCAAGTTAGCTTCACAAAAGTTAAAAACTTGCACTAATCAGTTAGATGTGAAAGTTCTGGGCTTGTGGAAACTGAGCTTTCTAGACCACCAGTTAGCTGTCTCTGGAATAGATCTCCTGGCAAATTAATAAAATATTGTTTGGTATTTAGATATGATAAAGAAATGCTGCAGTGCAAAGAAGGTGACTGATGCAATGGGAACAAGTATTTATTGTTTCATTATTTTAAAATTATCTTTTTTTTATAATATACATAACTTTGTCTCATTCTTTGAAAATGTTTATAATTTGTACATGTTTGTAATCTATACACATTAGAAAACATTATAAACTTACAGCTGGCAAGGAAGGTAGCTTGAGATTGACAGATTGGGACCTCTTACACCACCCCGAAGAGCAAGTCTCCATGAATAATTTCTCCGAAAAGATATACATTCACAATGAAATATAATTATAATCTGTAGTCCTCTCAATAAAAAGTCCAACATAGTTTAGGGGTCAAACAGAAATGACACTCTCTGGAACACTGTAAAAATATGATTTGATGTATCTAAGGATCCCTAGGTGAACTCATTCTGAGAGCAAAAAGCCTTTGAATAAAATTTGTAATCAAGGGGAATGAACCTGTGGAGAAGTGGCTGAAGAGGCCAGTGGTTGACCCAGCTCAGGAGGCAATGTACTCTCAGAGCTCAAATGACAGCACTTCTGGTCTCCTTGACAAGTGGGAGGTGGATGTGGATTCATCTCTTTTTAGGCATAGACGGATCAGAAAAGAGCCCCCTTGAAGCACTTTGAGGTCAGAGGAGAAGGTAAGGGGCAAATACATAACATTAAATTTTTCTTATACCTTCATTAGGCATTATTTCTGTGCTCCTTTGGCGTTTAGGGCCAATGCCCAATAAGGGTGGACACTTACTCCCTTGGAATATGCATGCTAGATGAAAAAATGGAGAACTAATTCAACATTGACAGTTGGAGAGGAGGATCTTGTGACTTAGGGTCAAGGAAAGCTGTCCTGTGCAGGTTACCTTGGTTGGCAATTGGAGGAGAAGACCCCTAACGAGAAAAGGGAAGGCAGAGTGTTCATGAACAGGCAACAGTTACTTCTGGACTGTTTTCAACACATACTGAAATGTGTGTTTTGGACACCGTGTTTGTGTTTTATGCATTTTTTTTTTTTTGTTTTTTACAGATGGGCATTGATATTTTAGGTCATAGAGTTTGACCTCAGAACACAGTTCCCTTTGACCTATCTCTAGTCAGTTCTTTCTTCTTTCCTACATTAATTTTAAACCTTTACCTGCCTCTTCATCCTTGCCTCTTCTACTCTTCTCCTTATTCTCTCCAGGATAGCATCTATTCTTAACGAGAAGGGAAACAATTATATGGAAATCTCAGTTTCTGCCCATCTCCACCTGATGTGTGCGTCTCTATCCTTACTCTTCCTTGTGCACCATCCCCCTTCTCTCCGTTGCAATGGGAAGACATAGCTCACAGTTATTCCCTTTCTTTTCAGAAACATTCAGCCACTTCCTCTACTTCCTCTTTCTCTTGAATCAAAACATTCTCAAATCTTTCCCATCTTAAGAACTCTTTCCAGGCACTGTCATTATTCTTGCCTTTCCTTCTCAGACAAATTTCCTGATAGACTAGTGCCCCTCCTTGGTTCTCTGCTCATTGGCTCCACACCATCACCCTCCCCATCTTTGCGCTTCTACTAGTTATGCTCTTGCTGATGCTACCTTCAGTTTGCTGAGTCCGATGAATGCCTTAAAGTCTGATCTCATTTGACTTCTGTACTTCACATTTTTATCATGATCTTCCTTTTGAAACTCTCTCCTCATGGCTGCGACAATAGCATTCTCTCTTGTTTTCCTTCTTTCTTCCCACTCATTCTTAACCTCCAACCTATTTAACCTTCTTGAGATTCCTCTTGATCCTGCTCAACCTTTCAGTGTGTTGCTTCTAAGCATTCCAAGGTGCCCATCCATCTTCCTGTTCCCCTTTTTCTGGTGACATCACCACTGATACATTGTCACCAATGCCTTCTCAGAGATCACTGTGCTGAGCTCCAGACTCTCTACTATATCTGGGAGTTCCCTCAGCATCTCAGATTTGCTGTGTCCAAAATATAACTCATCATTTCTCCCAGTCGCAAATCCGATTTTCTTGTACTGTCCACTGGGAAGGGTGTCTGAGAGAGGGTGAAAAAGCACCTCTATTTAACTACATTTCCTATACTTAATCCATTATAAAGTTCTATCATCCCCTTTCAAAGTCTCCTGAATTTTGTGCCCCCTCTCCTCCTTGATGTTGTTTCTGTTTGGGCAGGACTCATCATTTCTCACCTGATTATTACTGTGATTTCCTAAACTGGCCTCTCTTTCTCCAGGGCATACTCTAGCTAACCAGGGGATCCATCTGAAACATGTATCTAACATTGTAGCTCCTTGGCTTGAACATCCTTAAATGGTTCTTTGTCCTGTTATAAAGCCCTTTAAATCTGCCTCACCTTCCTTTCCACCTTGATTATCTTATCATTTCTTTCCTCTGATTCTATTCTTCAGGCATAGTGACTTACAGTTTCTCTCTTTGGTCACATTAAGCTTCCTGCACCTGCTGCTCCTTCTGCCCGGAAATGCTAATGTCCTTTCCAGCAGGCTGTCCCTTCCCAACCTCACAGGACTGTCTGCTGCTTCTCTTTGACACTCACTTCCTTGTCACCTCTTGCACAGGCCTTTCTGACACTACTGCATCTCTTCCCTTCCACAAGACCCTGGCCCACCCTTCTTATGGTCTATCATGCTAGGTTGTTTTGTCTGTGTAGTTGTCCACACCCTACTAGACTGGAAGCTTCTGGAGAGCAGGCACCAACTTCAATGTCTTCTCATCCCTACCCTGGCACGCCGTATGTATCTGTAAATACCTGATGATTGAAAAAATTTTTGAAGTGTAGCTTTGGATGAAGGGTCTCTGCCTTCAGAGAGAAAATGAAACTACTGCAAGACTGACACTTCTATCACTTAGGGGTTTGATAGCTTCAGTTCTGATTGAGTGCCCTTGGCTTGTGTTGTTATTCTCAGCTAGCTCTTATCGGCGCCGTGGCTCCCAGCTGCATTCAGAAGCGTGGTGTTTTGTTGCTGTGGAGAGGCTGCAGCATTCCACAGAAAGCAACCGTGAAACCAGGAGACTTATTTTTCTTATGCAAGGCAATAAGGACTTCCAAATAAAAATTCTAAAAGTCAGTGAGATAATGTAGAAAAACCTTTAAAGCATAAACCTCAGGGTAAAATAATTTTCTGTATATTCCTATAAACATAAAGAGGACAAAATAATGGGCCTCCTTCTGTTTTCTCAACACAAGGTTCCATCTGCAGGGGAATGAACTGTCACGATAGGGATTCTACCTGCTCATTATATCAACTTTCAGAATACCCCTAGCAGAGGGCTGAGCATACAGTAGTGCTCAAGAAGTATTTGTTAGTCACCTGATTCTTAGACTAGGTTCTAACTCTATATTCGAGGAGAACTATATATTTACCATCCTGTAACCTAAAGTAATATGCCTGGGAAACTGCCAGTTAGTTCATGTAGGAGCTGACCTATCCCTTGGCGGAGGTAGCAGATGGTTTTAAATTCTACACCAACCGGTGTTTGATACACCTGCTCCGTGCCCTGCAGACGGTGATGTTGTTCTCACAAATGCATTGACAGGTATCCATTCAGCAAATATCGGGTCCCTCTTACAGGCTAGGTGGCCAAACGCTGTTCCAGATGCTGGACACTCAGCAGTGAATAAAACTAAGTCCTTGCTTTCACGATATTTGCATTCTGCCTGGGGGGGTAATGCTGCCACACAGCGATTAACAGACAAATATAAAATATGTCATTTGGTGATAAATGCAATGAAACATAAAACAAAGCAGACCCTGATTAAGTGATGGGGATAATGCCTCCACTGCCTTTTCTTGGAAATATCCAGGTTTCCATTTGCTCTCTTTTGGAAGGTAGAGAATATCATCCATGCACAGGCATCTAGGAATAATGAATTGATTTGTTCATATGATGTGAATGAAGTGCTTTGTCAGTGCAAGTTAGAGCTAATTCAGATTCCTGAGGCATTTTAATCTTGATAAATCGAAGTTCAGCAACTTGAAACTTTTGTTTTTAAAAATTGACCTTCGCTTTTAAGGTCAGGTACACATAAAATAGCCCTGACAATAATCTTTCTTTAATAATCTATGAGGATAAGATGCTTATTTCTAGATTGCAAATATGCATTTAAAAATATCTATTCACTTGAACCAAATTAAGATAGTTTAAAGATTTATTTATTTATTTGAGAGAGAGAGAACGAATGGGAAGGGTATAGGGAGAGGGAGAGAGAATCTCAAGCAGACTCTGTGCTGAGCATGGAGCCCCATGTGGGGCTCGATCTCATGACCCTGAGATCATGACCTGAGCTGAAGCCGAGTCACATGCTTAACCAACTGAACCACCCAGGCTCCCCCAAACTCAGATAGTTTAATATTTGCAATATACCAAAGCTGTCAGTTTGCATATTAAAAGTACTACTAATATCAAATAAAATGCAATGACTTAGAACAAATTAGTCATTATTATTTAATAAAAATAATACTTATATTTCTAGTACTTTTAAAGTTTACAGAATGTTTTAATATTTATTGTATTATTTGATCCTCAATAAATCTGATAGGTACATAATAATATTGTCATTATTACTTATGACTCTGTTTTAGGGAAGAGTAAACTGAAGATTACAAACTTTAAGTGACTTGCCTATAGCCACAGAGTTTTTAGCTGGTACCAAATATTTAAATATCCTGTTCTTGCTATTATACCACAGTGGCCCACTTTGATATCAAATATTATTTTGCTCTGAAACAGAGTGTGTATTAATTTTGAGAAAAAGATATATGGACCTCAAAATGGCCTATATACAAAAATCGTACTCTGATGCCAGTGAAAAAAGCAAAATATTAATATCAAAAACTCCCCATTTTATTAGATGACAAAGTTCCAAAACATGAAAAAATATCAATTTTCTCTGGTATAGAATATGACAGTGTTGTTTTACTTCTTAAATAAAATACTATGATATTTAGTATCAAATGGAAAAGATTAAACGAACATATTTAAAAAATATCAAACCTAGAATTCAGGTCATGAGGTTCAAATCATATATTGAGTTAAAATTATTTAATTTCACAAATATCTGTACTTAACAACCGCCCAGTAGAAACTAGTTTATAGAGTATTCTATAAAATTCTAGAACTAAAAAAACACTCTCTAAAGAAAAGAGAGCAGAACTCTCTCTTATCTTATACTTCTGCTCTTTTTAGAACTAATGACAGCAGTCAAACCGTCCACAGTCGGGCCTCCAATTCCTTTTCAATGTAACCTTTCATCATCCCTGTGCCTGAAACACTTCCTGCTCCCTCCTACTCCCCAGCTTTCTTTTATCTGGGCTTTTGAATATGGCCATGTGTCCAGCTAGAATGCTGCCATTTTCTCAGCCTCTGTATATCCAAATCTACATGTCTTCATATCCCAGCTGTATGCACCCTTCTCATCTCTTGAAGTCCTAACATACTTCATCTTTATTATTATTATTATTTTTATTTTTATATATGTGTTCTCTCAAGTTGGTGCTGCAGATTTTGGGGTTCAGGGCTTGAAACACTTCCTGGACAGTAAACCCTCCAAGGGCAAGACACATGTCCTGTTGGCTGTGCATTCCTAGTGTCCAGTACAACATCTTGCACATAATAGTATTCAGTGTATATCTGTTGAATGAATATTGAATGAATGCCTTTAAGCTACCACACAATTCTGAAGAATGTATCTGATACTTTTAAAAAGTGTTCTCACATTTATATAATGTTTCACTTTTCAGTTGCTTTTCTAAACACTATTAATGTCATCAATAAATAATTCATTATTTTGATTATCATTGATTTGTGTTCAACTGTTTATTATTTATTTACCAATTTATTGATGCATAAATGATATTTAGGACATTAACAGCAGGCAATGTCTCCTCATAGAATATTTTATTCTATCACCAGAATAACCCCTCGGCTAGAAAGAACAGATGTTTTTATTTCTACTTTGCAGAAAAACTATAAATTAAAGCCTAAAAGACAAAACATTTTCTATGAGTACACAGTTAATTTTTCAGCAGTGGGGCTAGAAAACAAGTCTCTCTTTGCTTATGTTAAATGCTAATAAAACATTGATTTTGTGTTATTTTATTGCTTTGAAACCGGTAACCATTTTAACTGATTTATAATAAACTTCAACCAAAAGCCTGATAATATGAACACCCCTTTCTAAGCCACGGTGCTAAAAAACTGCATTTACGTTGCTATGATAAGACACCAATCAGCATGAAAAAAATCATGCATGAAATAAAAGCAGGATCACTGAAAATTTCAAACTGTAAAATTAAACCTTGATAAAGAGGTTGGAGAAATTGAGCCAACAAAATACCATAAGTTACAGATAAAAGGAAATGCAAATCAAAACCACACGAGATATCACCTTACACCTGTCAGAACAGCTAAAAACAAAAAAAGACAAGAAATAACAAGTGTTGATGAGGATGTGGAGAAAAAGGAACTCTTGTCTACTACTGGTGGGAATGCAAACTGGTGTAGCCACTCTGGAAAACAGTAGGAATTTTTCTCAAAAAATTAAAAACAGAAATACCATATGATCCAATAATTTCACTACCGGGTATTTACCCAAAGAAAACAAAAACACTAATTCAAAAAGATATATGCACCCCTACGTTTACTGCAGTGTTATTTTATAATAGCCAAGATATGGAAGCAACCTAACTGTCCCTCCATAGATGAATGGATAAGGAAGACGTGGTATAAACATACACAATGGAATATTACTCAGCCACAAAACAGAATGAATTTGTGCCATTTGCAACAACATGGCTGGACCTAGAGGGTATTATGTTAAGTGAAATAAGTCTGAGAAAGACAAATACCATGTGATTTCACTCAAACGTGGAATCTAAAGAAACAAAACAAATGAATAACCAGACAAACGAAAAGCAGAATCAGACCTGTAAATATAAACTGATGTTTGCCAGAGGCAGGGGGTGGAGGGATAGACAAAATGGGTGAAGGGGAGTGGGAGATGAAGGCATCCAGTTATGGAATGAATAAGCCACAGGAATAAAAGGCACAGCTTAGGGAATACAGTCAATGCTATCATAATAATGTTGCATGATGACAGATGGTAGCTACACTTGTGATGAGCACACCATAATGTACAGAGAAGTTGAATCACTGTGTTGTTCATCTGAAGTTAATGTAACATTGTGTGTCAACTATTCTCAAATAAAATAATTAAAAAAAATTAAAACAGCTTCCCCCAAAGACAACAAATTGAGGCTTACTATTTAAGAAAATCTCCCTCTAAGAATAAGGAGAAAGAAACAGTTATAAGAGGCATCAAGTCTGATGGGGAATTCTTTTTTGAAAGTTTCTTTTCCCAAGATTTATCATTTCACAGAGTGAGGTTAGCAAGTGGACTAAGAAGTGAATCAACATTGCTCATTTTATGTAATCTTTAAAAATACGCTTGGCTCTTTGTGAATCAGTTTAATTCATTATATTTAAAAAGTAAAATCCTTTTAGAAACTCATCATACTTTATACATTACTTGTGCAATGAGAGCTAATTTCTCTTCCACTTCCTTTTTCCTTTGGTATCAGTTCATGATACCTAATTAAGACACAAGTCTTGCTATATACCCTTTGATATAGTTATATGAATTTCTGAGGTCAGTTTGGGCTTAAGAGAAATCTTATGGCTAAATTTCAAAAAGGAGGGAGTTGGGGAGGTAGGAGTTTTAAACATATGCCCTAAGGATGAAGGAAAGAAGAAAGCAACATTTATTACAATTTGGTGCTTAACTCAATTGCCCATGTTTGCCCTCTCTGAGGGAATGAATACTCAATACTCAGTGTAGCCAGCCCTGCAGGACATCTTTATTTACCTTCATATCCAACGCGAACCATTCCCCTGAACCCAGAAATGATTCCCTGTAAGACCTATGCAAGACAGTCATTTGCTCCTACTTAAAACTGCATTGAATTCATGTTTCAGAGTAACTCAAGGTGAATTTTACACTTAGGTCTCAATTTAATGTAATGAGCCAGAAGCACAACTTTGGCGAGGATGGCTTATTTCTGAAAGTCATGAGCTACACAGCTTAACACATACACTCGAAGTATTTTTCATAATGATCTGGGGACACATCAGCGGGAGAGAAGGAAACGGCAAACGGTGTCCCTGGCTAGTGACCCTCTTCCATATTCTGTCTCCACTGTGTGGAACCAGAGCACAGCGGGAAGCTGGGCAGACACCCCAAATCTGGCATGTGAGTGGGAAAAGAGGGGAATCTTGGGGGTTACAGTGAGCCCCAAACTTCATAATTTAAAACCACGGATGGTCTCACGTTGGCCTCCCTTAGGGTTCTCAGTTCTGAGGTGGCATAAAGACTAGAGGTGAAGGTTTGGAAATGTTTGGTTCGGTTTTCTTGTTCAGAAATTTGGATTTATTAGTAAAAATGTGGTAACATTACATTACCTGCAAAAATACAAACGATGCTCATGACTGGCAACACTTAGAAAACTTAATGGTCCCTTAAAATATCAGAGTCTATCTTTTACTGTTGGAGAGACAACGTTTTCTTGAGAAATGCTTTAGAAAGTCATGAGGGCATGAGCACAGTTTCCTCTCAAAGGAAGCAACAAATACTTCAGATAATGGTGAAGAAGTGTTTTGTTGTTGTGTGAATATAAATGCCCTTTCTCGATGAAATATAAAATATACTCTCGTTTATAGCGAGTCACACGTTCATAACTTGATTTTCTCTTATTTTAAGGGAATAAACCACTTGACTTCACTTCTTCTCTTATTATCTTGCATAGTATTGCTGTGAAATGATGGCCCCTGGGGACACCTAGGGGCCATCCCCCCTGGGGACACCTGCTAATGGTGGGTTATCCATGTGTATTGATATTCATAATAATTTAATAATTCCATTTGGTACTCTCTTTCATCTAAGATTTCAAAGGACTTTGTAAATGTTTCAATTAAATTTTTAGCAATGCTCTTAAAAACATAAGTAGGAAAAAGTCTAAGCCTTCTTAGATGTAAGCTCCTTGAGGGCACAATTTTCACTATGTGAACATATCAAGCTCTCTAGGCATGGTATTATTTTGGACACCGCATAAATATCTACCATCCATTTTAAAGGTAAAATGCACGAATGTTCTTCCTATTCCATCTTTACTTTTCCTGTGTCCTCAAACTAATAAAAACTTCCATTCTCATAATTACTTTATATTATTTAGTTCTACATCACTAAGAAAACAGAAATCTAATAAACTAATGAAATCTACAAGCTTAATAATATATTGCTGTTACCAAGACTATTCTATTCATATTTTGAAAGAGATATCATGCCTTAATTTGCTTAGAATAAATGATCTAATGATGTAAGGGGTTTAAGATAGACTCCGCCTGTCATATATTTAAGTGCTCAGTTAATTATAATTGTTATGACAGTAAGAGTAATACGGAACTGATTAATAAAGTATATTTCTAGTTTCTGAATATTGTATAATCAGGCAGATTCACTGGGGATGCTTTTTGTGGCCAGGAATGTGTTCTGGCAGCTATATAAACCATTCCATATAATCTAGAAGAGATGGGAAGATGATTGGCCTTACTTTAGGGAAGAGAAGTCTAGAGGCAGTAGGAGATAGTCTGTTGCTATCCCTGTCCTTGCTATAAACTAAACAAGTAACTCACAGGGAAACCAGGACAAAGGAGAATTCAGGTAAAATAGATGATGTGCTCATGTGCTTAAAACCATTACGGGTTAAGAAAATTGCCTGAAATTACTAGATTAGGTAGAAGCTATAATCATATAATATTTTAATAGTATTAAGGTATCCTATTTGACCATTTATTTACCTTCAATTTTATTATCTATAAAATGAGGGTAATAATAGCACCAACTTCATCCTGTTACTGTAAAAATTAAATGGGTTAATTGATGAATAGATTTGATGTGATGGTGAGATGTTTTCCCAAATCCAAGGTTGGGACATAATGGCTGGACAAAGGAATTTTTTTCTGTTTATCTATCTATCTATTTATCTATCTATCTCATAAGGAATACTGGATATTTGAAATGGCTGTATGGATTCTATGCTATGTTCATTGTTATGCGTTTCCAGTAAAATACTCATTTTCCAGTGGATATAGCCACCATCTTAATTAAAATGAAAACATATAATAACTGCAACAAAGGTTTAAAACACTAGTACAAGAAAATGAGGAGGATCAAGAGGTTGGGAAATATTGTATCTGTTTTTGTTAGTTTGTTGTTTTTGTGTTTTTGGCTGTTTTTCAAGCCATGGGCAATCTTTGGTTACTCTTACCCAATCATCTTGGATTACACATTACCAAGACCTTCCCATGCCTCTACCTTGCTAACTGTTTTTGAGTCATCTCACTAATAACCTAGGCTGCCAACATATGAACTAGCCAGAGAAAATGGAAGAACATTCAGAATGAATCCTTTTGTTCTTTGCTAATGAGTATTTTTCAAGATTGTAATGGATAAGGGTAGAATTTTGGTGAGTCAAATTTAAGGATTATTTTTATTTATCCAAGCTACTGTTTTATTCTATTTGAATAATTAACCCAAAGCTTAACAGACTTTTGATTTAGTGATTTAAATAAGTTTAAATTATTGACTTAGTGATTTAAATAAGTTTAAATACTATACCTAAAACTTTACAGTTTAAAAACGTTCATGTCATGATTTAGACAATTTCTCACTTGGAGGTGAAGTACATCCCTTATTTTCTCTGTACTAGTTTTCTAACTTATAAAATGAGCAAAGTCATATCAACCTCATTTCTTAACAGAATATTATATATTAAAAGGTTTGTGAAAGGCATTGATGATAGATCATCCCACAAGAACAAATGATTTGTCATTACAATGTAGCAATTTTGTTACAAAGGCAACGTGAATAATTGTGCTAACTTTAAATTAGTTCATATGTATATTTCTCCCAGGCTCTAGTAAGAGCTTTGTGCTGTGATGTAAATTCTTAATAGTTTACTTACTTATCATTTCTAGTTTAGGAATTACAGTGTGATTCTTACTTTTTCATCATATTTGCCTCAATACAAAGCACCCAATTCTATGTTACACTGACAATTCAGGAATAATTCGGACGGACTCAGAAGCATGGTTCCTGACTTACTGACAGTTACCAAAATCCAAACCTTTTTATCATCAAGTGTTCCACACATTTGTATCATCCATGTCCATACCTTTTTATCATCAAGTGTTCCACACATTTGTATCATCCATGTCCATACCCCTATAAAAAAGCCACAAGCCTCTGTAACATGCAATAAGAGACTGTCCGTAAGGCGACGGAATAAGAGGAAGTGCATGTGACATCAACATGACATCAACATACTTAATATATCGAAAATGAGAAGCCTTCTTACCTAGCATGCAAACACATTTGACATTCTGATCAGGGTTTTCAAACAAGATTTCGCCACACCTCTGAAAGAGAAAGAAAGCCATAATTATTTTAAGATTTTATATCAGTGTTCCCAAGGCAGTGTGTCTTTGCAACCAGACATCACCGTAACTTCACTCTACTTTTCAGGTTTTGCTTGGTTAATTGAGTTGAGGGATTTGTGTCAGGAGCAAAGATTTTCCTGGTTGTCAAATATTTGGGAGGTAAGTTGGGATAGATTGTTCCTTCATGCCTCATGACTCTGCCTCGGGCTGATTTTGTGTGCTCTCCTAAGGAGTCATGGCCGTAGATGCATTCGGTGTCTGATGTTTTCTATTTCAGTGGAAGACATGTAATCTTTAGATCTAATACGCTGAGGTTAATCACTCTCAAAATTGGTCCTTATTCAGACTGAAATTATTCTAAACTACCCACTCTGCAATCAAACACAGATATCGTAGGCATAAAACTAGGTGGCCTATACTGAACTCTCTGAACCTGAAGGAAACAAATAAGGAAATGATGAAAAAGTGGCCCTCGTGATGCTCTTCCTGAACTCACAAACTCATGGAAATAGCAACTTTCTTATCTATATCTTAGTTTCAACTTGCTTGTTGAAAGTTTCTGCAAGGTGAACTCTGGAGATAACAATCAGCTATCAAGAATGGACCACATTTATGTATATGACTGACAAATGGTTAGTACCTGAATATATAAATAAATCCTCCCCAATAGAGAAGAAAATAGCACATAATCCAATAGAAAAATGGATAAAGGAACAAGCAGTGCATGGAAGGGGGGATACAAATGGTCAATAAACACAGAGAATAAATTCAACCACATCAAAATAACCAAGAACCAGAAAATTAAAGATAAAATGAGGTCTATTTCGAATTCATCTGTGTGGCAAAACTTAGGGGTCTGGTAAGAACAAGTGTTACCAAGAATGTAGGGAAAGGCTACTCTCACACACTGGGAGTTGGAATATAAAATGATAGAACTACTTCGAAGAAAAATTGGCAAAATCCAGTAAAGTTGGAATGTGCATAGCCAATGACATAGCAAGTCATCTTCTAGACCGATGACTGGAGAAATTTACTTAAACAACTTTAATGTCCAGCTACAAAACAGATAAATATATTATTCATACATTGGAATACAACACAGTAGTTAAAATGAATGAACTAGGGTTATGTATATTTTATTTTTTGGGGTTATGCATATTTTAAAAACATAAATTATATATGTGTGACATGTACATGTAAATGTATAATAATCAGGTTATACAATGATAATGTTCCAATCATGTGAAATATATAGCGTTCGAATCATGCAAAGACATAAAATTTTCAAATCATATAAAACATATAAAAACTGTCTCCATTTTATATGAAGTTGAACATATCTAAAAATAGTACATATTGTTTGTAGATATATTAATTTACGGAAAAAGCATAAAAGCAGGCAATGAATAATGAACCTCAAATTCAGGGTGGGGGGATGATACACAGACGATATATGTTGTCACTCATAATTATGAAATCCTGTGATACGAAGAAGGGCAGGTTGAGAGGGAAAATGACAACTCGATCACATACGTTCAAACTAATTCATTTTCCAGGGTGACCTACATCATACACAGAGAGATGGACGTTTGGCTCAGGGCCCCGAAAAGGAAGCCAGTTACTCTGGTGAATCAAGAGAATGGAGTGGCAGAGCAGGAAGGTTGCCTGAAGGTTGCAAGAGGGCAGTGAATATTAGACAGAGAGTCTGTATCATGAGCTTTTTTTCCTGGCTACTCTGGTGACCTACATATCATGTGATATTTATCATGCTATTTAATCTCTTCATGCTTCATTTCTTTGGAAGTAACATGGGGATCCTGATATATACCACGAAGTCAGATCAGAGAGCAATGTGAGGATTAACAACCCGTGGAGTCTGATCCAACTGTCTGTTCCTGTTTTGTTTGTGTTTTGGCAAAGGTTAAACCCATTCAAATCGCTAGAATGCATTTCCGCATTACCTGCTTTTTCAAGTGGTATTTTTATGACCTGAAAGAGTTAATAATTATTTTTAAAGGAAAGATCAGAGGTTTTTAAAATGTTCTCGACTTCTTGGCAAAAACCAAAGTGCTAAGGATCTCTATCAACCCATATCCTGGGTCCTAGAAGGAAACAACTCTGGAGTGCTCCTTCACCCTTTGTTAATGGCACAGCCCACACGTGCGCTGGGATAGAATTGCTTCCATTCTTTCACTACAGGGGCTGGAAGTAGATGGTAGGTGGAGGTTGCATGACTTCCCATGGCTATCCAAACTCAAAGGCAACCTTATATATGCCCCTAAAGAGGCAGGTGGGGATGGGTGTGGGTGTGGCTGGTGCCATGGGGGTCTTGCTGTCTTTCCTAGACATAAAAAAATCCAGAATAAGTTTCTGTAACTCCTGAAACATGCATTCCTTAACAGTCATGGCCGGTCTGGGCTCACTGACCACACAAGCTAGTGACTGAGCAGCAGGAGCAGGTGTGATGGCTCTCCTAATGACCACGGGACGGTCGTCTTCCTTGTCTTCATCTCCCTGGCCATCTGGGAAATGGCTGAGGCACCTCTACTTCTTTCATTGCTCTGCTTTGTAAAGTTACCTAATGATGGTAACAGATTTTAAAGCAATGCCCAGAAGGGGATCTGATTGCTCTCTGGACTTGAAAGAAACCAGATTCTTTCCAGCGCTTTTTCTTATTGATGCCAGAGTTTACAGGGCCTTGGCTGCCAGGCTCATGCTTGCAGTGCAACCTAGGACGATGACGCAGTTTAAGAGATTAACTGGACTAAGCTACAGAAACTGAGTCTCAGAAAACCACAGGATCTTCCATGGGGGGAAGATCTCATGCGCTGTTGGGTTCTCAGGTGCTGCGGCTGTCTCCTCATGGCTCTACCTGGTCATGCGTGCTGGGCCTTCCCATCTAAGCTCTCTGCTGCTGCATGATCCTCTTTGACCTGGTTTTGATCGCCAGGCTTCTACCTACTTCTCAAGATCCCCTTTCTCCACAGGATCTCCATCTTCGTTTTACTTTTGTGCCTGATATCCTAATACCAACTCTTCTTGTTCTGTCCATCTCTCCCAGCCAACACTACCCCAAATAATAGGGCGTAATTATTGAAATCTCCATCCAAGGAGCTGGAGCCCTGCTAGTAACAGAAATCCTCTTGGCATATGTTCTTCTAAAGCACAGAGGATACGCTGCACGTGAACTCCTGTGTGAATGTCTATTGCCCTCAAGGACATGAAGATTCAAACCACTTTCATTGTTAGTGCTCCTGATGTGCCTCCTTATTGTAATCCTGATGCCTGGGGGCACCTGGGTGGCTTAGTCGGTAAACTCTGCCTTCTGCTCAGGTCAGGATCTCAAGGTCCTGGATCGAGCCCTGCATCAGGCTCCCTGTTCAGCGAGGAATCTGCTTCTCCCTCTCACTCTCCCTCTGTGCGTGCTCTCTCTCTCTCTCTCAAATAAATAAATAAAATTAAAAAAAAAAAAAGCCCTGATGCCTTATACTTACCAGGCCCTTAAAAAAAGATTTGTGGACTAGCTGACATTGATTTAGCCCATACTCTGGGCTGAGTAAGCATTGTTCTAAGTGCTGTACATCTCCCATCCTATCCTTTTGTTATACTCCTTTAAGAGAGTAGAAAATTGAGGCCAAGACAGTACCACTCAGTACAGAGTATGCCCCTTCAGTGAGTGAGAGAATGAAAGCTGACAGCTTACCTGATGCTTGACTGGTATACACAGATTCTTAAATATTGGCTATTGTTGGACTCCTCACTGCCTTGGTCTAGTAGACCATGTCCATTGACATCCCCTCCCCTCACTCATTAGCCACTGGCTGTTTGCCTGGGTTTCAACTGATCAGAGCACAGGCTTTGTACTAGATTGATCCAAGTTCAAATCCTGTTGCTGCCTTCACTTACTAACTATATTATTATGGGGGATTTATTTAGTTTTGTCAAACTTGCTTTCTCATTTGTAAAACACGCAATCTTGTCTATATCTTAGTATCATTATGTTTAGTTTTAATTCATTATGAATAAGAATGCACTAATTTAAATTACTTTAGATGACATTGTAATACAAAAATATAAATTAATAAATCTAACTTATTCATTAATTTTAATTCTCATATTATTATGAGGATTAAATATGAATACTTCTAATTTAAAAAGTTAGAATAGTTCACAATTTGGTTGCTAATTCCTATATATTAAAATTTTTCTATATTAAATCTAAAATTTGCCTTTTAGTCAGGAAGACAAAGATGGATGATCTGTATGATCTATATAATGTAAATATATAAAATACTACATCTTAGTATTTTTTTTTTTAAGATTTTATTTATTTATTTGACAGAGAGGAGAGAGATCACAAGC
The DNA here is from genome assembly GCA_028534135.1 of Potos flavus. NCBI lineage: Eukaryota > Metazoa > Chordata > Mammalia > Carnivora > Procyonidae > Potos > Potos flavus. Next base: position 24,925,260 of record CM052886.1, read on the forward strand.
AGGCAGAGAGGCAGGCAGAGAGAGAGGGGGAAGCAGACTCCCTGCTAAGCAGAGAGCCCGATGCGGGGCTCGATCCCAGGACCCTGAGATCATGACCCGAGCCGAAGGCAGAGGCTTTAACCCACTGAGCCACCCAGGTGCCCCACATCTTAGTATTTTTAATTAAAAATATTTTCCATTAGTTAAATCATGTTTCTGCAAAATGTGCAAAAAAATAATTTTGCTTATTTGAACTATATTTTTTCATTACTTTCATAATAAAATTAGTCATGAAAAGTTGATATTAGGTGTAATTTTTACAAATCACACTATTCAGCAAACCTCTTTTTCTTAACGTAAATTTATATTTGAAATGAAAATATTTAAATATTAATAATAGCAACTACTATACTCAAAAGAAATAAAAAAACACTTGAAAAAAAGAAATCAAAAGCATTAAAGATAGTGAAAAGTTCATACATTATTCAACTGGCAGCACTTCTGACATTCTTTAATCAGTTAATATTTTTCCTGCTTCAAATAAGACTTCATACTCTTTTATTTTTCTGGATATTTCCTATCATTTGAATATATCAGTCTCTCAGCAGGCCACCAGCAATTAATCTTGATAGGGCAGGTGTCTTATTATCTTTGGATGGGAGGAAACATTAGCAAACAAAACCCAAACAGAAATCCTCATTGCTTGGGGTGGTTCGCCCCATTGCCAGCTGAGGCAATAACTGTTTTCTGCAAATAGGTAATGTTAAATGCTATCAGCAAATAATTAAAAGGCCGAGCTTCTTTAATTATTTTATTCCTATCATTGCAGCTATTTTTTTAAGTAGAAAGGCATTTAATACATGAAATTAGGTGCTTAGAAACTCATTGGAGAAGGCTATAGGCTGGGCATCTAGAAATGAGTCTCAAAAATGCAGAATTGGTTCATGAGGGGAACTGATGGTGGGCTACAACCGGGCAAGTGGAGAAGCAAGAGAGAGGCATCCCTGGAATTGTTAACTTCAAGAGCACACCACCATGGCAATCATCCAAAGATTAGAAAGCTACTGGCATGACTGCCTTTTGCTACCCATGGAGCTAGTGACTGAATGCTGGAGGCTACTATAGAAATGCGGAAAAACCCAACATGCCCATGACGGGGCTTGAGAGATCGTTAAACAAAACAAAACAAAACAAAACAAGACAACAAAAAGAGCCCCAGTATATGACTAGACCTATTTTGGGAAAAAAAAAAAAATCGAAACTGAGTTTCCTGAGCTGAAGAAGTGCTAACCGTGGTTGCTTTTTGGTGGTAAATGAAGCACGTCTCCTCTGTGTCAGGAGCAACAGAGCCAACCTGGAGTAGGCAAGGCCTTGGCACAGGCTGCCTTCACTTCACCCTCACCCTACCTCTGAGTACTCTGGTTCTGCAAATTTGCCATTCAAGAATTTCTCTAGTGAGGCTTTCAGTAATCAAGGCAAATGCCTGTATGCTGACGCATCTGTTTCATTTGTTCACCTCTGAACCTCTAAGTGTCTAGCATGATGACTAGTGCATGATGGGCACTCCTGATGGTAATTAAATGAATGAATGAATATTTCTTTACTGCAATGCTGTGGGACATACTTGGAATTTGAGATTATCTGGGGTAGGATGAAAAGAATTTTTTTCCTGGACTCTTATGTATACACACCAGTGAGTGTTGCCATTAGATGCAGCCACACGATGGGGAGCTGTGTAGGAGATGAAGGGGGAAACCCGACATTGAGAAGACATTTCATAATATCTGGGTCACTTCCCATCTCACATTTTCCCCCCAAAATAAACAGAATGTTACTAATCAAAACCAAACTCCAGAAGATAGGCCTGGAGAGAAAATGATCTAGGTCTATAGGTCATAAAAAGATAGCTTCTGTTAAGAAACTGAACTCCTGGGACGCCTGGATGGCTTCGTCATTAATCGTCTGCCTTCGGTTCAGGTCATGATCCCAGGGTCCTGGTATCGAGTCCCACATCGGGCTTCTTGCTTGGCAGGGACCCTGCTTCTCCCTCTGCCTGCTGCTCCTCCTGCTTGTGCTCTCTCTTTCTCTTGCTGACAAAGAAATAAAATCTTAAAAAAAAAAAAAAAAAAAAAGAAAGAAACTGAACTCCCAAAGTCTTACAAGGATGTGGAAACTTGGAACTCCATTGTCTATCAAATGAGTGAATGAATGAATGAATGAATGCACATTCAAAAAGACATCGTTATTGAGTGCCTACTCTGTGTAGGTGCTGTACCATGAACGTAAATACAAAATCGAATGAATCTTAGGAACGCCAAATGTCCTCGGGAAATTTATACATCAGTTTGAAGTCAGAACATAGGAGACCACGGGCACTCTCAGCGGTGGGCCCCCTAGTGCTGACTGGGGCTAACATAGAATGCTTCCAAAAAGAGGTCTGATAGGAAGGAGTTGGCTGGCAAAGGAGAGAACAGAGGCAGCTGCTCGTGCAAAGTCCTGATACCCTGTTGGGACCCTTCCAGTAGCTTCCCATGAGGAGAGCAAAGATGTGGTGGATCAGGATAGAGGATCAAAGTGGTAGTCACAGGCGGGACAGGAGGTAAGTATGGGCCAACAGGGATTATAAAAATTCTGGGCTTGCTTAGAGAGACTGGGTTGGCTTTTGAAGAATCAGATGCTTAATACATTCTTTTAGCATTGTAACAGATAATTACAATACGGTGGTCCCAGATATCTCTCACCAATAGTATTGACTGCAATCTTTTGTCCCTTTCTATTTCCAAGAGGGTACCATGCCTGCGGTGTTCCTTATTCTTTCTTCTTGAAATATTACACAGAATGACTACAGCCAAAAGAACAGTCCCTAACCACTCAGCTGAAACCTCATGTGAGGCCAACCGTTGCTACTGGTGAAGCCATTAGCACCTAGTGTTGAGCACATCACAATTTCCCCTGCTCCCAGAGGGTGAGTTTCCAAGGTCTCCAACTTTACAGTGGCGCAAGTTCCATCTACTGTGTGGGTGGCATAGCCAGGCCTTAATCTCTAAACACTGTGGCAGCCCTTGGCTCTCTGGTGCCATAGGATGGCAGATTTGGAACTGGGGCTGATTTCAGCTCAAGCTCATGTTTTCCTTTCTAAGTTTTTCCAGTGAAAGAGCAGATTTCCATGCCATTGCAGGCTGTTAAAACGTCAGACTAATAAGTTTTCAACAATCTGTCAGTGCAGATCTCCAGCAACAACCTGGCACTGTCTTTGAATTGGGGCCTCATCGTCCAATTCAACTTCAGCCAGTCAAAATAAGAGACACACCAGCGAAAGGAAAAAAAGATAATCACTTCGAGCTGAGCAGAAACTCTTAACAAATCCATTGTTGCCAGTAGTCAACAGCAAATCTGTGGGCTACGTAACCTGAGGTGACCCCTCAGGCAGGGCTATCCCTCATAAGCCTCTAATTAGCTATGGTTAGGAGTGACTTGAAAGATATTAATGCTATTGCTATTGGAAAATGAACCTACCAAGCTCTTAACAGCTTTGTTTTCTCCTTCAGTCAAAGAACAAAATGTTAGCTCAATGGCGTATGCTTTCTATTAGAGAAGTGCCAGCAGCAGCAATCTCCAGAGAGTCTCTCAGCATTTTATTACACACCCCTATTTTTAAATGTTTAAAAACTACTTATTATGATACCAAAACTTGGAAAACCTGGTTTCTGCCCAATAGTAATTTTTTGTTGTTGTTATTAAACAAACATCCAGAATGCAGAACTGTGTTTTCTGTCATTTCAGCCACGGACAGTAGAGGGCACTAGAAAGGTTGTATGTCTAATGGCTGGTTGGACTCCCCCTTAAGGAGGTCCTGGGGTCAGATGATGCACAGGTTCAGAGTTGCTGTGTGTTATGTTGTGCTCTCCGGTATTTGTAGACTTTCTCCATGCACTTTTATTCTGGACTTCCATTGCACATATTGAAATGCACATTGAATATCACATTTTTCATTGTGCAAAACAATGGCTATAGCTTCTAGTCAAGCACAATTTTAGCAGAATCTGTACCTGTGAAGGCTGATGGCATGTGGAATGCAACCAGTCATAGCAACCAAGTGGACGTCTGGGTCCAAGACAGTTTGGGAATAATTTTGGAATGGGCTCTGAGAATTCTCCTATATCAGACACAAAAACCTATGCCACAAACCCTGATAAAGACAGCAAAAATTATGCCAGAATTTTGCAACACAATTTCATCTTTTTTTTTTTTTCTTCTCAGAGTCATAGGTGTTGATAAGTAGCTACAGTTATTTTTCAGATAGGCACTTCTGTGAAGGCATAAATATTTAACTTCTACATAGTCAGTTTTTAGGGGTGAAGTCCATAGATATTCTGTGTCAGAGAAAGCAGCAAGCAGTATAGAAAGAGAACAGATTGCTGTTCATAATGGAAAGAAATTAGAGCATCTGGATTCAAATCCCAAATTTATCCCTCCTTAGCTGTCTGACCTTGTACATACTACTTATCTTTCTGAACCTCTTTATAGAGGAGAAAGAGTGACAATGCTCACTCCTTTACTGAAATAATTAAGGTAATACGTGTGAAAGCATTTTGTACTCTGAAACCTGTAATGGGGCCTGGTGTGTATGTTGTTTTGTGGAAGGAAGGAGGAGGAAGGTGGAGAGGACCATTTGGTGGGGTTGTATAAAAGATACAAAACACAGTTCTACTGCATAAATCATGGGATTTTCTGAGGAGAAAAATTTTGCTCCTCTCATGATGGAGAGCACTGGTCCCTCAGAGGATAACCTGGAAAGCCAGAGTCATCTTGAGAACAGAGGCTGGCAGGGCAGGATTGAGGTGGTAAGTCCCTGCTGGGCAGAGTAACAGATTTTGAGAAAGCATTAGACGAGAGAGGAAACAGTCTCATGTGAGGTGCAGATCTGAAAAAAGGCCGGAAAAGCCATGGCTCTGTGGTTTGGGCAGGGCAGCTCAGTACCAGAAACATGCACTGCTAATCTGGGAGGGATCTGGGAGACTACTGTGGCCAACCAGTCACTTTCTAGATGTAGCAAACAAGGCCATTGGAGTTAGGTGACTTTCCATTTCAAGGTCTTACGATGATCAGAGTGTGAACTCTTGAGTTCAGATCAAGACTCCAGCATTTACCAGATGCACGACCCTGGGCAAGTTACTCAGTACTTCTTTCTCTCAATTTCCTTCTATGTCAAATGAAGATATCACTACTGCCTACACCATGGGTTCATCATGAGGATCACATGAGAATTAATATATGTAAAGCACCTAGAATAGTGTCTGGTGAAAGTAAGTACCCAATACATTATTACTTTCAAGAATATACAATTATTTGTAAGCAGAGAAGCCACGAAAACCATGGCTTTTCCAACTGCCATCCAGTGTTACTCCATGTTACCTCTTTAATATGGACATTGAGTCATCACCCTGGGTAGCCTCAAGGAGCCTGAAGCATGCATAAAGGGACAGACACCCGCACTATCTGTTAGATGGGAGTGGCCAACAAACATTTGTTTAATGAATGAATGGGAAATCAAAGGGCAAAGAGCAGATTGAAAATTGGACTAATCCTTCCAAGACAATTATCTCCAGTTGCTGTAAGGGAAGGACTTCAAGGTCTAATGTCTCACTTTTGCTGAATATTTCATTCAAAATATTCATTCAGCAAACCTTCACTGAGGGCTTCCCAGTGCAGTAGAGGTAATTATCTGTATTTGGCTGTTTATGCTGAATTTATGTATTAAATTCAGTGAAACTATTTCTATTTTGATTACATTATTCTCAGATAATTCTTGTGTGTTTAAAGTCCTAATTAAAGAGGATCAAGCAGACTTTTTGTATAGCAGACACGTTGACTCTAGGAGGTTCCTATAGACCATTTGGTGCCCAGAGACTAACTGTGTATTGAGGAAGGGGAGGAACACAAGTGGGTTTGAGAAGGTTTCTCACAGGTGCTCAGCTACACTGGCCACATCTTGATGGGTGTGGAAGAGTTCCTGAATAATGTATTCTGATTGGATAAGGAAGAGAGAAACTAATACTGAACTAGTGCTCAGTGGGAGTTGAAGACACAAGATAAGCTAGAAGGGTATTTATTCTGGGTAATAAAATGTGGGTGCAAAAACCTAAAGGTGACTGAATAAATGAAGGAAGTTAGGAATGGCTAGAAGGGGATGGGGATCAGATAATCAGAACTGGCGAGTGAGAGACACGAAGCTGGGGAAGTTGGCAAGGACCAGATCACACGTGGCCCTGTGGGACTCCATTTAGCGACTGGACATGAGTCTGGGTTCTGTAGGCCATGGATCTGGAGTCACTGCAGGTCACAGGCCATCTGTTCAAGGCAGTAGAGCAATCCCAAAAGTGTTTAGAAAGCTTTTGTGACGGGAATACCATACAGCAGCCACGTTTGCTGACTTATGTTGCTCCTCACCGCACCTGGCATAATCTTTAAGTGGGAAAAGAATTCTGCTCTGTGAGGCACCATCTTACACTTGAGTGTTTAATGACATTCTCTTCATTATCCCTAATATTCATAGTTTTGGCAATCAACTACGTTAAGGATCACCACCACAACTGTTCACTCTTTCTGACTTTCCAGTATTACCACTCACACAGGATGTTCACAATCAGATTTCTTTAGATTTAGTGTAATCCATATGGCCTTTACAAAGGGTAGATCATAGAAATAAGAATGCAGCTTGTCAAATTTCCAAATCTAGCATGAATGCATTACAAAGAGCAGGACCTTCCAAGTCATGCATAGGGTGAAGACTAAGAACACAGTGAAGGGGTGATTAGCAGCCAAGTTCATGGATCCCCAAAGATGGCGGAACTACGGTCCTGGAACTAAAGTCCTTTCCAAAACTTGAGATGGAATCTCCTCCTAGATGTTACTGGGAAGGCATGCTGTACTCCAAGAAAATCATTCCTTTATTCCACTGTCACCTCCAGTGGTGACACTGGAAAATTGAACCAGAACAGGCTTCTGGGTTCCCACCCTTCAGGCTGACCTAACATGCAGCCTGTTCCTCTGCTGCCCCTGGAAGGCCGACACTGCAGCCCTTGGAACAACCACCTTTTTGTCTGACCTGTGTGTTGCCAATAATATGTACTCACAATTGCTAAACTCTAGCCATCTGGTTGGAGCGTCCAAGCTCTAGACATTAGTTTTCTTGATTTACGCTGCAATTTCCAAGCTACTTTATATGATCCTATAGACAGCAAAAGCTTCATAGATAATATCAGCAATACCTCCAAATCATCGTACAGACATCATGATTCAAAGATTATGGGACCTCATCCAGCTTGTAACTGAATGAATATTTACACAGGACAAAGGAGTACTTATAATGTGCTCCTTGCTGCTCAGTGCAGTAATGCTCCTGTACATAAACCAATAATTAAATGTAATCTTATACACTTATAGTTTTAAAAGAAATTCAAACCAGTCCTTGGAATTAAATAACCCCAGTGCTAGAGAAAATGACTTCCAGAACATCAAGCCTAACATGCAAACATAGGGCCTCTGAGCCACAAAGGAACAAACACTTTTCCACAGGGATAAGGGCTTGTTGTATAACTACTTGTGAGGTCAAAGATCCAGATGTTCCCACAGACAATCAAAAAACTATTACTGGTCAAATTGTATTGACCATCTCCATATGGACAGCTTGGAGACAGGCATTTGGCCTTGGAAAGGAGATTTCTGTAAGTTCTACTGGCAATCAATGGCGACTCCAAGCTAGAGCTGGAAAATCCAGTATCTTGGAGAAATGACAGGTCTTATAAGTTACAAGTAAAAATGAAAATAGTGTGTATTTTGCTAAGAGTTGTATTCTGCTTTGGTATAGCTTACTAAACCACACAACATACTTGGATAAAAGCAGTATTAAAAAGTCACCTCCTGTTGGATCTCTCTCATTTCATGAAGGTAGAGACTTTCTGTCTAGTTCACTGCTATTCCCCATCACCTAGATCATTTGTCACATCCTAGGCTGTCAATAAATATTGCTTGAAATGAAGAATGAATGGATGATTTGGGCCAAAAATATACCCAATCCATTCATTACTATATGGCAGTCAAGTCAAAAATCTGTGAGATGGTGAAAATTCAAATTAAAAGAGAAGAAAAGTGAGTACCATTGTACATAAAGTTTAAATAAGCTCACATTGCAAGTTTTGATGGCATTACTCCATTAAGAAGTTGGCATCTGGGGTGGTGCGGCGAATCCACCATGAATGTTTAAGTGGAGCCCAACCCAAAGGCAAAGATTTTCCAAGTATTATATTTTTGAAACATAATTTTCCCTGAAAAACAGGAGTCATAAACACTTTGTTTTTCAACCAGCAGCTCTTTCCACTGATGAATGTTACTAAAATTAAACAATAAAACAATTTGTTTTTTAAATCTTCTTGATCAGGGTCCATATCAGGAAGTAGAAGTAATATCCATACGCCATCTCATTAGTAAATGTTTGAAGGGTTAAACCAGCCATGTGTTTCAAGTGTCGAAGGAGAAAAATTGTATAAAGGTCACTTGAGGATTACTTGGGGTAGTAGGTGTTATATTGTTGATGGTTTATAATTCTCATCCTAATCACTTTATTGCCTCAAGATCCTCTTCAGGCTTCTTACAAGTAGAGACGATCATTGATTTGAGATTTCATTATTAGTGTCAATGAACTCGAGGAATCCTGAAGATCATGCTTCATCAGTAAATCTGCTTGCGCAGCTGACATTGCAATGGGACATATATTCATCTACTAATAATGCTTGTTAATTAACTAATGCTCAGCAAACTAGCAGATTTTTGCTTATATTGAATCTTTTTAACCTAATGACATAAAACTTTGTGTGTTTTCAGTAAAGCAAGAAAGAAATTGAACACAAAACAGCAAATAACTTTAGAAGTAAAATCATGCTTATAGATTCATTATATTGATTTACTAATCTACACACACGTACATTGCAAAGGGTATTAAATCTAGCTTAAAGTCCGGAATTAAAACCTCAGAATGTTCCAAAAAATAACATTTAGTTCACAGTGCTAATAACCTCACTGTAGAACAAAGTTCTTCGTGTTGAAATCTCCTATTTACTTTGAAGTTATTAAAAGAGGAGACATTCTCTTGTGACACTTCCTGTAATATATTTTGTTGCTATGATTCCAGGAAAAAATTTTGATCAGTGTTACTCATTTATTACAAACGAAAATATTAAATGTTTGGAATCAAGGAAGTAATATTCAGTTGTTTTCTTGGCCTGCCACTGTTCGTACCTTTCACAATCGCCGTTGCCAACGTTCCTTTAGAGCTAGCTCTTTGTTAGTGAAACATTTCTTCACCTAAATCCCAAGAGTAAATCTTTTTTGTTTGTTTGTTTTCAAAGTGAATAATCTTGATGTTGGATAGCGTTCTTGATTTCATCTGTACAAGCAGGCCATCAGTCCTTCTGATACTATCGCCCATATCAGAACATGGAAGATTATTCTTTTAAGAAAGCACTTAGCTGAAATTGATGAATTAGGAAGTGAAATTATGGAATTTGTCTTAAAATAAAGTTCTAAAACCAGGATCTGATTTTGAGTATCTTTACATATACTCATTGGGTGTATGTGTTAGTTATGTAAAATAATTTCTAAGTCTTTTTTCAGATTTTAGACCCGTCAGTGGCTTTTGCTGCCTAAAAAGGAAACATAATATCTTTTCTGACCTTTAACGTGTAAAACCTTTAATGTAGGGCAAATTTTAAGGAAGATAAAATACCAGCCAACCTATTAACAACCGATGTTTCAAATATGTGGTTAGGTGAGATGGCAAGAATGCTTCTGCATAAGGAAACTATTTAGATGATCAGAATAAGAAAGCCAAAGAGCTCTGGCAAATGATACTTTCAAAAAATGAAATATAACACAAACTTTCAATTACACATGTAACTCCAAGTGGCCCCAGAAATCGTACAGTGGATGATAAAGTAAATGTAAATTAAAGTCTTAGTCATGCACACACCACTCACATATCTGGAAGGCGAATAGCCTGAAAATAATTTTTAGGACGTTTTTGATTTCTCCCTTGTTTTCTCGTTCAGTTGCACAGACCAGAATCCTCAGTGTCTTCTTTGATTTCTTCCTTACTCTTGCCACCTCCCACTCCTACTTCCCTCAGCTTCAGAATAATTTAATGACTTTTCAAGTCCTTTCGCTTCGACTCAAATCCATCTCTCCTTTCCCTATGCCGCTGCCAGCACCCCAGTTCCAGCCCTCTCATCATGCACTTCGATTTCTGCACAGCTGCCTAATAAATAGTAAGAACCTCCATTCTTACTATTCTCATCGTCGCATCACAGGCAGAATGGTCTACGGTCTGAGTCAGTCACTTCCCCGCTCAGAAGCCTTTCATGGCTACCCTTCCCCCCAAAATAACCCAGAATTCTTAGTCTGGCACAGAAGGTCCTGCATCTCCCCGCTCTTGCTCCCTACACTGCTGTTGGGTTACCGAGCTACCTTCCCAAACCTTCATTATTCCGTGCACTGTATGCCCCTGCACCCTCACTAAGGGTTGTTCCTTCTTTCAGCTTACAGCTTTGACACCACCTGCCCCTCCTAGAAGCCTTCTTCAACCTCTAATGTTGTGGTGAGTGCCTCTTCTGAACACCATGGCGGCACTCAGGCTAGACCTCTATGGAGGCACTAATCACACTGAGGCAGTTCCCTAGACTAAAAGGCAGGTAAGTCCCCTAATTTATCTTCAGCTACAGTGCCTCCTACTTAATTGGCACTTGATAAATGTATGTTGAATGAATGAAGGAAGGAAGGAAACAGGGGTAAAAGGACATGTGATTCTAATAGGACAAAAAAGAAGCCCCACAAAAGTCTACAAAGTCATCCAGGAGTAAGTAAAAACAGCGCTGGGTGTCCCAAGCATGACAACACCTGGATTCGAAACAACAATAAAACAAAAAATAAAAATCCCTGACACTCTTTTGATACTAGAGTTTTAGTCTTGCTGGAGAACGAAGACCTCTGGAGTGAAGTAAGGCAGATGCATTGTGTAATTAATTGTTTGTTATTAGCACAAAAGAGTAGCATAGGAAAAGAACAGAATCCAACGTAGGGGGATTGGTTTTATTCTTGGACCTCTGCTTTTTGTGTAAATAGGGAGACATAATCTTCATGATCTGCTGGCGTTCTGAAGTTTAGATGTATCAAAGAAAAAAAATCCCACAATCAAATTTCAAGATTAAATGCCTCCTTTCTCTGTATCAACATACAAATATAGTTTGGGGCCCATATTATATGTGACTAAACATATGGCTGAAAAATTATATAAGACATTAAAAATGTTTATGGGAAGAAAGATCTAATCATTTGTGAGTTTTTAACACTTACAATTATTATGCTAATTTTATGGTTATATTACAGTTTTTGAACTAAACTCTATTTTCTTGCTTACTCCCAACCCAAAAGAGATAAGGAATTTTTATTTCTTTTGGAAAAATAAATTCAATTAAGAAAAAGATAAACTTTCTGTTTGAGGCGAGTTCATTTAAAATGGCTGAAATTTAAAACCCAAATTCATTTTTCAGCAGTGACAGAGGCCAGCGCATGTAAATAAATTCCACCTGCCCACCCAGACCCAGCTTAAAGAGCACCTTCCCTGTGAATCACCTCCACCCGTGCCACACTGCTTTGCTCGCCATATGTGACATCCCCCTTCCCTTCTCCAAATCTTTACGCCAATTTGCCTCTTTCTATGGTCAGCATTTTTTATATGAAGATTCGTTACTCCTGTTTGGATTTTAAGCTCCTTAAAGGATGAAAAGATTTTTCCTCTTTGGATCCCCAACATGACCTAGATAATCACAATTAATTCTTTTTTTTTTTTAAGATTTTATTTATTTATTGAGAGAGCTAGAGAGAGAGCACAAGTAGGCAGAGCGGCAAGCAGAGGGAGAGGGAGAAGCAGGCTCTCTGCCGAGCAGGGAGCCCAATGCGGGGCTCAATCCCAGGGCCCTGGGATCATGACCCAAGCCGAAGGCATCTACTTAACCAACTGAGCCACCCAGGCGCCCCAACACAATTAATTCTTAAAGCTCTGACAAATAGAAATAACAAACTTTTTTTTTTTACCAATGTATATTGTGTTTTGTGTATTGTTTTGCTATTGTGTATTTCAGTTCATTACCCATAACAAACACTTGTACAATTCTAAGGCATCTAGAAGCATGAAAACTTGACAAACGATAACATTTATCTTGTGAGAATCCCTTTCCATGCAGCCTTGTTTTTCTTTCACTTCCCAGTATAATTCCTAGAGCCCACTGATGTAATATTCTTCATATGTGTGTGTGTGTGACTTATTCATATCCACTTCTGTGCATTCATCCAAGATGACCTCTTACTTCATCAAACCTTAATAATGTAGGACCACTGCACATTTCACTTGCTCACCTACTTTCCTCCAAGAAGGCTCTCATAATTAATCCCTCTTAATTGGGATCAGTTTTCCAAATTGCCTATCTCAATATATATTTTATTTTATATACTTTTTGTATATAAAGATAATCTGCATTTTTCTTTAAAAATGAGATATGTAAGATGCATTGATTCTCAAGTTCTAGTTGGCATACAAATTATCTGATGTGTCTGTTGACATGGATAGTCCTGGGTTCTACCATGACAGAGAAAAAATAGAAGGACCTAGGAATTTAAACGTCTAAGAATCACCTTTGGTGATGCTGATGCCAATGCCCTTTAGCGTTGTTACCTTGGAAAACAGGAGAGTTGGACTAGATGTTTCTCAACTCCTTCTGGTCCTAATTTTTTTTTTCTTTTGTGATTTTCTTCCAAACATAGTCTAATAATGAGCAAAGAGTACACTTCCAACCAACTCCAAGTGCCAGGAATATAAGAACCCTACATCCCAGGTCCAGCTTGATGACCTTAGGCAGGTCCCTCACCACTGACCATCTTTCCACCTCCAAATTATTTGAATTTATTCCTATAGCTCTTGTATACTTTTATAGACTTGGCCACAAGCAAAGTAAGTCAAGAATACAGAAGGGTAGTCCAGCTAGAAGGATACTATTCTTTATGGACTTAGTCCTTTGACTACATATTCTGACTTTTTTCTTAAGATAACCCCATTTAAGAAAAATAATGGAATTAAGAAAACAAATTTGAATACTACTCTGCAATGGCCAGATTTATAATCTGCAGAGTTCATACATCTTTAACAAAAAGAGAATTTCCCAGCAATTGTGGAAGGCATTACTCATCTTGTCAGCTTTTACACTTCAGAAAAATAGTCAAAGTATACTATCAACTAAATTTTCTCCTCCCAAGATAAGCATAAACAAGCATAACTAACCTTATGGACCACAGGAATTACTGTACTTTTATAAATATACTGAAAATAGTTGTTTAAAAATATGTGACTCATAATAGCACTCTGTACTGTAGATTGTAGCCTAGAGAAATAGTCTAGAACTAAAACTTCATTCTACCTCAGCAAGATAGGAACTTTTCAAAAATATACTCTATTTAAAATTGATGGACACACACAAACCACTGAAGTGAGGAAAAGTCCAAGTAAGGCCAGTCTTTCCATCTGGATGTAATATACTCCAGTGGAATGATAACAAAATATTGGTTTTGGTTTATATTTTGTATGTGTTTTATGTGATATTTCACTGCTCTATGGGGACTCTTCTGTTAGTTTATTAAGAAATACCCAGTGTTGACATTCAATTCACTATTTTAAAAAACATCTAATAGCTTGCTTCTTGCAAGTAGAAATTTGCTTCTTTTGACAATTTGGTTTTTAGTCATTGGCAGAAGTTAAATGGCATGTAGCAACAGGATTTGGAAACCCAGAAGGACATATTCAGATTTAGGTAACTATAACCCATGTCCATGATTAAACAACTTTTTAATTTCTATACATAGCTGGTAGAATAGCACGTTGACAAAGAATCCCTCTTCTGAATACATGTGCACACATGCATGTGTGCGCGCACACACACACACACACACGCACAACACATACAAGGAAAAAGAGAGAAGGCAGTGCTTTCTCTACGACAGACACTCTCCTGCACTTTTCATTCATTATCTCAGAATGACTTTATCTTTATGCATGCACTAGGATTTATGACTTGTGTGCTCATTTCCAAAATTCACAAGTCAATTAAAAAATCTAAATAATTTACTCTGAACAGTAACAAATGGGATGTCAGTTGTTTTTTCGGTAAGAATGGTTGGCCATCATTTCTCAGACCCAGCAGTCTATTTCAGGATCCAGCTTAATGACTTCAAAGGCAGCACTTTGAGAGACATTTAAGACTTTGACCTCAGAAATGGCTGGCAACACTGGCCCTCGATGGGCTTCTCGATAGGTAGACTCATTGACTCAGAGTAGAAGCTTATTAACATTTCAGATTCCACCCCACATCCCCATAGACTCGCTGAATTAGTCTCCACACCGTCAGGCATGCAAGAATCGGAGAACTATTAATCTAAATCAAAGAGAGAAGGAACAAAGCTAAAGTGATTGATACATATATTTGACTAATAAACCTAACTACACATGACAATTCTTCTAAAGCAGTAACTTTCAAATGGGTTTTGTGGAACCATGTGGTTTTCAGATGTATTTCTCTTTACGGACAGTACCAATTACTTGACAAACATTTGAATTAAAATATTTTTAAGTAGTTAAAAATGTAATAAAAATATCCACAATTAAACGGTTCTTTAACAATTTTGATAAAACAGATTACTGTCAAGCTACTTGTAAGGTCAAGAATAGAGTGTTTCCTGCCATCTCTGGCCTTATATTTGAACTTCTCATGAGTGTGTCCTTGACTGGAGCAATGATGGTTCTTGCAGGCCCACGTGTGTCTGCGCATATGAAATTAACCAGGCAGGTACATTAGTCTAGCTTCTGTGTACCTCACTCACTCAATGCCAGGTAAATTCAGGCACGTTTGCTCAACACATGCTTTTGGCATAGCAGAATAAGTGACTGAATACTAACGATTTATCAGAGACCAGTGCTATGCATTACAACTATAATCCAAGCCACATATGTAATTTTAGTTTTCTAGCAGCCAGTTTATAAAAAAGAAAATAGGAAAAACCAAAACTGAAAAAAGGAAAAGGAAGCAGTAAAGTTAATTTATTAGTATGTTTCACTTAACCTAAGATATCTAAAATATTATTTCAGCATTAAATTAATGATGAAATATGTTAAATTATTTTGTACCAAATCCTCCAAATCCAGTGTATATTTTATGCTTACAGCAAATCTCAATCAGGAGCCACATGTGGATAGCACCTTACAGATAAAACTTGTACGTCAACCAGTAGGTGCTTTTTTGTCTTAGTTTGTATTTCCCCTAATCTCATTGTAAGTTTTATGTACCCTTGAATCAATTTTTGTATTTATAGTTTTTTTTTTAAATATATGATATAACAAGACTTTTAAATTGGAAATAGGTCATCTTTTAAAACCAGACATTTGGAAAGAAAATAACAGTGGATTGGACAAGAGTGTAGATAGACATAAAACAATAACTTGATATACCAACATCAGTGGATTTTGTCACCACTGTTCACCACATTGTGAATAAAATGAAAGCAACATGCACAAGAATCTCCCAGAGAGCCACTTGGAAATTGCACTGAGTGTTATTAGTTACAGGATTCACTTTTTGCAGAGATAATAATCACCCAAGTCCTCACAGTATTGTAGGCTGTGAAATTTTTGTACAGTGGTTCTATCTTTTCTGCCAACTTATAGTGTTATTTTAACACAAAACATTGTGAGCATAAAAATAAGATTCTCAGGTTAATTTAGCATAAATGTTACAGGAAAAAAATTGGAGTAATGACAAAAAATATTATATAGTATGTGGGGAAGAGACACATTTTTCTCCAGAGAAGGCTCATTAAACTGTGTGCTAACAAATATAATAGATGAGTAGGCTGCTATTGTAAAGGCAATTAGACAATTAGCACCATAGTGTCAGAACCCAGAAAACAGTCTAAGAACATGAACACAACAGAAGTGATAAATTTATTTAAAGACTAAGATTATGTATACTATTTATAAATTCAACATTTCAAGAATATCACTACTGCTAATTTTCCTTTTCTTTCTTTGTTCAGTAGGTTTTTGCAGGAAAAATATGCTATTTTATTGAACACTTGTTACATAGAAGGAATGGTTAGGTTGAGTGGGTAGATTGGTTTTTCACATATCAACATGACAAAAAAGTAAAATAATAAGAATTTTTTAGAAAGGCTATGGAGGTGGTGTAAAAAGAATGTTGGGGAAAAAACCAGTGTCTTTTGCCTTGCATAAAAGCTATTTCTGAAAAGCTATTTATGTGTCATAGGAGAATACAAGCTGCTAAAGAAGATCCATCAAGGCAACACTCTAAGATCATTCTAATTGTAAATATTAAGAAATTGTCTTTAAATCACAGGTGTCAATATGTGTAGTGTTAGTTCTAGATTTTTTCATACCAAAGTCCCTTGGGTGTTTTATGGAAAGGTGCTGATAAAAATTCATATTTTTAGGGGCACCTGGGTGGCTCAGTGGGTTAAAGCCTCTGCCTTCGGCTCAGGTCATGATCTCAGGATCATGGGATCAAGCCCTGCATCAGGCTCTCTGCTCAGCAGGGAGCCTGCTTCCCCCTCTCTCTCTGCCTGCCTCTCTGCCTATACTTCTGATCTATCTCTGTCAAATAAATGAAATCTTTTAAAAAAATTCATTTTTTAAAAATTTCCTCTAGTGAGATATTTTTCAAAAATTTGTTTTCTCTGGTTTGCATACCTTGCTGACTTTTTTTGTAGTAAACATAACAAGCTCAATTTGGCACTGCAGGATCACATTACAGGAATGCTTAAAACCACAGAGAAAGTGTCAGCAGTGAAATACATTTGACTGGAAACACATGTGACTATCTAGCTGGGCAGAGAGTGAGATAAATATCTCACTCCTGGATAACCTGAGGGGTTTTTAAATGACATATTGCATGTCTCATAATGTTATAACGCGTGCTATGGACTAAACATCCCCCACCCTTTGTGTCACTCTAAATTCGTATGTTAAAACCTCACCTTCAAATATGATGGTTTTAGGAGGTAGGACTTTTGGGAGGTGATTAGGTCATGAGGGTGGAGCCCTCATGAATGAGATCAGTGCCCTAATAAAAAGAGACCCCAGAGAGCTCCCTTGTCCCTCTCCCCCCATGTGAGGACACAGCAAGAAAATGGCCAATTATGAACGTGCAAACGGGCCCTTACCAGACACTGAATCTGTTGATGGGTCAGTCTTGGGCTTCCCAGCCTCCAAAAGTACGAGAGAGAAATTTCTGTTGTCTAAGCCACCCAGTCTGTGGAATTTTTGTTATAGCAGCTTGCACAAACTAAGATGACATTCACCAGGGTTCACTGAAGATCTGAGGAATCTGTCATTGACACTTTCCAAGTTGAACTCTTAGCAATTAAGGAAGAGAATATTTGCTCGATATTTTTAACAATTTACTGTTAAAATAGAAGTTCTACTTTTCTTTCAGCTTCAGTTTCAATTTAATTGACACTATTCCAGGATTGCCATACAAGCTATTAAAACTGTTCCATTTGCAGCCACTTCATCGGTTGAAACAGGATTTTTCCCATATTACAGAAAAAACAAAATACAGAAATACATTGTATGCTGAGTTTGATATAAAACTACAAATTTCACCCATCACCCATTCTTTATATGTTTGTGTTATTAAAACAGCTCCCATTCTTCTCACTGGCTGACTTTACAAGTAAAAATTATACTTTGAAATAAAAAAATACTATATATTACTACAATATTTTGATCTCTGTCATTTATTGGAAATTTTGTGTAAGATTCTACTACTCTAAAAGTTTGAAAATCTCTGCTCCTGGTCCTGCAACCAGAGAGGTCTGATTTCAGATTGTCACAAGTAGATGGTACGACTTTGGACAAGTCATCCTGCCTCTCAGGCTTCCGGATTGCTCACCTATAAATGAGCATCTTTGGACCACTGGTTGTGCTCTGAAGGTTGTCTCACATCATATTTTCTCCTATTCTCTCTTTGCTCCAACTCTGTCTTAGCTTTATCAATTCTCCCTCCCATGCCATGGACCTCCCTGCCAGAAAGTTTTTGCACATGCTGTTCCCTCCTCCTGGAATAGTCTTCTCTTTCCAGCTAACACTTTCTCCTGCATACATTGTCAGCTCAATCACTGTCCCCTGAAGCAAGCACTCCTCCTCTCTTAGACTAGGTCAGTCCCTTTAGAATGGACCTCTATGTTATGGGTTATTATCACTGCTATAATTTCACATTTATTTTGATAAGTCTTTGATTAATATCTTTCTCTCTTTTTAGATTGTAAACTGTATGAGAATAAGGACCTTATTGTTTCCAACAATGATGATCTTAGGCAAGTTTTTAAGCAAGTGCCTTAATTGTTTCCCTCTTTAAGATGAGGATACAAATAGGGGTGCCTGGGTGGCTCAGTGGGTTAAAGCCTCTGCCTTCGGCTCAGGTCATGATCTCAGGATCCTGGGATCGAACCCTGCATCGGGCTCTCTGCTCAGCAGGGAGCCTGCTTCCCCCTTTCTCTCTGCCTGCCTCTCTGCCTACTTGTGATCTCTCTCTCTCTCTGTCAAATAAATAA
Organism: Potos flavus; assembly: GCA_028534135.1. NCBI lineage: Eukaryota > Metazoa > Chordata > Mammalia > Carnivora > Procyonidae > Potos > Potos flavus. Next base: position 24,943,962 of record CM052886.1, read on the forward strand.
ATAAAATCTTTAAAAAAAAAAAGGTGAGGATACAAATAGTACCTACCTTGTAGAACTTCTCTGAGTTTTAAGGAGATAAAGTGCATAAAACATTTAGAACATTGCCTGTCCCCCATAGTACATGTTTAATTAATTTTATCTGTTGAATAAATACATGTATTTTTAAAATTATTTTAGTGTATGTAAGATTTTTTGCTTATTAATACCTCAAGACCTTTCCCTCCTGTCATTAAGTTATTTTGAAGAAAAAGTAATTCTATCCTTTAAATAGGTTACAGGGTGTTGATTTCTCTGTAACAGAACAATTAAGTCTCTTCAAATTTTTAAAATAATAAGCAACACTGTGATAAATATAGTTTTACATAAATATTACTAGTTTTGGACACTTCTAGAACTGGCATTATTAGATCAAAGAACAATAACTTTAAAACTTTCTATAATAATTAGTGTTAAACAAATTTCCAGAAAATTTGTTCTGGTATCAACCAGAATTGAATGAGATTGCTTCATAGTGTTATTATATTAAAAATATTAAAATATTTGTCAACATGATAAGCAAAAATTTATTTATTATTGATGTTTTAATTGGATTTCTTGGTTACAAATAAAGTTTAACATTCATATTCATCTCTTCTTTGAAGTCCTTTTAGTGTGTATTTCTAACTATCTCATTTGCTATTTTTCCACTGTATAGTTAGCAATATTAGTTGATTCAGATGAAATATTCAATTATTAGGGTTAATAATTTGTTGTCATATTTTGCAAGTATTTTATCGTTTATCACTTGTGTTTTAACTTTACAAAGTTTCTATATATGACTTCTACATTTTTATGTCATCAAATTTCACATTTGTTCTCTCATCCATGACTTATTCCTAGAAACTCTTTCCCTACCCTAAGACTGTTACATATATACAACATTTCTTTCTACTTTATATAGTTCTTAATACAATTAAACATTAATTTTCTTTTTTTGGTGTTCTGTTGGAGGTTGGTATCATTTATATTTTTTTCTAAATAAGTCAGTTTTCCTTATACCATTCTTTGAGTGATCTACTACTTTCCCATCATTGTGAAGCTTCGTTTATCACATATTACATCATTTCATATATAATAAAGTCACCTAGTCTCATTTTATATACTTTAAAATATTCTACCACATATGACATTATAAAAATATCTCCACACATTTTACAGATTAATTTCGATTATTTGATTAAGTTTTCTTAAAAAAGTAATATTACATCTGTGTAGCTCCTTCAGGACAAGGTCATGCATCTTTGCCAAATCTATTTTGCCAAGTGCAAAGTTTGACCCATAGTCGCCATTGAACATACAGTTGTGAATTGCATGAACTTTTTCAGGAGAAGTGTTCTATTTGATGCAATAAAAGAAAGAAAACAAAGCAGACTACACAGACTGTGTTGTCTACTTTAGTTTATTTTCTTTCTTTTTTAATAAACGCTAATAAAACAAGATTGATATCTCTTGAAAGTTCTAATAAAGCAAGGAGATTTACCAGAAGGTGGTTGGATCTCTTTATTAAAGGCATCTGTGTCATAGTCACTGGCAGAGACCCAAAAAACCTGAAGTGGTTGGCTCTGGGAAATTACAAAGATAGAATACAGCCAAAGTCTGAGATGGAACAACGTGTAAAATCATACTGCATCTTAATTTGATCACCAACAGGGAAGATCTTTCTGCCCCATCAAATCGTGTAATGCAAGGTGATTTACGATGTTCTTATGAGTTTGCAGGTAACAAGAGAAATATATAATAATGCTATTTCATAGACTTGACATAAGACCCTGTTTGTTAAGATATTTTATAATCAATTTTTTTTTTAACTTTCATTTTCTCTCCGTGTTAATAGTTTCACACTCAGCAAAACTTTCCTAGAGCAGAAAAAGAAATCCCCGGCAATCTTATCGTTGTGAATATTCACAGTAATAAAGTTACTATCTCAAAAGATGAAAAATTGTCATATAATTCCTCTCCAATATGGTACATGTATGCTCAAAATCAGCTTTAGGGGATCTGCGTTGTAGAGTGGTAGAAGGCATTTAAAATCACAGATAAACTCTGACTGATTTTTGTTTTGGAATGGTTCCTGAACTCACATATGAATAAGAGAGTGACTTATCCCCTTGGGAATTCACAGTACATCAAACCAAATTAGGAAGCCAGGCAGCTGTGACCTGGTTTTACAAGGGCCAAGAAAGCTATAGAGTTTCACTATTGAAACTTGTAACTCCAAATGATTCCCTGGTTCCCATGCCATTTGGGACAGGGGAGCACCTTACTGAATCATATAATACGCCACTCTGGGCTTGTATTTTCTCTTACATTTATCCAGAGTTATAAATGAGGAAATAAAAACTTCTGATGGGAGAGATCTTGAGAGTGACGGCAGGACAGAAAATCGAAATAGGAATTAGAATGAAAAGTGTCAGTCGGTAGAAACTTGGATTCAGACTTGACTTTATAGAAACCATACTGAAAACAGCCCTCATGATTTGAGTTCTAATGCTATGCTCATTTTATGGATGTTGAACTGTAGGAGAGAGAAAGCTATAAATCAGCTCTTCTCAGGCTGACTCAGTGAATTTTATTTTTCTTTGTTTTGTAGCTACTTTTAGGAAGGGTAAGAGGGGATAAATACTGAAATGAGAGATTGGGATAAGACTATAAGGGGAATTCAGAGCCTTAATTTTCTTTTTTCTTTTTGGCTGTAGTAAAAGATATGGAGAACAGGTTAAAAAAAGACTGGTTGTTGCTATTTGAGGTTCGAGAATATTCCTCCAAATTCTAAAACCCTCACGACCTACAAGTAAGTGTGGCTTTTAGAGCCTAGTTTAATTTTCTAAAGGTATTCGAATAAAACTGAGTTCCTTTTAATTCATTTATTTTTATTGGCACATCAACCTTGTGTCTTGAAGAAAATAAAAGTCCTTTTCTATAAACAACAATTACTTAAGTAATTTTCCTTGAAAAAATAAAAATAAAACCCCTCGGAGTGCCCAGATGATGGGATGCATCCTACTATGAAAATTTTAATATAAGTGACCATATCCTAACGGAAACAGCTTAACATGCAAGGGCATTTTCATGTGCTCATTTCTGTGAAAATTCTAGCATTATTTTAAGTCTAAGTTTGGTGACAGGCAATATGTTCTCTTGGCTTTCATTCAGGGGTAACGCTTGCAAAACCGCCTGTTGGGTTTTTTCATTGTTATTGTTGCTGCTGGAGGAGCTTTCACCACCACTATGTCACCCTATCAGCCTCCTGAATGCAGCCATTCATCTCAGAAAAGCACTAATTCCAAGATAACCTTTGCCATCTGGATTCTACCACAAAGTGTTAGGATGGAGATTAGAACAGGACACAAGTGGTGGTTAGTTGGAAATAGCTTATTTTCCAAGAAACTCCGTTTATTTACTTAGGTTGTACTCAAAAGAGAAATAGAGGGGTGCCTGGGTGGCTCAGTGGGTTAAAGCCTCTGCCTTTGGCTCAGGTCATGATCTCAGGGTCCTGGGATCGAGCCCCGCATCAGGCTCCCTGCTCACAGGGAGCCTGCTTCTCCCTCTCTCTCTGCCTGCCTCTCTGCCTACTTGTGATCTCTCTCTCTGTGTCAAATAAATAAATAAAATTAAAAAAAAAAAAGAAATAGAATGAAACTCCAATATTGCCCTTAGCACTCACTGATTTTAATAGGTGGTCCTCCTTGGCGTTTGCCCACTCCTAGGCTCTTTCTGTTGCCCTTTAAACAAAGCTTGAAAATGAATAAGGAAGTTGGCTGGCTCCTCCCAAGAGAAAAAGAATTTACCAGTGGGAACTACCAGCACCACATTGTTTATCAGAACATACAGTTCGGTAGAAATCCCACAGTGACGTCTTCCCCCAGTCCTTGCTGATGAATCTGGAGACATTTCCAGGACATTTTCAACTGGATTGGACACTCTTTGCAGGAAATGGTCAACCAGCTCTCCCTTCAAAGACCTTTCCTTTCCTAGGTTATGTTTAGCTCTTAAAAGAAGTGGAAAGTAACCTAAATCACAGACTCAGTCTAAGATCCCAAAAGAACTTCATGGACTGCGATTATTTTTCTATGGGTTGATAAGTTGACTCTAATTACTGATATTTAGGTGAATCTCCCTCTCAAAGTTCATTTGAGTAGTAGAGCTTTGCAATGAGAATGGAAAAAAGTTGGAGGAGCTTACTACATGGAAAACATACAAAAATAGTCCTAGAGACAGACTAGTCTTTCAGGAGGTCAAGCTACAAATGGGTTGAAAAATAAATTGTCTACATTGGTATAAGGGATCTTGTGTACCTGAAAGTTGAGAATTAGAATCAGAGAAATAACTTCTCAAAAGATTAACAGATCAAAAATTTAGATACATTTATTTCAAAGGAAAAAGAAGCCTGCAGGGGGATTGACATGTTCTATGCCAGGCAAGGGGCTTTACCTTTAACCTGTTTCTCATGCACTATAGTGAACAGTTCTGTATTCTAATTGTAATGGAAATTGTGGGGGACTAAACAGAACTAGCCACGTTTCCTATTAGCAGAATACCTCACAGTCTTGAATTCTGTCAAAAAAATTCTGGATGACTCTAAAAATGCTTATGAAATTATTATTTAATTTAAACAGATAACCAAGCTAAACTTAGCAAAGGCTCGTCATCAACATTAAAAAAAAGTCTGAATGTTTTAATGTTACCCAGGAAAATTGAGAAAAAAATGCAGCTTTTCCAAGTTCAAAAGCCTGTATCTGAGTTTGGCTTCCTTATTATAAAATGGGGATAACAATATTTGCTTTAAAGATCTGTTGTAAAGACTCAATGAGCTAATTTTAAAGAGCTTTGTAAACAGTAATGATGATGATGACGACAACAGGTAAGTTTTATCAAGTGCTTACAAGTGCCAGGCACTGATCTGACCTGTGTAAACTCCTTTAATTTTCGTAACTCTCCTGTGAGGCAAGTACTATCCTCATAACCATTTAACATATAAAGTAAGTCCCGGAAAGGTTATGTAGCTTGCACAAGGTCCTTTAGTTATTAAGTGGCAGAGTCTGAATTTAAACTTGAGTCTCCTGTTTCTGGAGTTATTTCCACTGTAAAGTACACGTGAAAATATCAGGAAAAACAAAATGCAGTGTGTTTTGCTTAAAGACCACCTATGTAATAAGCACAACACAAGTACTCTAATGGAGTTTATGCAATCACAGCAGGGATGCATTACTGTCGTGTCGAGAAAAAAATAAATCTATAAGTATTTGTAAGGAGCACTAGAGCAATTCACAGGAAGGATATGATTACTTAAGTGTATAAATTACATAATTTTTAATAACATTTTATTAGGTGGCTGTATCTTAGATTTTTTTTCTTTCTTGGCAAGATTCAGGAAGTCATAATAAGCCAGAGAGTTAAAGATGTAACATCTGGGAGACTGGATCCTTAGGTTAGCCTAAGTCCTAAAAGACTCCTTGTTAGGTCAAACAAACAAAGTATTCATTATCTGTTGCCTTTAATTTTCAACTGAAACTGAAGTAAGAGACTTTCCAAAAAAGAGGTGTTTGGTAGCACAAGTGGAAAGATCTGCTCAGATTGTTATCCTCTCATATTATAGCCAGAGGAGTTCTTTTATTTTGAGAAGACATTTGTGATTCTTTCCACAACCTGAACACACAGTTACCCCGGAGAGTGACTCCCATATGCAGATGACCTGAAAAAGTGATATGATATCTTGATGCTTTCATATTTCCCCCTATTAGGAATAATAATGTGGGGAGTGTTTTAAATTAGTACACAAGACAGTTAGCTTTAAAAAGTTCCCATGGGACCATAGAGGAACTAAACACAACACGAAACAATCCTCCTGTTAAAACATACCAGCAGACTTACAGAAATGATCTGATTGGAAATATTTCATTCATCGAAAATATTAGATGCTATATTTCAAACATGTTAGGAATCTGTACTTACTCTCTGCCAAAGCAGAAATGGAATGCCTTAAGTGCCAGAGATATTGTACTTCTACTTAAATGAACACCTTTGTGTCACCTATACAAATCATACAGAGGAATTGCCTATGATAAAAGCATGAACTTACTTTAAATACAATTGAAATTCCAAATATTTTTTAAAGTCCTCTTATAAAATACATCCTAACATAGAATTACATCTTAAGGGAGGATAATACTTTCGCAAGACATATGTTATCCTTTGCAGATACTCTTACTTTGCTTCAGAGCTATACATGTATTAGTAGCAGTGAAAAAACAAAATCGAAATTCTGGTTTCAGAGATGACACGAAATGTGAAACATGAAGAAAATGTCTGAAGCCTAAGGCTTCATAAACTTTTTGTCGTATTGGTAAAAAAAATGATATGGGTAGCTTCCATTCCCAGCCACAGTGAAGTAACTGGTAACAATGGGCTCATCTGACCATAAACAATGGAAAAATGGCAAAATATCTGAAGCAACTGCTTTCAGATATTGAAAGACACTTAGCACAGAACTATGGCCACTCAGAGAGAGGAATTGCATGGAAAGACCTCCCTGAATATCCCAGATCTCTCCTTAGGCACAGAGAGATGGAGTCAAAGACTAATGCCCACTAGTCTTGCTGAGATGCGGAAGCAGATACCTGAGTTTGGGGCTGATGGAATGACTAAAATTTTGGAGCAGGTTCCTAAGGAGAAGAGAAGGAAAAACTGTGTAGAGAAAAAATGATAGAAATCTGCATAAAATGTTTTTTAAAACTTTGGCCAAAGACTTGATGAGGTATGAGTGGGGCTACTAGGGAACTCAGAGTGGACTGAAGACACCGGGAGTGCATAGAGCTGGGGGTGACAGGAATCCTGACCAGCCAGAGTGGAGAGGCCTCACAGATACTCTGGGCGTACAACTGTTCTGAAATCACCACACTTTAGGAGGAAGGCCAGTGTAGTGCAGAGTAAGGACTACACAAAACCTGCCCTAACAAATCTTAGTAACGAGCCCTGAAAGTGGCAACTGATTTATAAGAAAGTTAACTTCCTGCCTGAACAAAATTCAGCAATTGTTAAAGGAAGACAGTCAAATCCAGACTCTCAACAAGTTAAGATCCACAATATCTAGCATAACCCCTCAAATTTACTAGATATATGAAGGAATAAAAAAAAAAATTAATCTGCCATCCGGAAGAAAATAGAGGCAGACCTGAAATGACAAAGACGTTGGACTTAGCAGATAAACTAATGCCCTGACACTACCTTTTTTGTATACCTAAATCTTACTTAATTTTGAAGGCTTTAGCCTTAGAAAGGTGGTTTGCACAATAAGCCTTCCACCTTGGGTACAATAGTCCTGCTCTAATTAAATGAATAGTAAGCTTCTTGAAGGCAGGGACCATAATTGTCTCTAGAAAAGGAAATACAATTTATTTCCAACAGCCTGGTCAGCAGAAGCCATTAAAAGCTCAGGGCTTAACCTTAGCATAACAGTTTACTATGTAAAAAATAAAAATAAAAATAAAGAAAAAAATAGCTATTATCAACAAGTTTTGAATTCAAAGGAAAAATATTAATATAATAAGTAAAGAGACGACAAATCTCAGTGGAAAGCTAGAAACTGTTAAAGGCAACCAAATGAAACTTTTAGAACCGAAGAATACAATATTCTAAATGAAAAATTCATTGAGTAGGGCTTAATAATCGATTTGATACACAGGGAGAAAAAAATAAGTGAAATTGAAAACTGGAAAACAAAAACCATACAAAATTGAGGCATGAAAGAAGAAAGGTTAAAAAAAATCCCTGTAGATTTTATAAAAATTTACAAGTTAATTTTTAAAACATATGTGAAAATAGAAGGACCTAGAATAGCCAAACAATCCTGGGGAAAAAAAAAAAAACAATGTTGGAGACAATTTGAGTTTAAGATTTGCTGTGAAGCAGCAGTAATCATGATAATGTAGTATTACTATACCACACACATACCAAAAATTTTATGTATCTTAGACCTAAATATAAAGTGAAAACTACAAAGTTGCTGGAAGAAAACATAGAATATCTTTGCAACCTTATGATAGGCAAAGATTTCTTACATAGAATAAAGAACAATATAAAAACACTTTCTGATAAAGTAAAACTATCTTTCATCACGAATGACATAATCTTAGGTATAGAAAATCTCAGATTTCACCCCCTGCAAAGAAAGCTACCAGAGCTTAAAAACAAATTCAGCAAAGATACAGAGTATAATATCAACACCCAAAAACAGTTGTGTTTCAATACACCAGCAATGAACAATCCGAAAGAAAATTAAGAAAACAATTCCGTTATAAAAACACTTTTGAAAGGAGTGACAACACCAAGATGGTGACATAGGTCATTCCTGACTTCACTCTCACTCATAAGAACAACTAACAACTATTCAAGACCGAGTTATCACTGAGAGAATCCTAGAAGACTGGGGTAAAGCTTAAGTACCCCCCACACCACAGAGACTAAAACAGACGGCATTAGAAGGTAAGAGAAGCAGTACGCACTGACTACATTGCCACTCTTCCAGGCCACACGGAGAGGTCTTCCCTGAGTCCCTGGCTCTTCCAGTGGGAAAAAAGAACCCAAGGGACAGTAAGCCTCCTACTCATCTCAGTATTGTGGGTCACTTTATGAGAGCCACTATTCTGATCTCAACCCACAGTGATAGCAGGGGAATCTGCAGGGCTCAACCACTGGGGATCTAATTGTGATAGAGAAGAGGAGAGGGGCTTGCAATTACCAGCACGTGGATCTTGGCACCCTGAGTTAACACCTGCAGTTCCCAAGCAATAATCCAAAATAATGGGTTTTGCTCATCTGCAGAACAGTGTGTGGTACACTCTGAACAAGGAACTCGATGGGGTGCAGATGTCTTGATTTGGAGAGTCATATGAAAAGCTTTGCCGGTCTTAGAGCCTGGTTTGCCCACATTGAGGCAAGGAACTGAGTCACAGCCCCACCCACAGCGGACAGTGTCTCTTGGTGACATCCGACTAGAGTTGCTGGTGGGAACACCTGGACCCGTGTGGCCCAGCAGTCCTTGAGTAGAGAGCCAGGCAGGCAAAACTGATCACCTCCAAAGCAAAGCCAGTACCAGTGGTGGAAGATTCCTGTGTAGGGGAAATTAATTTATAACCAAGGCTGGGTATAGCTGCTGGCCCCTCCCAAATGGAGAGCTTGTTTAGGAAATTTAGAGTTGCCTGGAGTGGACCATCCCTTTCCTGATTAGGCAATGAAACTGTGACACAGTTCCACCTACTCACTGTGGCTCCTGGCCCCATCTAACCAGAAGAGCTGGTGAGAATGCTTGGAAGCTGTGTAACCCAGTGGCACTTGATTTGAAAAGACAGACAGAACTTAAGAGTTTGCAGAGCAAAGCCAGTAGACCTGTAAGGCCAGGGAACTTGGCTGGGGACAGGGTAGGGTCAGCTTAAGTTAAGATAACAATGAGCTTTACCAGCCTTAAAGCTGCTTCTGCTTCTGCACCCCACTGCACCCAGATAAGGAAATGAACTTATAGCCTTGTTTATTACTGAATACAGCCTCCAGCTCGCCTGACTGGGAACCTAACCAGAACATATGGGAAACTGCGTAGGTCATCTAATAGTCCTGCTTACAGTGACATTTGAACAGAGAGCACAGCCTGTGGCTTTCCCCATCTGTAGAGCAAAACCAGTGGCCTCACCTGACCACTGGAATTCACCGCACTCTCTTGCCTGATTTGGGTCGCCAAACAACAAGCTGCATAGGCCCTGGGACCTGTCCTGCTGCCCTGCCAGGGTGAGGAAGCTAGTTAATAGCCTCATCTGCAACTGAATGTAGTCCCCAGTCCCAACTCTCTTGTAAGCCTGACCAGAGAATCCAGGCAACCATGGAGCCCATAGGATAGACTCATGTGGGTAGAGAACTAAACCTGTAATCCTACCCAACTATTCAGAGCCAGTGACACAATTCCCCATCCCCTGTCTCAGGACTCAGATAGTTGTTTCATTCCCAACTAGACCATAATAGACCATCTGCCCCGAAACATTACCAGCAGATGCCCCCAGAAACCCAAACTGTGCTGACTGGCCAGCACCTGTCTCTGCCAAAGCAAACCTGTAAAGTCTGAAGAGGAACGGATTACTCGAATGTGCAGATACCAACCTAAGAAGTCAAGAATCACAAAATACCAGGTAAATATGGCACCACCAAAAGAAACTAATAAAACTAATAAATGACTTTAAAGAAATGGAGATCTATGAATCTTCAGACAAAGAATTCAGAATATTCCTCTTAACAAAGTTAAATGAACTACAAGAACACAAAGACAACTAATGAAATTATAAAAACAATGTGCAAACAAAAGACAAAGACTGGTAAAGCAATGAAGACTATCAACACAACAACAATGAAAACGACAGATAGAATCCTAGAGAATCCCAATTAAACTGAAGAATTCAATAGAGGTTCAAAAGCAAATTTGACTATGCAGAAGAAAGAATCAGCAACCTGGAGGACATTAGAAATTATCCAATCAGAGGGGCGCCTGGGTGGCTCAGTGGGTTAAGCCTCTTCCTTCAGCTCAGGTCATGATCTCAGGGTCCTGGGATCGAGCCCCGCATTGGGCTCTCTGCTCAGCAGGGAGCCTGCTTCCCCCTCTCTCTCTGCCTGCCTCTCTTCCTACTTCCTCTGTCAAATAAATAAATAAAATCTTAAAAAAAAAAAAGAAATTATTCAATCAGAGAAGCAAAGAGGACAAAGAATAAAAAAGAGTGAAAGACATAAAATGCAATGAAAAGAAACAATATTCACATGTGCAAATTCTAGAAAGAGAAAGGGGCAGAAAGTACATTTAAAACAATAATGGTTATTATATTGTACACCTGAAACTAATATAACACTGTATGTTAATTATACTTGAATAAAAATAAATAAATAATGGCTGAAAACTTCCCAAATCTGGGGAGAAAAATGGACATCCAGCTCTATGAGCCCCAAAATGTTCAACGGATTGAACCTGAATAGGCTTGCACTGAGAAGAATTATAATTAAACTGTCAAAAGTCAGAGGCAAAAGAAAGAGTTTTAAAAGCAGCAAGAGAAAAGAGAGAAGTTACATACAAGGGAACCTCCATAAGATTATTGGTAGATTTCTCGACAGAAACACATCAGACCAGGGAAGAATAGAGGACATATTTAAACTATTGAAAGAAAAAAACTGTCAACCAAAAATACTATACATGGTGCAGCTATTGTTGAGAGTTGTAAATATTTATGTGCCCAAGATTGGAGGAACAATGGATAGATTACCCTGACAGAGACTAAATGGATCTAATAGATACATATGGATCATTCTGTATTTCCCATGAAATGGAAAAAGGTATTTGCAAACCATATATCTGATAAGGGGTTAATATGCAAAATATATAAAGAACTCAAATAACTCAGTAGCAAAATAACAAATAACCCAAAGCCAACAGGCACATGAAAAGATATTCCACATTACTCCTCCCAGGGAAATGCAAATTTAAGCCAAAATGAGCTATCACCTGATACCTGTTGGAATGACCATCATGAAAAAGGCAAGAGATAACAAATGCTGATATGGATGTGGAGAAAAAGGAATACCTGTGCACTGTCGGTGGGAATGTAAATTGGTACTGCCACTATGGAAAACAGTATGGAGTTTCCTCAAAAAAATTAAAAATAGAACTATTATATGATATAGCAATTCCAATCCCAGGAATGTATCCAAAGGAAGTGAAAACACTAACTCAAAAAGATATCCATATTTCCATTGTCACGGCAGCATTGTTTATAATAGCCAAGACATGGAAACAAACTAAGTGTCCACTGATGGATGAAGGAATAAAGAAGCCATGGTATATATACTTAATGGAATATTATTCAGCAATGAAAAATGAGGAAATCCTACCATTTGTGACAATATGAATTACCTTGAAGGCATTATGCTAAGTGAAATAAGTCAGACAGTGGAAGACAAATACTGAATGATCTCGCTTATATGTGGAATCTAAAAACAAAAGTGAGAACAAACTCATGGAAAAAGAAATCAGACATGTGGTTACCAGAGGTGGAGGGTAAGGAGAGGAGGAATTGGAAGAAAGTGGTCAAAGGTATAAATTTCCAGTTATAAGATAAATAAGTACTAGGGATGTAATGTACAACATGATAACTACAGTTAACACTGATGCATGATATATAGAGAAGCTGTTAAGAGAATAAATCCTAAAAGTTCTCAATACAGTAGAGTTTCTTCTTTTTTTTCTTCTTTTCTTCATATTGTATCTATATGAATTGATGAACGTTAGGTGAACCTATTGTGATAATTATTTCACAATATATGTAAATCAAATCATCATGCTCTATACCTTAAACTTATACAGTGTTATATGTAAATTACTTGTCAAAAAAAAGGAAAAACACATTTTTGATAAACTAGACTTCATCGAATTAAAATATTTGCTTATCTAACATTTGTATTTTATAAAATATGCTTATTAAAATATAGATTATATTAAATACATTATGAATATACTATGAAGATATTATGTATAATATTATATGTTTGTATTTTATTATACTTTTCCCAAGGCACATACAAAGAGAAACATATATGTGACAAAGTAATTGTATACAAAATATATTTAAAAACTACAACTCAATCAACTGATTATAGGCCAGTAATAAATAGACAATCCAATAGAAAAAAAGGCAAAAAGACTTGGGCAGACATTTCCCAAAGAAAGATATACAAATGGGCAATAAGCACACAATTAGTTAGTAGGGAAATGCAGTATCACCACAGTGAGATATAACCACATATCCATTAGAATGGCTCAACTTAAAAAAAAAAAGCTGAACAATATTTTGACGAGGATGTAAGCCAACTGAAATCATACTTTGCAGGTGGAAATGCAAAGTTGAGAAGTCACTTTGGACAACAGCTTCACAACTTCTAAAACTAAACATATATCTACTCTATGATCCAGCAATTACACTCCTAGCTATTTATGCAAGAGAAATAAAAAATGTCTTCACAAAACTACTTGAGCAAATATTTATAGGAGCTTCATTCACAGTAGACAACAACTGGGAACAATTGAAATGCCTACCAACAAAAGAATAAATAAATAAATTGTGGTTTATCCATACAATGGAACACTACTCAGTCATCAAAGGAATTCCATGATAGACACACACTGCAACTTGAATGCCCTGCGAAACACACCAGGCTGGGTGAAAGAAGCCAGCCACAAAAAATGTACACTCTGTATAATTCCATATATATGAAGTTCTGCAACAGGCAAAAGTCATCTATGGTGGAAAAAAAAAATCACAACAGTGGTTGTTTGTGGTGGGATAAAAGTGATTGGACGGGGCACGGGGGGATTCTGGGGTTTGGCAACCGTCTCTACCTTGATCCAGTGCGGGTTACATAAGGGGCGTGTATCTGTCAAAACTCATCAACTGTAACACGTAAGATCATTGTTCTGTATACAAATTATACAAAAAAAAAAAAAAAAAGGGACCTACTAGAAATGCAAATTAAAACCACAAAGAGATACATCAAGAATAGCTAAAAATAATAAGACTGGTGATAACGAGTGTTGCCAAGGATGTGGAGCACCTGGAATTCGGCTCTATTGCTGACGGGAATGCAAAGTGTTACAATGATTTTGGAAAACAGTTTGGCAGTTTCTTAGAAAGGTAAACATACACCCATCCTATGACCACACTTACATATGTATCCAAAAGAAATGAAAACATACATCCACACCAAGACCTGTACACTGTTTATAGCAGCTGTATTCATAACAGGCGGGCAAAACCCCAAATGTCCCTGAACTGGGGAATGGATGATTAAATTTTGGTATATCCTTACCGTGGAATAATAATCAGCAAAAAAAAAAAAAGGAGCAAATGCTGATGTATGCAGCAAGATGGCTGAATCTTAAAAGCACTATACAAAGTGAAAGAAGCTGGTGTAAAAGTCCACCTGCTGTAAGATTCTGTGTCTCAGAGGGGCAGCTGTGTAGGGACAGAAAGCACATCACTGGTGCCAGGGGCTCGGAGTGGTGACTAGAGTTGACAACACAAAGGAGCACAGGGAACATTTTGGAGTGATGGAAATCTTCTACATTCTGATTGTGTTCTATGTGGTTTATTTTTCAAAACGATGAATTCAAAAAGGGTGAGTTTTAGAATATGTAAATTATACCTCAATAAAGAAATAACAAGGTGAGGCACCTGGGTGGCTTGGTCAATTAAGCATCTGCCTTTGGCTCAGTTCATGAACCCGGGGTCCCAGGATAAAGCCCTGCGTCAGGCTCCCTGTTCAGTGCAGTCTGCTTCTCCTTTTGCCCCTTCCCCTGCTCATGCATTCTCTCTCTCTCTCAAATAAATAAATAAGATCTTTAAATAATAATAATGATAAAGTAATAAATAATTCAACAAAATAAATAAAAAAGGTAAATAATTCAAATATCCAACATCAGTTTCTCCTTCTGAAGTGGCAGCTATATACCAACACTGCTCAGGATGTTCAACTCTGGAAAGCTAAGGTACAAGGAAAAAGAAGTGACAGGCTTAAAGCCATAGGCAATGAGCATCAGATAAATCCTCTGGCCTCCGCCCTGGGCCAGCGAGGTCACTGCCTAACACTATATCCCACCCAATTCTACATTTCTGGAAAATTCTTCACATAGCACTGTGTCCATGATGGATGGGTTACAGAGAAAGAAAGTGAGACAGTCATTGTCTTCCAGAAACTTAATCTTAACACACTTTATAAGAATAGGATCACGAAATACACTTGTATATCTGTTTTCATGCCTTAAATGGTGCCAAGAAGTTCTGTCCTATGTAAATAATGCATAGTCTTTCAAGAAACTTTTTTTTTTAAAAGATTTTATTTATTTATTTGACAGCAAGAAAGAGATCACAAGTAGGCAGAGAGGGGGGCAGAGAGAGAAGGGGAAGCTGGCTCCCTGCTGTGCAGGGACCCTGAGATCATGACCTGAGCCGAAGGCAAAGGCTTAACCCACTGAGCCACCCAGGCGCCCCTCAAGAAACATTTTTTAAAGAGCAAACTATATGGTAGATGCTAACAAAAAGTAGGGTTTTACTAAAGCAAATATAACTGCTTATAATTTTAAGGACAAGTTGTCTGGCAACTCTTGCTGGTACATGTCAAATGAGAATGAAAACTTTTTTCTTTTTCTTTTCTTTCTTTCTTTCTTTTTTTCTTTTTTATCTTCTAAGAACACTTCTTGAATCAGGACACAGTAGAAGGTAGAGAGAGACAATGGTAAGATTTCAATAAGAGAGGTTATGTCAAATGGAGTCCGGTGGGATATAAGCAGGGAGGAATGTTTTATGCAGGAAAGAATAGTTGCGGTAGAAGCTGGGTGGTAAAGATAAAACCTACAGATTTCAGTTAAGCTACATTATCATACAGTCCTGAGCCTCCTGCTTGCTGGGCAGCAGCGTGAGCCCAGGCCTGGGATAGCCTGAGCTGGAATGCAGACACTCACCAGCCACGTGACTTTGGGTAAGTTACCAATAATCTGGGAGATTTAAATTTTCTTTATCAGGACTACGGGAAGAGAAATATCAACTTAACTCATGGGGTTGTTTTGCAGATTTAAAAGATAATTTATGTGAGGTCTTTGTTATATAGTCTATGGCACACAGAAAGCGTTCAATAAATGTCATTGTTATTAATGCAAAGGGTAGGATTTAGAGTCAGAAGATACGAGTTCAAGTGTACGGTTTGTCTTGGACATTCTGGCTTCTAGCACCAAAGGTCCTGTGTGCTGGGAAACCCCAGTCCTCGGCAAAGGGGACTGTCGATACCCCAAGTTCTGGTCCTACAGTCGACTAACTGTGATCTTGGGCAAGTTTCTTAAATTTCTTATCTGTAAAATGGGAATGGTAACAACAGATTTCTGTGATGATAAACTAAAACAATGCTTGAGAAGAAATCTTTGTAATCTAAAAGGTAAAGATATTGATTATTATCAATAGTGCATTTGTCACTATCCTAGAGACCCACAATTTTTTTTTCCTTCCAGGTTTTGCTGATTTTATTTTTCTTTTTAAATGCTCTTCTACTTTCCTGTCTATTCTCTGTCCATGATCTCTTCTGCTCAGTCTCTTCTTTCAGTAATATTCTTCCTCTGACTCTCCAACTTACGTGCTAATAGAACATTTAGAACACCAGTAGGACATTCCTTCAAGGGATGCCACACACTGTCATAGCAACCCCTCACTTATAGGATCACAGTTTTAGATGCATGGAAACTTGTGTGAGCGTGTGGTGGAAAGTAAGGACTACTTTGAGAACATATAAGCATTTTTATATTATTCATTTTCGAAAATCTCTTCTGGCTAGGAAATTCTATAGCTCTAGGACATTCTGACTTCTTTTGGAAAATATTCCCATATGTGCTTTTGGTCCATGAATCCAAAGTGCTATCCAATATACATATGTGCAAACTATAATTGCAAACCACCTATAAAATTTTAAGACTTCTGGTAGTCAAATATGACTAGTAGTCAAAATATTATCATTTCAACATACAATGAATATAAAATTATTCACGAAATAGTTGACTTTTTAAAATACCAGCTCTTGATATGCATGGCCCATTGTGACAAGGCCATCCAATGAGCCACTGGAGAAAATTCACCATCCATCCAAAATCAGGGCACATGTCGGGTTTGCTTATATTTTTTCCTGAACAGCTGTGGGTATAAAGATTTAATGGACCACCTAGAATTTTCCTGCCACAGTTAATTACTGATAGGGAGAGCTTATGACTTAATTAGAGTTCTCCAGCCTTCCTGCAAAGAAAGACTATGTTTAATGAGATGTTCACTTTAATTACTGAATCCTTTTTTCATAGTCAAATGTTTTCACTTTTTCCTTTTATTTTAATATTTCAAATATTTTATCTCTCATGAAAGATGTATATATGCAGAATAGAGTTTTGTGCTATCAACTATACAATTACTATCAGTAGTATCATATTATATATAATATACATTACATATTATATATAATTACATATATAAAATTACATAATTATATGATAGCAGTTATTATATAATAACCTATTACTTAATAACCTATTTTTAACTCTTTCTTAGTCTGGCTTCTGACACTAGAATGTAGGCTAATTGTGCAGAGTAATGCCCTGATTTGTTCTAAGAGTATGGGGTCACTTAGAAATTTTCTTTATATAATGAAATAATATCCTTGACTGTGTGGAAGTCGTGTCATCAAAGAAAGTTTAAAAATCCACTTAGTGAGTGTTTTGGTATAACCTTAGACGGTACCTAGGATTCTACAGTAGTGACTGCAATCTTGGTTTGTAGAGGAGTGGGATCCATGGATGTCAGGACTGCCCCAAGGTCATCTCAGCACAAAGTATCTCTAGTGGGAGCAGTGGATGTTGTGGTGGGTCCTCTTTGGGGTTATGCTCCGTACTCTGCCTAGTGAAATCATCTGTTGTCACAGTTTGACGGTATATATTTGACACCTACACGTCAATCTTAGATATCATCGTTAAATTTCAAACTTGTATTTCTAATGACCATTGACTATCCTCACCTGTTCCCACAGACACTGAAAGGGTAAAATGCCACTTAGGGATTTGTGTTGCAAACGACGGGAACGTGCTCTGGTTTATGTAAGCAGTTGAGTATGCTACTGCAAGGATAACTGGTAGAGTGATGGACTGCTGGATTTGGGCTATTTGACCTAGAACCACTCCCAAGATCGCATCTGCCCATTCACTGAGAATCCCAAAGCTGCAGGTGCGGACCTTCAAATGCCACACCTTATACTCTTGTCTCCACCAGCTGGGGGCTCTGCATCCCACCCTATAACCAGGTCCCTGTTGCCCAGACACCTTATCTCCCACAGCAATTCCAGAGAGCATTCTTAAAAATCGACATTGATAAGATAAAAAAATATATATAATAATATACATTGCTGTGAAATACACAGAGAAGAGTGTGTAAGTATTCATGCACAATTTAAAAAAGGGAATTAAGCACCCATGTACCCACTGTCAGCATGGGAAAGACAACATCACAGCACCACACCTTTGAGACCCTTCTGTTTCCTTCCCCACTCACATCCCCCTCCATCTACCCAGAGGAAATGCCATTCTGAAATTTATCAGGCTCTTCCTTTTCCGCCTTTTCTGCTCGGGACCCCCAAAGAAATAAATTATTACATGCTGTTTTGTTTCGAATATTTTGCAAATAGAAACGAATGGTTTGGATACTTTCTCTTCCTTCTTTCAAACTTATATTTTCACACTTCCTCCATGTAGCTGTATATTATTCATTTTTACCGTGGTATGGTATTCTAATGCCACAATATATTTATCCATTCTGCCATTGATAGACATTTGGGTTGCTTCAAGATTTTTGTGTTTTGTTTTTTTACTACTAGCAATAATAGTCTTATGAACACTTCCACATACATACACGTAAAAGTTTCTTCAGATAAATATCTAGGAGTGAAATACATAATGACTTTGTATTTTCTAAGGATATTGGACAAATCAAAATCTCTGTGAACAGTTGCCAGGCCTTCTTGTTTTTCCACAATACTTGATATTATCTGATTTTTAAATTTTTGCCAATTTGGTAAATGTGAAATAGTATTTCCTATGGATTTAGTTTTGCATTTTCTGGATGTCCAGTGAGATTGAGCATCTTTCCAAATGTTTATGGGCCATTTTCTGTATCCTTTGCTGTGATATGCCTTTCCAATCTTTCGCCCATTTTTCCCTTATGGGGAGAATTAACATATTTTTTTTCATATTGAGCTTTTTTACCCAAGAATGAGACATATATGTCTTTATTAAGGTAATAGCTAAGATCTTCCAAGCTGTTTATTCAGTAAATTTTATAATATTTTGTATAAAAGTCTTGCACAGTAGGATTAGCTGTTAAGTACTCTATATCCTTCTATCAAATTTAAATGTAAACTAAATTAAAATTACATTGTCTAACTGCTTTTTCCCAGGTGTATAGAAATGCAGTTGATTTTATATATTCAATTTTTAACCAGCAAACTGTTAATACTCTCTTATTAACTGTAGTAATTCAGGAGCTTCAGGTCTGAGTGTGTTGCAATCGCTTGTATTGGGTGGAACCCTCCTTCTGATAACAACTATAAAAGCTAGATAAATGTAAGCAGTTACCTGAAGGCACTGCACAGCAATCAAAGCTAGCAGAAACTGCAAGAAGAATGATCTGAAGGAAAGGTGACCTCAAAATTTCTTTGAGGTGCCAGAAAAAAGGGCATAAATGGAAAGGCATGCTTTCACTGGCTTAAGGAATCAGAGTCAGAGTTGAGGGCTGCTGGAAGAGCTGGAAAGAGAAGGGAACTCCAAAGAGGGGAACCCCACATGGGAGGAACCCTAAAATCTCTACACAAATTCCTCTTAAATTGTTGACTGACTCCTAAATTATACCTGTGCAGGAAGGGCGTCCAAGAATCCCCACAGAAAGCAGCAGAAAGCCCCAGAAGGGAGGCCAATCTAAAACTGAACAGAGATTTTTCGCACAGATTTCCTGGTGCAGAGAGAGACGGCGTTTGCTGTTCCCCTACACAAGGCTCCGTCAGTTACTTTCTTCTTATCCTACCAAGCCGTTCCAGAGCTTTTCAAGAGCCAGGAAGAATAGGTGGGGTCGGGCAATTAAAATCCATTTAACTGGTTCAGCTGGGCTACCGAGGAACTACGGAAGCCAAAAATGCATGAGGACTCAAATGAAATATTATTAACTACATTTCCAAACTGACATCCCAGGAAAAGCCCAGAGGATTGGAAAAAAAAAAAAAAAGTCTTATTAAAATCTAAGTCAAAATAAGAAACGTAAGCTTTCATGTTATTGAAAATATGTGTGTGACTCATTATGGGAAGACATTGTGTAAAGTATGTTCATACCATTTATTCTCATACCTGCCTGCAGGGAAGATTATGCATCATTGAGGACTTTGACTCTCTCCTATTCGAAGCTGAAGAATACAATTCAACAAAAATAGCAAGATAGGGAAGACATTTGGAATCTCCTCCTCTTATAAGGTTTTACATATCATGTCTGTGCTCAGCAGATGGGACTGGGTGTGCAGGAGCTGTGAGTCTTGGTGGGAGTGGAGTGGATGGATGTCCAGAGGACCGAGGTCTGGACCAACCACATGACAGCTAAATATCAAACATCAGGACAAAAGAGCTTGGGCATTCTCCAACTTTGCAAAACTAGAGCCAGTAGATCTGTAGGTAGTCCAATGGGTAGACCTTTTGGGTATGATTTGGCAGAAAATTTTGAAAAATTGTTTAATAAACTCAAAGACACCATAAAAAAATTTCTGGCTTTCCCCCTTACCATTCTATACAAAGAAGTTCTCTAAAATGCTATTTGTTACAAGCATTTTACTGGCCCACCTCAGGCCTTATCCACACAACCTTCCTAAAATGTCCTCTGAGTCTCCACCATAGCCCTGGTCTGCCAGATTCCCTAACTCCTGTCATTCTGGGCACACTTCCTGAACACTGTACTTCCAAGCAGTCGGAAAGGGAGGGTTGCACTGTTGGAACAATGCTATCCAACTGAGAAAACAGGGTTGAAGAATTCTGGACGTATGGGATTCTTCTTTATAATTTGAACAAAGAAGAGGAAAATTACAGGGCCACAGAAGTACAGAGAAGGAGCCTTGCCTTCTGTCCTTGTTCTGGCACTCCCTCGAACAATCCAGCAAAACGATGCCTGCTAACACCGCTCCAAACAGTGACCGGCATGCATTCCAGCTGCTCGCCACACAATCAGTCCTTTCTGTCCGCAAAAAGGCCTGGGATTCATGCTGGCTTTTGCATAGTGCATTTAGCATCATGTTGGCCCACTCCCTACGCCCTTGCACCCACGCAGAGAAAGAAAGGGAAACGTGGTTAAGACTGGGCTGTGCTCTCGGACTGTAATCAAGGCATTCGGGCCCAAGGCTTCCAAGCTGTTTGTGTGGCCATGTTCAATCTCAACTTTGGTGACATTTACACATCTGCAGCGTTTTTATAAACAACAATAATCCAAAAACAAGTAAGAAAGGATTATGATTTCTCTGAAAGAGGAGGAAGCAATGTAATGATTATAGTGAAAGGAAGCAGTGTGGAATGTTTTAAGGGTTTAGCCACAACTAAATTAAGAGATTACGGAACCTGGTTGGTCTTTCTCTTTTCGTGCTCCCTTCTGCTCAACTTACTCGCAACTATGTAAAAGCAAAATATTCATTGCCCAAGGCCTGTCAATATACACAGATAAACATGGGTGCACGTATCATATAATACACTGGAAAAAGATCAGTTTAACAAATAGGATTGTTTTACCAGGAAATAAAAAATCCAGATTTAGTAAATACGAAATGGAACATCTTGGAAAAAACTCTCAAATGTGTTAGTGGTACTTTGGTCAATTTTTTCATTTAGTTCTTACACTTTAACTTTTTGTATCTGTGACACTAACAATACAACATGATCAGGACTGGCTACATAATTTGCAGAAATAAGTATAAAATGAAAACACAATGCAACTGCACGGGTCATATGCACAGGATCCAGGCCTGAACACGACTTTCAGGAAGGTAAAAGTTCTGTAACCCTATTTATAAAGGAAAAAGAAATTGTGCAAATACAGAAGGTAAATTAACTCTGTGAGGTTCATGAATAGCTGTAGGTCGTATCTTGTGTTACTCATGCGGGATAGATAGGAACAGCCAATCTCTGATCTTAAGTATACACAGATCTCTTCCAAGATCTCCATATATTCCAGGAAGGATGGAGAAGTTAAAAAAAAATGTATTAAAGTTATGCTGATACTATGATTAAAAGTGTCCCCACACAAGTCACAGCTACTTTATATCATAGTATTTCATGCACTATTATAATACAGCTAATATATTATCAGAAGACTATGTATGACATGGTTGGGCAGCAGACAGTTTACTGAAACCTTTTGGGGGTGAAAGTTAATTAGAAATGCTATTTCTTAGAATGTCTGTGTAAATGTAGAGGAGGTATGGACTGAGGTGACCTGCTGTCTGTTAGTGTTTCTGGGTTTTCAAGAGCTTGCGGTGGCCTGGAAGGTGCTAAAATTTGCAAGGGCAAGGACATAAGTGATGTGGGATATGTGTTAGGAGACAAGTTCACTGGGAGATCCCTGCTCTCAAAATGTATAATCAAGCCGAGCCACCAACAAGTGGACAGCTGTCACCAGGTTAATGGATGGTGCCCCGGGGTCTTGGGAGCATTTGTTTCCATTTCCAGGTGGAGATATTTACTTATTCTGACTCACCACAAGATCAGGTGCTTGCTCCACTTTGCAATAATTTGGTCTTTGGCAAGGCAAATATTCTGGCCTTAAAAGCCTTGGAAAAGTCCAGTTTAAACATACAATTTCTTGCCCATTCCCTGTGGTATTTAAATATAAATAAGACATTTGGTGTGATGTGAACAAACTCTGAAAGGGGGACAATCTAAACCCCAACCGCTTCTTATTTAATTGGTAATATTTTTGAGGAAAAGTGTTTTACTCAAAAAAGAAGGGAATAATAAAATAACTTAAAGTTTATATTACATTTTGATTTTGAAAGACTTAAAGTACTTCCTTCATATTTCTCAGGTGTTTCTCCTTTTAATATTTATAGAATGGTCCTTCTAGGACATATCATATACGGGATACCAATTTTCCCTTCTGCACATACTCATGAAAAACTGCGATTTCACTCAAAAATTTCTATTGGTACCTCTAAAAGTACCAGAGCTTATATATAAAACATGGAATTCATTTATAATTGCTTTAAGAAGAAATTTAATGTTTTGACGCTGTTTTAGGTCAAATATGTACTATTAATTAAAATTCCATTCCAATTTGTCCACGGGCCACTTTGGATTTAGACTTGAACATAGTCCTCTCAATATTGTTTGGGCCGTGCGGACCACAGTGGCGTACAGAAAAAGAAAGCTCCAAAATCTAGAATTTCCCTTTGATATTATCACTTCTAAAGTAACTCTAAGACTTTTCCAAATACTGGGGGCACCTGTGCATGTCCCCTGTTCTAGCTAAGACAATACTCATGCTCATGGAGGCAGCACGTGGTAGTGAAACAAATGCTGGTGGTGGAAACACACAGAATTGGGGTAAAATTCAAGCCTTTACCAGCTGTGTAATCTTTAGCAAGTGACAACCTTCCTACAACTCAGTTTCTTCATCAAGACAACAGCTTTGTTTATAGAGTTTTCCCATGGATTATATAGATGTGAGTTGTCTAGCATAGTGTCTGATACAATGTAGGTGCAAAAAAATCAGAATTCCCTCCCCATCTAGTCATTCTGTTTTTTTTTTTTTTTTTGGTCGTTATTCCACATTATCTAGTAACTAACCATACTCAGAACCTAGAATAATTAGGTACCATTAAATGTTTTTTGAATGGAAAAATAAATTATTGTCTGGATAGCATAGTGGTTAGATTTTGAAGCCAGACTGTCTGATTTGGGATCCTAATGCCACTGGCTCAGCTGTGTGACTTTGGGCAAATTATTCAACTTCTCTGATCCTCAGTTTCTTAATTCATAAAATCAGAAGAATAATAATACTAACCCTACAAGGTTGCCATAAGGATTGAACCAGGTTGTACCTAACACATATCAAGAGTTACATGCCTGTTAACTACTCTTTGTCTTATAGACATATTTATTTTAAGTAGAATACAATTACCAGAGCTATTTGATTTTATTGCATAAAGCTGAGCTAAAGACAAAACACAAGTTATATTTTTTTGCCAGGAAAGTCCTTTAAAATACTTCCAAGGGTTAAACCATGAACCCCAGATATGTAACATTAATAGCAGAACTGGAGATCAAATCCAGAATCAAAATAAGAATAACGAGGTATGTTTTTCCAGTTGCTCATCTGATGATCATTTATCAGCCCATGGCAAGAGGAATATTGCTTAGAGTGTTCGAGAATCTCAAACATGCCGTGTTTCCCATAACTATGTCCCGTTTTAGTTGATGTGTAAAAAGGAGATCTTGCTTTATTTTCCACATTATGTCTATTGCTGACTCAGGGCACAAAGAAGAACAAATTGTGTAATTTGAGTTGAGAGAAATCATTTTTGCAGTTGTTCTTTAAAAAAAGAAAAAAACCCTCACATAATGAGCCAAAACTTGCCTAGAGATCTGTGTGCTCTGCTTCCATTGACGTCACTTGGAAGTTGTGTGGGCAGAAATTGGCTGACTTCCTCCAGCATGTCTTTTGAAAACTGAACATATTGAAAAAAATGAACCCTTTTAATCTCAGGCTACAGTAGGGGTAGAAGCATCATAAGCAATTTTCCTGTTTACAGCTAAACAAACACCTATAGAGCTCTGAGAGTCACATTCACAGAATAAACCTTGTTAGTGTCTAGGAACGGGAACAGCGTCCCCTTAATCTGAAAAAGGAATTGTAGGATGTTATAGCCAAAGTGTCTTTAGAGATGACCTTGTTCAATTCCTCCATTTTTAAGAGATGGAAACTGAAACTCAGAGAGATTCAGAAATGTTCCCAAGGCTAGACAGGGTCCAAGACAGGATTAGAATTAAGCATGCTGCTTTCTAATTTCAGGACAATTCGAAGTGTAATAATCAATATTTCTCCACACTAATCTCTTCTTATATAAACCCTGAGCACTGAAGTAACTGTTTTTGAAAACTAGGGGTTTTGTCTACTGTAGAAGTTACCAATTATAGAGATACAATAAATTAAGCACGGTCTGTCAGAATTGGCTAAGCATGGAGACAACTGGAGACTCATAAAAGCCTGCTGGGCATCGTTGCTGCCTGGTGTGCTTCTGGGTATCAAAATGGAGCTTGAGCCTTCCACCTGGGCCTTCTCAGCTCCATGAACCCTACGGTGCATAGTTCACGGAGGTCACCCCTTAGAGACAGGAAGAGGAGAGTAGCTCCAACACCACTTCAGCTCCCACTCCTTTCAGGTTTATTTTTTCAATAGTCACTCATCCATTCATTGAAAAATATCGACTGTACATCTACTATGAGCCAGGCTGCAAACTTCCAGCTATTGAAAACATTTTCAAATCCAAATTTTAAGGAATCACTTAATAAAGATGGATAATTACTATTTCTCTCACCTAATTAAAGATCCCACATAAACTAGTCAATTTCTCTGAAATCATCCATCTCACATACATAAGAGAATATACAGCTTTCTTTTTCTTCTGAGTATGGCTTATTACATATTACTTAACTAGAATAGTACATTTAAATCCACAGAAGCTCTGTATGAATGTAGAGTTTTCCCATTTCTGCTTTGCTTAATTTGCTTCTTCCTAAAGAGCAGCATTCTTCATTGGCAGTGGGTGATCTTGTCTATGCTGTATGGCTTGAATACACTAGCGGTTGTTGCCACTTTAGTTCCTTTGCTAAATGTCTGTGATGGTCAGATTCCTAGCAGTCCTATAAGTGAGTCCAAGATCTTATTTTCCATACTGTAGCCATTGGTGCTGCATGGGCTATGGCATCCAAAAATCATTGGGAAAAGGGTTGGTAAGACTTTTAGAAGGGCCAAGGGCATTCAGATTCATGGTGGCAAAGAATCAGATATTGAGAATAAAAGATTTGCCATACATTCTCCAGTTGAATGCTGCCTAGACACTTAAAATGGAGTTAGGAGAATATGTCACCATCATCAACACTGAAATAACTAACTGTGAGAAGGTCCAAAGGCAATCAGATATCTTAGCAATCGGAAATACTGAGTATGGAGGGCTAATCTATATATGAGGGTTTTGAAAAAAAATTACAGAATAAGGAAATCATCCTAAAGATACACAGGAAAAGATAATGTAACGACTAAAAGAAAATATTTAAGAATTCGACTCCTGAAACAGGCAGCAAGTAGATATGCCTTCCACGAAATAGGAGCAGAAAGACATGGGGAGACAGAAAAGGCAAAAAAAAAAAAAAAAAAAAAAAAGTCAGGATGAGAACCAAAGACAACAAGCTGAATTAAAGATAACTGGGTGAAATAGGGTAGAATTGAAAGAAATAAGATCAGAATTAATACCATACAAAATTGAATCAGAGAAAAATCGTAGGAGACTCTATGAACGTAGACGAAAAAAAGAAGGAAAATACGGTAGGTATGGAGGACAATATGCAAAAATTCCAACCCAAAGTTTACTGATATTCCTAAGGAAGAAATGGAAGGAAGCAATGATCAAAGCATAACTAAAGAAATATTTTGGTGCTGGAAAGATCCATATACTCAGATTGAACATACTCACTATGACCTAAGAAATTAAATTTAAAAAATAAGAGAAGTGTTCACACTAACAAACTACATAGCAAAGGTTCTCCCTTATTAAAAGATAAAGTAATTAAAATAAATAATAACTAGGTGACCTGGGGGAAAAGTTAGCTACAAAGGAATAATCTTAGACTAACTTTAGATGGCTTGTTGACAATATTAAATTTTCAAATGTAGGAAAACAGCTAGAATTGGAGGCTTAAAAGGTTATTAAAAATAGAACATCAAATTCCAGAAGTCAGGTAAAGGAATAACTAAAGTTCTGAGATTAAAAGTGATGTAAACAAAAAAATCATAGACCCAAATAGTTGTCATCTATGGACATATGTGAAAACAAAAGAAAAATTTTGTCATATGTATAAGGGTCTATAATGAATATTTCTTCAAAGATTTAAAAAAAGGTCATTTAAAACGAAAGAGGGAGGAATTAAAGGACAAAATTAAAAGTCCAAAAGTGAATAGTTATATTCTTGTACTTATTTCATAACTATGAATTTTTATTCATAATATAGAAAGAGCTCTTATAGGATCAATACAAAAAATACAAATATCCCAATGGAAAATAAGCAAGGAATATAAACAAGGAATATGGGCAAGGAAATACACTTTTTTTTTTAAAGATTTTATTTATTTATTTGACAGAGAAAGAGAGATCACAAGTAGGCAGAGAGGCAGGCAGAGAGAGGGGGGGAAGCAGGCTCCCTGCTGAGCAGAGAGCCCGATGTGGGGCTCCATCCCAGGACCCTGAGATCATGACCTGAGCTGAAGGCAGAGGTTGTAACCCACTGAGCCACCCAGGCGCCCGAAATACACATTTTTAATAAGCCATTTTGGAATATGTTTACTCAAATGAGTAATCAAAAAAATTAATAAAAACAAAAATATTAAATATCAGTTTTAACTTAATCAGTTGGAAGATTTTATTTATATATGTATGTGTGTATATGTACACACATATATATATGCATGTGTGTGTATATATATATATATATACATATAAAAATGTACACACACACACACACAAAATGTCATGCTGGGAAGGGTACAGGTAATCGGCATTCTTATTTACTACTGGTGAGATATAAACTATAGAATTCTTCTGAAGCATGATTTAACAGCATGTATCAAAAATTTGAAAACTGTTTAAAACATTTGTCACCAGAGTTTTACTTCTAGGATTTTTTACCCAGGAAATAATAATAATTTGCTCCCAAGTGTATCTGTAATATTATTAATCCTTGGGTTCTTTATAATAGAAAGAATCTAAGTGCCCAATGACAGGAGATTAATTAAATAAATTTTGTACACAAATTTCTGGCCATGCTAAGTGATGTTTTGAAGCAATTTTTAGTCAAAATATATGGTTAAGTTTTTTTTTTTTTAAAAAGAAAGTGTGATTTTAATTTTGTGAAAAAACTATTTTCTCATCAAAATGGCTAAAATTTAACTGTTTTTATAGATGGTAGACTTACTGGACTTATTAATTGCATGCTATGTGCTGAGTATGCTACATGTTCTACAATAATTTCTATGTGTTCTACAGTAATATATATTGCATTTTTTAAGATCAGGAAAATAACATTTTAAATAAAATATCACTAGGGGGATGATTATTGATCACCATTACCTTATATTTTTATAATTTCATATGTCTTCCAAAATTTTCACTTTACAAGCAGAAAAATTACGTTTGTGGTTTTTTTCCGAAGAGTTTGGTTAGGGGGACCACATTTATGCTTATTAATTCATCAAATAATTATTGAAGTATGTTATAAATTTCTTCTGGAGTTTATATGATATCTATTGGCAGTCAATGAAATCTACAATCTGGGGTGCCTGGGTGGCTCAGTGGGTTAAAGCCTCTGCTTTCGGCTCAGTCATGATCTCAGGGTCCTGGGATCAAGCCCCGCATCGGGCTCCCTGCTCAGCAGGGAGCCTGCTTCCCACTCTCTGCCTACTTGTGATCTCTTTCTCTCTCTGTCAAATAAATAAACAAAATCTTAAAAAAAAAAAAAAAGAAATCTAAAATCTGCAACCAGTGTGAGTTGCCTATCTAATACATATTTCTTTTTTTCTTCCTTGCAAATAGAATGTCAGTTTTGATCTGAATAGTGATATGTCCTGCCACAGCAGGATATATATTTTAAAACTTTCTTTCAGCTATAAGTGACCATTTGACATGCTCTGATCAATAAAACTTAAGGAGTCTGTAAAGGCTTTTGTTTTTCCTGATATAAGCAGCAGACATGGTTTGTTGTCTCCCTCCTTTCCTTATGCCTTAAACCTGGATGTGATGTCTGGAACAGCAGCAACAATCTTGCAACCATAATAGATGAGAAACCAAGGAAAAGACAGGCTTGCAGAGATGGTGAACTTGACATAATCCAGCTATTGAATCAAAGGTAGCTGCCACTTCAGACCTCCTCAAGAAGAATAACCCTGTAGGTAAGCCAGGTCCTCTATTATTTGTAGCCAAATAATAGTGATAATCCATGATAATCCATGATAATCCACAAATAATAGTGATAATCCAGATAAACACTTTCTGATTTTTAGTTGTCAGGAAGCATTGCTAGATTAAGGAGCCAAATTGAAGTAAATTGTTCAAGTGTCAATTTTCTCTTCCCTTTATGTTGTCTCAGTTCAACATTCATTCCTAATTGCCTGGCTTTATCTTGCTTAATTTCGTTAGAATCTTAAATTCTTTAACAAGTTGGCAAAATTCACATACAAAATATATGTGTACTTTTCTCTGTTGCCATCTGTCCTCACTGTCTTTCGCTTTTGTGTATTTCACCTTCGTGGGTGTATTCAACACTGATATGAACAGGGTCATTCATTCTGTTGTCTTCAGCCGGCAAGAGGCTTTGAAAGAGAACACTTTTAATAAAAATAGAAGACACTGCCCCTAATCTTACAAAACATGAAATCAAGTTGAGAAGATTAAAATACACACTTTTGTTCTCTTGTCTGTCTGTCTGTCTGTCTCTCTCTCTCACACACACACACACGCTCGCACGCATGCACACACACACAAACACCCCAATGGGAAAGCAATTCTAAAGTTTCAAAACGGGCGTTTCATTCAACAAGCATTCTCAGAGTTCCTGCTTGTGCCAAGCACCGCCCTGGGTTTTCTCGATGTGAAGGTAAAAAAGACGTGTTTGTTATCTCATGAGGCTTACTGCGTAGGTGAGACATATCCAAAATGATCACTGTGACAACACGCTATTGCAAGTGCTCCCAACGGGGACGGGTGTAGGTTGCTATGTGTTTGAAGGAGGTACCTGGGAGTCCTTCTTGAGAGAACCCACATCTAGAAAGTTGAGGGGTGCTAAGCTAGATTGGAGAGCAATATTTCAAGCAGAGGAAAGAGCATGCATATACACTGAGGAGGAGGGAAGGGGGTGGCTACAAGTATTTAACTATTGCTATAGCATTAAGTGGAATGAAAAGAGGGTCAGAGAAGGAGCTGGAATGCAGACAGCAGCAGGATCGTGGAGAGCTTCGGGAAACAAGCTGAGAAACTGCTGAATGGTATGAGCTCTAGAGCAGTGAGCATTGATTTTGGAGCCAGACTTATTTTGGTTTGCTTCTCAGGTATATCACCATTTTTGCACTCCTGAGTAAACTCTTTCATCTCTTCATGTCTATTTTCTCTCATCCGTAAAATGAGAATACCTATATACACTTTACAGAAGCACCAATCATAGTAGATACGTTGCAAGGATTATAGCATATACGTAAAGCATCTAACACATTACCAGGCTTAAAGGAGGTAACAAAAGGTCGCAATGATCATAACTGAAGGTTTCGAAGCAGAAAATTGACTTGGTCAGATAGGAACAGGTGCATAATAAGAGCTTAGGGCTGTAGATGTCACAAGGCCAAAAAAGTGCTTAGAAGTTGGTTGGGCCAATCTTTCGGAGCAGTGGCTTGGCGTAGTTATCTTGAGCCCCAAGGGCAGCTTTTCTGTCAATGACCCAAGGCATTGGGTCCACTATTCAGGTATGAACAGGTTCATCTGAAGCAGGGCTCACACACGGTTATTAGCTCTACCTCCAGCTCTAAATCACCCCTTTACTCCTGTTCTTCACCCAACTGTGAATTCATCAATGCAAGGAGACTGAACCGTCCTCTCCCCGCTTTCTCATATATCCATCACGTGGCACATTCTAGGCCTACCCCCAAATTTGTTCAACAGTTAAACTTCTTGTAAGTGGCACCAACTTTTGTAGCTAGTCACAAGGAAATATATCAGATAAAGAGGAAGACGTGTGGGGAAG
This sequence comes from Potos flavus, assembly GCA_028534135.1. Taxonomy (NCBI): domain Eukaryota; kingdom Metazoa; phylum Chordata; class Mammalia; order Carnivora; family Procyonidae; genus Potos; species Potos flavus. The sequence continues at coordinate 24,974,671 of CM052886.1, forward strand.
GGGGAGATATTCTCAACATATCTATTTCACAGGAAATGAGAAGATTGGTACAATGGAAGAAAAGGGACACTCGGGACAGATTCGGTAGACCCTGGGATGAGACATGGAAGATGATGGAGCAAGTACTAGTTGAAGGAGACATATGAAATGCAAGTCTTTGTCTTTTCTGCCAAAATTCCCTTTGTATTCTTTTTGTTTTCTACCTTTTCCCTTCCCCCTCCCCCCCAAGAAACTAACACTAATGGTTTAGCGAGCCCTGTCAGTATGCAACAGAAGCTTTTATTTACAAGTAGAAAGTTCTAATGCTTTAAGTGTTTTCGTGAGGCCTTACTTCCATTCCGGGCTACAATGAGTGTACTTTTTAGCCAATATTCCCAAAGTGTTCTTGCTCATAACAGCCCTGCAGAAGCCTCCAACCACAGTTAACTCTGATCTTTGTTAAAATTCTTACAGGCAGACCAGCACTGAACTTGAAGTCCACTGGATAAAGGACTTCTTTCTAAGTCAGGAATGGACGTAACTAGTATAGTGAATTACCCATGGGCCCAGCGGCATGGGCAGTGATAAGAGATCTTGGGATATCCCCCGATGCAGGTTATCATGGCACCTCACGTTTGGCAGCAACTTTATCTGGTCTGTTAGAAGCAAACCTGTTTCTCAGGGCTTGATTAAACAGCATTGATTTTGGACATAAAGTCCTTAGTTTTTACTGCTCGTTATCATTATTAATGGATTTCTAGTCATTTGTTGGTTTCTTTCTGGATGATACAAAGTTCTTTATTGCATGTGTACTTTTTGGACACTGAGGGACAACCTTCATATTACTGTCAATTCAGAGCCTAAATCTCAAAAAAGATTTCTTTAATTGCTTTATTTTTATTCCATCACATGATTGCCTTCATCGAACAAACAGGATTTGTCTGCTTTACCTGATTTGACTGCTTATATATATGTATTGAGAATTCACTTACAGGTTTTTATTGTAGTCCCATCTTAAATAGAAAGTCATGAAGTCAAATTATCCAATATTTAAAATTGAACTATGGTTCTTTTTCTGAGAAAACTTTCTTTAAAAAAAAAAACACCTCTAAAATTGCAATTTTTAGTTTTGCAAGCTAGATTGAAATTTTATTCACAAAGGACGAATTATGATTGAATCTGCCTGGGTAAATATGTTCTCATATTTAACAGGACCCATCTTATATTGACATGTCTGAATGTTTCATTTTCGATTTATTGTTTTGTTTTGTTTGAAAAGATTATTTATTTATTTATTTGACAGAGAGAGAGAGATCACAAGTAGGCAGAGAGGCAGGCAGAGAGAGAGGAGGAAGCAGGCTCCCCGCAGAGCAGAGAGCCCGATGCGGGGCTCGATCCCAGGACCCTGAGATCATGACCTGAGCTGAAGGCAGAGGCTTAATCCACTGAGCCACCCAGGGACCCCTCATTTCCAATTTAAATGACATGTTCAAGATGTATTGTATGTTTCAGCATAGCTGAGTGGGAAGTTGAGTGCCTGCCACACAACTCCTTTGGACAGGTTAATTGTGCAATTTTGGTAAGGGCATTTTGGGTGGGAATATGGAAGGCTTTTGTCCTTGGGATGTCCTCTCTCCTTTTGTTTCCATTTGCCTCAGATTTCTCTCTTGGAATAGACTCTCTTGCTTCCTTGGAGTCCTTACCTCAAGTCATCTTTTAAGGAAAATGGGAATAGGTTATAATTCTTGTTATTGTAGCTTTGCTGAGAACTCGAAGTGTTTGATTTTCCAATTGTTTGGAATTCTCCATATTTAAACTCATTTGAAGCCAAGAGTTAAGGTATTTTTTACCTGAATATGTATATGTGTGTGTGTGTGTGTGTGTATTCTATTCACTCTATAGTTCATACTATTTTAAATAACAGCATAAATTAATGGTGTAGATTAAAAGAAAAATACTTGAAATAGAATTTTATGATAAACTGGTAACTACCTTAAAATATTTAACTTTAAATAAACATCCCAAAACTCTATTTGGTGTAGAACTAATGCACATAGGTGTGGTCAATATTTTGACTTAAACATTTAAAAATACCAAAATAATCTGAGAATAAAACTTTATGTGATTGGTTTTGTTACTGGTATTTTAGTAGTTTTTATATTTGGCATCACCTTTTTTTAAAAAGATTTATTTATTTGAGAGACAGAGAGAGTATGACTGGGGAGGAGGCAGAAGGAGAGAATCTTCAAGCACGGGGCTCGATCCCACGACCCAGGAGATCATGCCCTGTGCGGAAATCAAGAGTTGGATGTTCAACCGACTGAGCCACCCAGGCGCCCCCATGACTGGCATCATCTTAATGATTCCTTCAGTTAATTTTTGGAAGTAAGTGGGATATAAATTATGCATGAATATATAAATGGATCAAGTTTTTAACCAGAACAAATGACTTTAGTGACAGCTTAAAAGATCCACTTTAAATCATCTTAAAACTATTTTTAAAAGACTTCAACATTTCAAGTTAAATGCTCTCTTTTTACTTCAATGACAATGGTATAATTATTCTTGGGATTATGAGATATTGCCATTATTAATTTCTGGATAACAGATGATCAATTCAAAGAGTCTACAATGGCGTGCTTGCTATGTGCCTGTCATGGCAGGAGACACAGGATGAGTAAGAATGAGTCCCATCCCTACAGGGGTTTACAAGTTGGTTAAGTGTCTAAAAGAAGACAGAGCAAGGTAACTGCATAAGTAAGCTACAAAATCCATACATATGGGTTCAAAGAGGGGTAAGATCACAGATGGAAGGGGAAGAGGGAAGACTTTATAAAACATACGTTAAATAGTGAAGATGGAAACAAAGCACATATTTCACCTATACATTTTCAGTTTGGTCTACTGCAAATATACTGTATCTAGAATATGAGCATCTTTAATGAAGATACTGAGAAATATTCAGCTTGTTATAATTCATATGAAGGTGACTAGCTGAACATTTCTTTTTTGTTTCTTTTTTTTTTTTTTTTTAAGAGAGAGAAAGAGAGTGAGTGTGGGGGAGTGGCAAATGGAAAGGGACAGAGAGAATCTGAAGCAGGCTCCACACCTAGCATGAAGCCTGATGGGGGCTCAATCTCATGACCCTGAGATAATGACCTGAGCCAAAATCAAGAGTCTGATGCTTAAGTGACTGAGTCACTCAGGCACCCCTAGCTGAACATTTCAAATCATATCTTCTATATATAAATTTCAATGATGGCCTTTAATAACAATCCACGTTTGATGCCAATCAACTTTATCATTCCTGGTTATTTTCATATATCAGCGAATTGAATAACATGAAAGAAGTGGGCTATTATAATATATTCCCTTATGTGATATTATTCTGTATTGATTGCAGTAATTAATCAATAACTGCTTTTATTTTTTTTCATGTACATCACTAGAACATGTAAGTATCTCCTCAAAATAAAATTAGGATTATAAGAGCTTAGAAATCAATGGTTCAAATAGCCCCTTGATACATCAGTTATAAAAATAAAGTGTTATGCTAGTCCTATGCGGTCAGATCCATTAATAATGCCATTTGGGAAGATACTTGAAGTAATAGTATCAACCGTATTTGCTTGTTTTGTTACTTCAGATTAGTTATTTGATTCCCAATTTTCTGAAAGCAAGTACAATTGAGCTGTTCTCACCAAATCTGGTATAAATCAAAGATGTATTTTAGAGAAGCCCAAAAAGAGAACACGAATGAATATAAAATCATGAGACTGATTTGTACAATTACCACCCAAAAGCCCCTTAAAATAACTTCTGTTTAACCTTCATAACTCAATGTGTTCATTCAACAAACATTTGAGAACCCACTATGAAAATAATAATAACAAAAAGAGAAAACTCAATTCGAGTTCATACATATAGAATGAAATTCCTAATATTCATTTTTTAAATTGAAATATGATTGATATACAACATATTTTTAGGTATACAACATAGTGATGATGTAGTGATTACATAGTATACATTGCAAAATGATCACTACAATAATTCTAGTTGCTGTTGCCATACAAAGATACAATTTTTTTCTTGTATGACAACTTTTGAGATTGACTTTCTTAGCAACTTCCAAATGTATAATGATATTCTTGACGATAGTCACTATGACGTATATTACACCCTCATGATTTATTTATTTTATAACTGGTAGTTTGTACCTCTTGATCCACTTTACCCATTTCATCCACCCTCTCCCCCCAACTCCCCCCTGGCAACCACCAGTCTGTTCTCTGTATCTGTGAGTTTTGTTCTGTTTTGTTTGTTCCTGTGTTTCGGTTTTTAGATGTTACATATAAGTGAAATCATACAAGTATTTGTCTTTCTCTGTCTGACTTATTTTACCTAGCATACCGTGCAACTATCTATGTTGTTGCCAATGGCAAGATTTCATTCTTTTTTATGGCTGAGCAGTATTCATATATTTAGTGTATTCTTTATCCATTCATCTATCAATGAGCACTTAGGTTGTTTCCATATCTTGGCTATTGCAAATAATGCTGCAGTGAACACAGGGGTGTATATATCTTTTTGAATTAGTATTTTCATTTTCTTTGGATGAATACCCAGAAGTGGAATTGCTGGATAATATGATGTTCTATTTCTAATTTTTTGAGGAACCCCCATGCTGTTTCCCATAGTGGCTGCACCAATTAACATTCCCATCAACAGTGAACAAGGATTTCCTTTTCTCCACATCCTTGTCAACACTTGTTTTTTCTTGTCCTTTCCAGCTGTGAGGTGATAGCTCATTGTGATTTTGATTTGCATTTCCCTGGTTATTAGTGCTGTTGAGCATCTTTTCATGTACTTGTTGGCTATCTGTATGTCCTCTGCCATATTTAATTGGATTGCTTTTTTTGTTATTGAGCTACATGTAGGAGCTATATAATCCCTTATTGGATACATCATTTGCAAATATTTTCTCCATTCAGTAGGTTGCTTTTGTATTTTGTTTATGTTTCCCTTCACTGTGCAGAAGCTTTTTAGTTTGATGTAGTCCCATTTGTTTACTTCTTTTTATTGTTGTTACCATTGTCTTTGGAGTCAAATTCAAAATAAATCACCTAAAGCAATGTTAAAGGACTTACTGCCTGTTTTCTTCTAGGAGTTAAGGTTTCTGGTCTTACTACAAACCTAGTATTCACTTTTAAAATTCAATTTCTTGAGTATTAATGATAAATCATTGTTCTTTTAGCTGGGGATGTGGGGTGGGGCAGGAGGAATTACAATACCAAAGACAACTAGCACACGTTCTTTCTTCCTGGAGTTTACAGTCTAGCTGTGCTAAGCATAGCAAAAGACACAAGGTAAATATGCAGGTTCCTTTCAAAAGAGTTTGAAATCTAGTGGAGAAGGTGGCAGATATATAACTACAAAGTAGAAAATGTTTTCTTTTCTTAACTAGGGTTATCATAAAAATCACTCGGGGGGAATTTTTCAAAAGTCATATGCCTGAGTTTCACTCCAGACCCAAATGAATGAAAATGACGGGCATTAGAAACCTGGCATGAAACACTTTCTCCAGATGATTCTAGCATGGACCTCTGGTTAAGAACTAACTCTAGAAGTCCTTTGAATTCCTTCCTTCAGTTTCGCTATGAGTTCACTGTAATGCATTTGCAACTTTTAACAATGCTCTGAAGGTTGCCTTGCTTTTCTCAGCATTTCTAATGAGACATGTGGATGGAGTTCTTAACCTATGGTAAGAAAAGATCAAATTAACTGGCCAGTTCAATGTCTGGCATATACCTTCTTCTTTGGGTCCTAATGATCTATGACTTTACGTGCACTCATTTCCATAAGGATTTTTATTTTAACAGTGTCCCTCTTTCAGATTCTTTTCACATTTATCATTTTTTGTTATTCTTGGGGTCTCATCTTGAAAATAGTGTTGCTTCTGCTTTGAAATCTAGTTTCACAATATTATAGTAAAGATACTGTCAGAAAGAGTAGGAATGTCTCTGCTCTTTGGCTTAGGCTGGGAGAAAATATATTGCACCTGTACATGCAGCATCACCCGTGAATGTGACATGGTAAAGTCAGAGTGCATCGTACTCCATGAAGATGTGCAACCAAAGCCCACTGGTGGCAGAAAGCCTCTGAATCCTGCAAGCAGGTCAAACAAGGGCTTGGTTGGCAAGTCGCTTTTGGTTGCAAGAAAGGAAACTATGCCCTTCTGTTGTACTACTGGCTTAAAAATAATACATGAATAAACACTTCAACTTTCAGTAGTTTCTTGGAAAATGGGTTGCTCATGAGTAGAGAACCATGAGTAGAGCAGGGACACCCAAAATATCATAGCACTTAGGTGACCGGGGACATTTTCACATTAGCAATTTCTGCATTTACCTCCATGGACTTTGAAAAATGTCTATTTGCTTTCCTGGACTTAATGCAACTTGTCTCACACCAACAAAAAAAAAGGTGAAGCTGTAGTTGCTTCCTCTTTTGATCCTTCTTCATAGTCTTCTACTCATATTTGTTGATCTATAATGATCTCAGGGAAGATGTTGCTGATTCCTTGGAGAGTTATCATGCATACTTAAAACTGCCAGGTATGCTGATGGCCATTCTGGGTTACTAGTGGAATTAAGCTGCATCTTTGAGGCTCTGTACACTTTCTTCCTTCTCTTTTATCTCTAGTAGGACAAATCTGCTGAACACAAATAATTTACATTCACCAGAGTGAAACAGATCAATAGCAGTTAATCAATAATAATCAATCTGCTACTTTGGCCTGTCTGAATGCACAGCTCCAAATACCGCAGGGAATGCCCAGAACCTGCCCAGTGAATTTATTATTTTAACAAATCAGAGACTAAAGAACAGCTTTGACTTGTCTACCACCTTCCAAAGTGGTTTCTTTAGAAATCTCTGATAATAGAACTTCTTTGAAAATGTCACTGTTTTATCAGAGCAAGTTTGTTAATTATTGCGAATCATGGATACTACAACATAAAAAAGAATATAACTGGTTCTCAGCTCACATCCCTGCCTTATTCTCACGCTGAGGTTGGTGTGAAAAAGAAGCAAGGTCTTCCAGCTGGAGCAAGCTGGACAGCGTGGGCTCAGAGCCAGGGTCCTCTCGGGTCACACTGGCAGTGGTTCAGCAAGAGCCTGAATTGGTTTAGATCTATAATATAGGCCTGGGGCTTCTGTTGGTAGATCATATTATCCAAACCTCAGGACCCCTTTAGAATGAACCAGTTACCTGAAGAGAACTTGAAGACATTCTTGAGAATCTACAAATTGGCATGACCCGTGGAGATCAAACTGCTCAGTGAAGAGACTCATATTCTCAGGCAAACTCTAGAAAAGAAGTTCTCCCCATACTGAAGTTAGGTTCAAAAACAAGTAGAATATATTGATACCATAGTAAAGGGATATTACAAATAAATAGTAAAATTTAGAGAGGAGGAAGAAAAGCTTATGGGGCCTGCTTCATTGTGGGTTAGCCAAGAAGGAGTACCATTTCATTTTTTTGAAGCTTTATTGAGGTATAATTTATATACCATAAAATTCACTCACTGTAAGTCTAAAGTTTTATGACTGTCAGTTTATCCAGTCATGCAACCATCTCCATCATCCACTTTTAGAATATTTCCATCATCCTCTAAATTTCCTGTTGTTCAGTTTGCAGGGGGTCCCCATGCTGACTCCCAGCCTCAGCAGGTACTCCTTTACTCTCTATCTCTGCAAAATGATCTTTAAAAAGACATTTCAGATGAGCAGCATGATGCAGTATATGGTCTCCTGAATGGTTTATTTCACTTAGCATAATGTTTTGGAGCTTTATCCAAATGATGAATAGCATTCTATTGAGTGGATTGACCACATTTTGTTTATCCATTCACCAGCTAAGAAGTACTTAAATTTTTTTCCAGTTATTGGCTATTGTGAATAAAGCTCTATATCTTTGCTGACATTTTGTATTGTCAGATTTTTGGAATATAGCCATTTCTAGTGGGCACGTAATGGTATCTCATTGTGACTGTAATTTTCAGCTCTCTAATAACTAATGATATTGAGCATCTTTTCACATGCTTATTAGTTATATGTAAATCTTGTGTATTGGAGAGAGAATTTACTGACCTCTTCATGTCACCTTAGCTGGAAGACCCACCCATCTCCTCCATCTTGAAATGTTCTCTTATTTTGTCTTCTGGGGCGCTATGCATTTAAGCTTCTCATCCTCTCTCTGACCATTCATTATCAGTCTTCTTTGTTGGCACCTCTTCCTCCACTTGGCTTTTGAAAGTTGGTGTTTCTCAGGGTTTAGTTTTTAGATTCCCTTCACTTCTCACTTTATTGTTTTCTCATTCATGATATTTACTTCTTATGTCAGAGTCATAATGTTAATTTCCAAATTTATATCTGTAACCTGTCTTCTCTTCAGAGTTATGATCAATATTCTGACTGCCTCCATGAAAACTTCACTTGGATAGCTCAGAGATATCCTAAATTCTGAAACATTCCCAGGATGGAACAACAATCTTCCCTATAAGAACTAACTTCCTCCCTCCCTCCCTCCCTTCCTTCCTTCCTTCCATTCTACCTCTTTCTCCCATCCCTCTCTCCCTTTCTCTATGCCTCCTTCTCCTCCTCCTCCTCCTCCTCCAGTATCCTCCACCAAAGTAATGATACAATATGCTCGGCTGCTCCAGCCATAAACCTGGGAGTCATACTAGATACCTTTTCTTTGTTGTATTTCACATTGAAACATGCATTAGTCTCTGCTAACTCTACCTTCAAAGTATGCATCAAATCTGGCAATTATTTTTCATCTACTTTCCCCTCACCTTAGTACAGCCATCATTTTTGGGGCAGGGTGCAAGAATCTCCTTATAAATTTATTTTCCACATACTAGTTAGAGAAATATCTTTAAAATAAAAATCTGATAATGTTGCCTCCTTTAACACACATACACACTCTGAAAATCTGCTCATTGCTTCCCATTTCTTTTATTTATTTATTTAATTTTTTAAAAAAGATTTATTTATTTACTTATTTGACAGAGAAGAGAGAGATCACAAGCAGGCAGAGAGGCAGGCAGAGAGAGAGGGGGAAGCAGGCTCCCCGCTGAGCAGAGAGCCCAATGCGGGGCTCGATCCCAGGACCCTGAGATCATGACCTGAGCCGAAGGCAGAGGCTTTAACCCACTGAGCCACTCAGGCGCCCCTGCTTCCCATTTCTTTTAGATAAAAATCTGGACAACATAACACAACCTGGAAGGCCATTACTCAAGCCTTGTCTAGAGCCACTTTAGAGCCTTCTCCCTCCTGTGTTCTGAAGTCCAGCCTTAATGGCCTTCTCTTCCTTTTCTAAAGTTGGGTATATGCTGTTTCCTTTGTCAGCAAAACCTCTCCCCGACCTGCTTCAGCTAATCAACTTCTACAGAGTGTTTACATTTATTTAAATACCTCTTCAGACTTTTGGATTTAGCTAGTATTCATCCCCATGCTCAAGCACGCCAATCATAACAAATATTTCCCTTTAAAGCACTTACCCCAGTTGTAAACAAATAATTATTTGCATGATTATTGATATAATACTTACTCCTCAGATTCTCAACTCCTTGAAAATAAGAATTTTGTTTTTTTCATCATTGTATCTCCTGAGCCTAGGAGAAGAGCTAGCTCAAAACAGATGCTAATGAATATTGTTTATTTAAATGAAGTAGTAAGTGAATTAATGCTTTGAAGTTCTCTTCCAGAATACCAAGACCATTCACAGACATATTTTCTCTAACTAAGAGTGTTGAATAACTGGAAAAATCATCTGGATTGAATATTTTTAAAAATTCACTTCCGACTTTCAGAAACCTCACAACTTGAGATATATTTATAGTACTCGTGTTTGTTTTCCTTAAGTGTATGTTCTTTGGGGTAGAACCTGTTAATCACATTTATCTTCTGGGCATTCAGAATTACAAAGTTGGAAGAAATTTACAAACACTGAAAAATAAAGCTACCCATACTTTACTGTTGATATTAGTTTTACTTCTTTGATCTGTGTTTCCAGATAACCCAAGATAGTGACATTTATTTTATACCTTTAATAACCATAAATGAAATAACAAACTATTCTAAAAATATATATATATACGTCTTTAGAATAGTACAGAACAGTATATATATATATATATATATATATATATACACACACACGTATATATGTGTATATATATGTATATAGTATAGTGTATATATACACATATACAAATATATATATGAATATATTTTCTCCTAGTTTTACTAGGGCTCAGAGATGTCAGATAATTTATCATGTCACAAAGATAATTACCCTGAGGTATAGCTGTAAGCCATTGGAAGCAGTAGAGAATAATGGTTACACGCCTAGACTTTGCGACTGGACAGATATGATTCAAGTTTCGTTTGTCATTTGTTAATTGTGTGGCCTTGGGCAAATTACTTAGTCCTACTAAGCCTCAGTATTTTTAATGTTTATCATGAGACTCATGGGGATCATAGGTTATTACAAAATTACATGAGATAACAGGTAAAAGTACTCAGTGCAGTAGCTGATATGTGGTAAGAATTCAATGTCAATAGCATTAGCGATGGAGAGAATTAACAGATGACATTTCCAAAGAAGAAATGATGTAAGTAAACACAAAGATATATTCAGGGAAATTGTCAACATAGTGCAGTAAATAATTGGAGAGTAGTGGGAGATGAAAAGTCATAAGGTAGGATGTGGCCAGATTATGGAGGAATCTAAACATAAGGCAAAAAGTTTGAATTTGGTGCTAAAAACAATGAGAATCTATGAGAAATAAATATGTGAGATTTTCTAGTTTATAGGTTTAGACTTGGCTACAAGACACCGCTATAAGTTATACTTATTTGGACCAACTAATTAAACTTTTCCAAATGTGGATAATTGCGAGGCTATAGATCAGCATAACCAATTAAGCCTTTTCAAGAAAAGAAAGCCCTTAATTAAAATAGCCTTTATAAATACTGGTTAATTACTGAATATAAGCTTTTGCTTAACAATTTTGAAAGCAGAATGTAGTATGAACGTTTAAATAAACACCAACATCTAAGTGTATATTTAGTATCTTTTCTTTGTCAATACTGTATTGTCATCATAACTTAATCTAACTGGTATATTCTCTTTCCTAATCTAGGCAGATCGTTTCATAGTCTCTTACTTTTTCTAGTGGGATCACAGTTTAGGGAAGAATTCTTTTTTCTTAAATCGTTGCATTTAATTTGCAAAGAAATTATAATATACCCCAAAGTAAGATTTAACATTGTATCTCTAGGCCCTAGGATGAAGCTTTGCCCAATATAAATGCTCAGCAAATACTTGCAAATACTCGTTGAGAGAAAGAAAGTATGAAGGAAAGAAAAAAAAAAAGGAAGGAAATATCTTTTCAAAATATTATTACTGTCCCATAGAGGTCCATTTGACACAGGTTGCCTCTCCAAAGGGATGTCTCTTATTTTCCTCAATATTTAAAAACATTTAAAGAGTACTGTTTATAAATGGAGAAAAGACTGGCTTTCTGACGGTTGATGTAGGAAAAGTGATATTTCAAAAATTGAAGTATAGAATTGACTGATAATGGGGAGACCAAAGCCTAGAAGACCATTGAAAAGATGTTTATGATTATACAGCTTCACTGTCTAAGCCAAGGTGGTGGCAGTTAGAGGGAAAAAAACAGATTCTCAAGGGATCATGAGGGAATGCTCTACTGGACATTGTGAATAATTTGACTGTAAGGATGGAGGGAAGTAAGAAATTGGGAGATGTCAAATATAACTAAAACCAGTCTCTAAAATAGGAATGGAAATATGGTGACAGTCTAAAAAATCAAGAGGATAGTTGGATCCAGAGCTTCAGAAGATCCAGAATGAGACTCCATACATGTTAAAGAGCCAGCATGGAAATATCCCTGGCTTTTACATAAGTTCATGTGGGCTCTGCCACTAACTAGCTGTGACATCATAGGGGACACCCTTAATTAACTGCGTGTAAGCTCATTGTAGAATGCTACTAGGGTTAACTGCTGCCTTCTAATTCAGAATTTCTATAATTTTACTAATTTGACTCTTGGGCAGACAGACGAGAAGCAGAGAGTGAAAGACAAAGAATGGATTTGAGTTCAGGAATCATGAAAAGAGCAGCAGCAGAAGACAATGAAAAAGATATGGATGATTTAGGATCCTAGTGTTCAGTTAAGTGTCTGTTGATTAATCAATAAGATTAGAAATATAGAGTGTTCCCAAGAATAAAGGAAGAGAGGGTTCCAGAAAAAAAAAAAATGTAGCCAGCAGTATTAAATGCCCCAGTGATTAAAAGAGAATAAAACCCAACAAGGGCTCCTGGATTTGATGTATAGGATGCTAGTGACCTTAAGAAGATACTAGGACCAGGGTGCAGATTTTGACATGAAATCCAAGAGCTGTGGTTAAGGAAGGATACAAGAAGGGTCTCATTCGAGTGTGGAGGGCCCAGAGAACATGGGAGCACTTCTGTGATCAGGAGAGTTATGAAAATGATGAAAAGTCAATACATAGTAGAACATAATACACACTGGTTACTAGAAGGATCCAATCTCTCTAGTGAATCTGAGATATTCAAATCATACCCATTGTTTAAGTAAAATATGAGGCTATTGGGCCCATAAAATACAGAGGTATTCCTATATTTATTCCATATGGATAGTATTGACACCCAAACTCTATGAATACGTGGGATGTGAGCTGTTAAGATTCAAAATGGGCAAGAATTTATTGATATATACTAAGATTCAGAGATTACTTTAAAACATTACAAAATAATGTTCTCTGTATTAATGGTCTTTGTTAGTTCTTACTACCAAATACGAAGCAAAACTAAAACTCAAAATGACTTTGCTGATGGAGAAATCAACCATGCGGATTAGTCATGTCCCTTCAACTTAGTGAGGTGAGGCAGAACCTGATGAGAAAGCACCTCTCTTCATTGGTGATCTGACAGTATCATGATGTAGGACCCCAGTGGGAGGGGACCTCAGCACTGTCAGGGAAGCCCTGAAAAAAATGCCCTTGGTTTCAGTGGAGGACATTTGGTGACCTGGGACTATGTGAACTGTCCTTGCTTTTTTTAACCCATATTTAAAACCCCAAAGGAGTCTGGATTGAGGGCTGGGAAAACAGCCCAGGTCAGTGGCTGGCACATGTGAGCACTTGATGAAAGTTCTCTGAATAAATAATGCAGGTTTCTCATTGATCTCATTGACGAAAGTCCTTCACTCTAATTGTTCCATTGACTAAAGCATTGTCTATTACAGGCTCATATTTTAAGCAATAAAAATCATCAGATTTTGCAGACACAACTAGAAATCACTTTCAGAGAAATTTGTTTTATTTTCCCATGACTTGATGGCCTAAGAGAATGAATGTATCTTATCAGTAAAGATTAGACATCAAGGGGCACCTGGATGGCTCAGTTGGTTAAGGATCAGACTCTTGACTTAGGCTCAGGTCTGATCTCAGTGTTGTGAGATCGAGCCCTGCTCTGGCTCTGCCCTGGGTGTGGAGCCTGCTTAGGATTCTCCCACCCTCTTCCTCTGCTCCTCCCCAACCTCCCTCTCTTTAAAAAAAAAAAAAAAGTTTAGACATCAAAAGACACTCTGTCTGACTTAGCTTTGCTAAATTATTATTATTTGACTAGTAGAAAACATAACCATATGTGGGCTGGGCAGTTTTCAAGGCCTCCTCGTGAGGAGGCTGGGTGTCATTGCCTTCAGTGGAGCTGTTAGGACAACTAGTATGTCCAAGTGATGCCACATCTTCTTTGGCTGACAGTGGCCTATGTTCTCGGGCCATGTGTTTAACATGTCTTAGGAGAGATTGTCCTATTTTTTAGGGCACACATTAATATTTTAATGATGGTCATAAATTGTGTTTGACCAATTCATCCTCCCAAATCAATGACAAGATTTAAATAGAAACTTGACATTTAGATTTCAATAAAAGAAAACCATGAACACTAAGGGACTGGACACCTTGACATTTGAGGAATGCCTGGAATCATTGAGGATGTTTAGTCTGAAGAGTAGGGGGTTTGTCTTCCAATGTTTCAATGTTTGCCTTGTAAAAGGGAGAATACATCTGTTCTCTGTTGTACTAATAGTGAAAGTTAGACATAGATTTCAGTATAATAGAAAACTTTATATTGACTGGAAATGTCAAACTACTGACCATCTAGTGAAATATTAAGGTCTCCATCAGCCACTGAAAGTTTCAAATAAAGATAGATGGTATGATACTATTATATAAAAATCCCTAAAGACTCCACCCAAAGTGACTAGAAGTAATAAATGAATTCAGTAAACTTGCGGGATACAAAATTAATACACAGAAATTGGTTTCTATATACTAATAACAAAGTAGCAGAAAGAGGAATTAAGAAAACACTTCCATTTACTGTCAAAGGAGAAGAAGAAGAAGAAGAAGAAGAAGAAGAAGAAGAAGAAGAAGAAGAAGAAGAAGAAGAAGAAAATAATACCTAGGAATAAACTTAACCAAGGAGGTGAAAGATCTGTACTCCAAAAACTATAAAACACTGACAAAAGAAAATGAAGATGACACAAACAAATGGAAAGATATTCTATTCTCATGGATTGGAAGAATTAATATTGTTACAACCTCCATACTATCCATAGCAATCTACAGAGTCAATGCTAGCCCATCAACATACCAACAGCAGTTTTCACAGAACTAGAACAAATAATACTAAAATTTGTACGGAACCACAGAAGACTCCAAAGAGCCAAGGCAATCTTGAGAAACAATAAAGCTGGAGGTATCACAATTCCAGATTTTAAGATATACTACAAAACTGTAGTCATCAAAACAGTATGGTACTAACATGAAAACAGACACACAGATCAATGGAACAGGATAATGAGCCCAAAAGTAAACCCACATTTATATGGCCAATTAATCTATGACAAAGGAGGCAAAAATAATAGGAAAAATATAGTTTCTTCAACAAATGGTGTTGGGAAAACTGGGCAGTACATGGAGAAGATACTGGACCACTTTCTAACACCATATGCAAAAATAAACTCAAGATGGATTAAAGACCTGAATATGAGACCTGAAACCATAAAAATCCCAAAGGAGAACACAAGCAGTAATTTCTCTGACATCATTTTTTTTTACATATGTCTCTTAAAGCAAGGGACACAAAAACTAAAATAAACTATTGGGACCACATCAAAATAAAAGCAACCAACTGGATGGGAGAAGATATTTGCCAATATATTTCTGGTAAAGGGTTAATATCCAAAATACATAAAGAACTTATACAATTCAACACCAAATAACCAAATAATCCAGTTAAAAAATGGGCCAAGAAACTGAATAAACATTTCTCCAAAGTTGATATACAGATGGCCAACAGATACATGAAAAGATGCTCAAACTTGCTAATCATCAGGAAAATGCAAACAGAACCACAATGAGATTTTACCTTACAACTGTCAGAATAGCAAAAATCAAAGAAACAAGAAATAACAAAAGTTGGTGAGGATGTGGTGAATAAGGAACTATCATACACTGTTGGTGAGAATGTAAACTGGTGCAGCCACTCTTTAAAACAAAATGGAGGTTCCACAAAAAATTAAAAATAGAAATACCATATGATACAATAATTCCACTAGTGGGTATTTACCCAGAGAAAACAAAAACACTAATTAGAAAAGATATACACGCCCTTATTTTTACTGAAGCATTATTTACAATAGCCAAGATACAGAAGTAACCTGTGTCCATTGATAGATGAATGGATAAAGAAGACATGGTACACACACACACTCATACACACACACACTATACACACACTGGAACATTACACAGCCATATAGAAGGGTGAGAGCTTGCCATTTGTGGCAACATGGGATGGACCCAGAGGGTGTTATGCTGAGTGAAGTAAGACTGAGGAAGACAAATACTATATGATTTCATTCATACGTGGAATCTAAAAAACAAGACAAGTGAATAAATAAACAAAAAGCAGAATCGGATCTATAAATACAGAGAACAAACTGATCATTGCTGGAGGGAAGGGGGTGAGGGATGGGTAAAATGGTGAAAGGGAGTATCAGATACAGCCTTCTAATTATGGAATAAAAAAGTCACAAAAATATATAAAAGGTGAAGCACAGGGAATATAGTCAATGATACTGTAATAGTGTTGTATGGTGACAGTCGGTAGCTACATTTGTGGTGAGCACAGCATAATGTAAAGAGATGTTGAATCACTATGTTGTACACCTGAAACTAACAATGAATGTCAACTACACTCAAATAAAAAATAAAAAAACTGCACTATAACAAGAAAGCCTATTTTTTTTTAAAGATTTTATTTATTTATTTATTTGACAGCGAGAAAGAGATCACAAGTAGGCAGAGAGGCAGGCAGAGAGAGGGGGAAGCAGACTCCCCGCTGAGCAGAGAGCCCGATGCGGGGCTCGATCCCAGGACCCTGAGATCACAACCTGAGCCTAAGGCAGAGCCTAACCTAGGCGCCCCAAAAGAAAGCCTATTAAAGACAGATGATAATCTTCATTCTCACTATCCAGTTAACAAAACAAAAGTTACAAATCAAAGGTGTAAAGAGCTTGCCTTCTAAAGCCGCATGGGGCGCACAGTGCAAAACCTACTTTAAAAACCTGCATAGACACTCTGAAGAGATGGAACACTTTTATCTCCGTCCTCATTATTTTGTTTGAGAAGTGGAAATCGCTATACGTGGAAATCTTAGGGAAAAAGTGCTGGAATCCATCTGTTCAGTCTGCGAAGGATATTTATTACTGAATGAGGTTCAAATGGAGGAAATACTTAAGAAAAAAGAGTCAGGAGGATTGACAAATGGAAAGGGAGAAACTGAGAATGCTCAAACTGAAAGAAACACAGTGGAAGATGATTTGATAGTGCGGGGAAACCAACAAACAAAAAAGGGGCCAAGAAGCAGGAGAAACACAGAGGGAAAGAGAATTGAAAATAATCTTTTCTCAGCTGAAGACTTTTTTTACATGAATTAATTACACAGCACATTTTGGTCAGCACTGTAAGGAACTCAGAGAAGCAGGAGATAATTTCACGCCCGTCCTTGTTCTCAGGTGGTCCCACTGCACGCTAATAAACAAGAACTTGCTGTGCTACGGAGAGCCAACAGGAGAATTAGCCACAAATCCTACACTCCAGCTTCGAGTGATTCCCCTAGACAGATCAGGCCAGCTGCCTCACTTCTCATTCCAAATCTCATCACTTCCAAATTTAAATCTGATTTGAGGAATGGTTCCAGAGCATATTATTAAAACATAGAAAAAGAATTGTACCTCTACATAATAAAGAGTAGACTTATTCCAAACCTCTTCCATAAATGATAGCGGGTGGGAGGATGGGAGAGGTAAGGTAAACAAATCTTCCTCTACTTTGTTTCCAACAAATTTTTAAACATTTTTTAACAATGCGTAACGAAAAGAATTGTGTAATTATTTCAATTACACAATGCAGTTATTTCAACTGCATTCTTCTAGAGCACTCTGAGTTTCTCTAAAGGAAATTTCCCTGTATAATAGAGCAAGCGAGGAGAAAAGTCCAGAGGTGCTGCGAGCGACTTGCAAACAGATTCCATTCTAGCGTCTGGGCAAGTTGCCTCACTTACAGTAAACCGTGGCTTTTTTAGCATATTGCCCCTTACGGCCTTTAGGCCTATAGTTTCTCTAGATTTACAGGTCACTGCTGTAGATATTTGTTATTAAAAATATATTGCGGGACCTAGATATTAACGTGCAGTCTCCAGCACTGAACTTATTATTTCTTTTTTACAATATGATTCTGACACAGACTGTCAAAGATATGCCCCCTATGTCGCCTGATAAAACAGGCCACTTGCATGGTCCAAAACTGAAATGCAATAAAAGCAAATGATGCATACCCTCCCTGTGGGGCCTCTGTACTTCCCAGGCTCCAAAATACACGGAGGGAAATGTGCAAACACCAAACCCGGTCTGAGAATTACCCTGACATGACTCTTGGCTGGAAAAGAAAAAAATTTTTTTTTCCTTTTCAGCATCTCTGGGATTGGAACTGTTAGCAAACTTATAATTTTGTTTATTCATTTACTGAACTCTAGTATTATCTAGATTGCAACGAAAGCATCCAGACAACTGCTTTCTTCCTGCCTGCTTCACCCCCTGAATGCAACTTTCCCTTTCTCTACCAGCCCCAGATGGACATTATTTAGCTAATCCTCAATTTGCTGAAGGATTTCTTTTATGCAGGAATCTTGGCTTTAGCTTTCTTTGTCTTTAACTTCCTTTATCCTTCTAAACTTCAGGGCCCAGGGGATGATCAGTCCCAAATTCTCTTTTTCTTAAATTCCAGGATAGAGGAATAAAGAGAAATTTACTTCTTCCTAGTCGGGATGGTGCTCCCACACCTCACTTTCCATCTTGTTATACTTTCGGTTTTCCCACCTTCCAGTCTGAAGCCTCCTCTCGGCCACCAGATCGTCTGCGGGGTTTTCCCTAGTTCGACACATCCCATTTACCATTCCAACTTATCATACTCTTGCCTCATATTTTTCCTTCTCTAAGTGGCTAAAAAGTGACTTTTGATTCCATCCATCTGAGCATATGGTGCTTGGTTCATGATGTATATTCAGTAAGTGTTCGATAGATGAATACACTCAGGAGACCCCCCCCCCGGAAACCCCCCCCCCCCCCCAGTTCTAGACCAACATTTCTGCTTCCAAAATATGTGGCTTAGAGAAGAGACTCTCTGGAGTAGATTTTCTGTTGGGTGGATTATCTGTAGTCCACTTTTCTCTTCTTTTGACCTTCCCTCTGAACCCCGTTCTGTTGCTAGGCATCAAAGAGGGTCCGGGTGGGCCTTCATAGGCCGGGTGAGTGTCGGCAAGATTAGTATGTGATTTGTGGGCGAGGTGGTCGTATGTGTATGAAAATAAAGAGAAGTGAATTTTCTAGAGTGTCTGCTTTTATGGCTTGTTCACAGTTCTGTCCCGCTACATTAACAGAAAAAGTCAAGACTTCTGGGTTGCCCCTATTTCTTTAATTGTTTGATAGATACTTTATTTTTATACATGTAATTTGATGCATACAGAATTTTATTTATATTTATATCTTTCTTACTGTCCAAAAGTCCTTTATGTCAGCAAATGTCAACATGATTTACAAGCTTACAACTTATGGAATCTCTACATTGCGTTGGCACAAGTACTTGTTGATTGCTCCTGGGTCACTGAGCACTCTTTCCCTAAACTGTCAGTATATGTCCAAATATACATAGGAAATGTCCCACACTATTTGCCTTCAAGTTATTCTCTGCTTCACTTACGCATATTTTGCCTCTCAACTATATTTTTTTAAGGGCAGGGATTGTGTCTTAAACAGTACATCAACATTGAGCAAAATCTGGTCTTTATAACAGATGTCTAAAAATGCTACTGAGATGAGTCTTGGTTAAACATTTTTTTTAAAAAGTGCATTAAAAAAAAAAACCCTCTCTTTTTGTAGGTCCTGCAAAATTTGCCTCAGCTAATAAAGAAGTGGCAGTGTTTAACAGTCTCACAATATCAGTATGTAAACAGACCTTGAGTTCTAGGCCTGGTTTCCTTGCTGATCAGCTCTAAATATTATTATTTACTATAGGTGTTGATGTTTTGACTGGTTTGAGTTTTTCTTTAAAAAAAGATACACAAGTTTGGAGAATTGTTATCTGTTCCCTTGTTTGTTTGTAGAGGGGAAAAGGTCTATTTACTTCATTCCTTCTACAGAACAAAATATTTTATATTTAATATGATACTTTTGAAGCAATAAAAGGCTTCTTATTCATCGTTGTCCCTTCTCCCTCATGCCATGCCATACCCAGCTCATAGTAAGCATTTAATAACTGCCTAAATGCTCTTTATAATTAATAATTATATAAGGCCCTTTAAAAGCATGATATGAAAATGAGAAACCACAAAGTCAAAAATGGATGAAATCGGTTACATAAAATTTTACATGGGTAAGAAAACACTACAAACAAATTCAAAAAAGGAAATCTAAGCTTCAAAAATATATTCAAGACATATGACAAAGGGCTAGTGTGCATAATATAAAAAAGCTCTCATGAGTAAAATATAAAAAATAAGCAGGCCAATAAAAATGGGAACCAAAGTGATACAAGTGAATAACACTGAGCAGGAGCATATGAAATTGTCTTCACTAATAATTAGATAAAACAAATTAAGTAACCTGTCACTTTTCACTCACCAGATCATCCAAGAATCAAGAGATTGGTATTATACATTTTTGGTAAGGATAAGGGAAAAAGATACCCTTATTGGCTGTGGGTAAGAATAAAAACGATAAAAGAAAATTAGGTAAATTTGGTAATATCTTTTAAAATTTAACTGCTTAAGGTTTTGACCCATAAATTCTAGTACTAGGATTTTAATCCAGAAATATACTAGCAATAAATATGTAAGAACATGCATGAAATAAAGTTTATTGCATTCTTTGAATAGTGATATCTTATAAACAGATATCTATCTAAAAGAATTTGGAAAAATAAATTTAAAAGAATGAATTAGACCTTATGTTCATGTCTGGTTATGAAAAAAAGTGTCAACGTTATTTCAGTATAAAAGCAAGCTATGATGGCATACTTAGTGTGATCTTATTTTATAAAATTAAAGTGTACGTTAAAATATCTTGGAACATCTGTTCCAGCCACATGAGGACTGATCTAGGCAGATCTCTTTCCACCTATAAACACACATTAAAAAAAGTTTGATAAGATATGTAACAAAAGTTGTATCTTATTAAACATAAAACAAAGAAAAGAAAGTCCCTGAGAAGCAGAGCAAACAGAGAGCTTAAATCCAGGTGTTCTGGTCATGAGAGAACTGGGCGACCAACAGGATGTCCTAGCAGATGCTGGGAGTTTCCTGTCCACATCCCTTAGGCCTTTTAGGGTGCTCCTGCTGATTTTCAATGGCCAGGATCTGCATCTCTGTAACTCCGAGCTTTCTTTCCCCACAACTCTGGAAGTCTGCTCTGATTCTATGTGGCAGGTTGCAAAGGCCAGAGAATAATATCTCCTCCTCCCTCAGCCCCTAGCAACCCTCAACCAATGCTTCTCCAGATATGGTTTATATAACCCTTCGAAGTAGGTTAATTATGAGGCATGTGTTTTGCACCATTTCCCACAATTTCCCACTTGAATTGTGGACTGACGTAGCTGGTTTACATACACACTTTCCAGTGGCTTCCTTTTACCTCCCTGCCACTCACTTCCCCTCTGTCTTACTAGGCTTCTGAGTAGCCCCCCCCCAAAAGTCTATATGCTCTTGAGTTCTTGCCTCAGGATTGACTTTTGGGGGAACCAAAACTAAGAAAGGTGTTAATAACTCATGAGTATAGCATTGAGATTTTAATGTTTATTGGAAAGCCAAAGTGAAGGAACCTGGAACCAAGAGTTTTGCTTTAACATAATCCTGGGCTGTACCTCAAGGAAAGGACAGACGAAGGTCACAAAGGTCTTTGCTCATCATCTCAGGGAAATGGCAAGCCAGTTTCTCTTTCTGTTATACGGAAGAAAAAAACCTCACGTGAGAAATTGAAAACCAAGACCTGAGCCTGGTATTTAAATGGAATACGAATGTAAAGCGTAAAAAACATAAATGTATGAACTGCTTCTAAAGTGGCAAAATTCCTAGGATACTATTTGGAAGAAAATACAAAACATGTAAGACCTGAGAAAAGCAAATATCTGCTGAATAGAAACTAAACAATGTAAAAAATACAATTAGAAAGAGCAAATTCATCAAGAGTTAGCAGTCAGGAGAATTAGAACACACGTTATTAGTACAATTTGAAGGAATTCAAAAAACACTATTTTTTTGGAGTTCCAAAAATTATTGGAAATAAAAGAGAGGATCAAAATTATAAGGAAGGAACAGGACACTGACATAGCAACGGGCAATAGCAACTCTATCTTCTAGAAATGAGAACTAAGAAATAAGATTAATTAAAGATGAAAACTCAAATACAGATCGAAAGACTTTTAGACATAGCTCAAGAGATTACAGAACTGGAAGAGAAACCTAAGGAAAACGTTCACAATGAAGTATACTGAAATAAAGATACGGTATATATGAAAAGAGTGTTTAAGAAAAATGGATCATGGAAGGAGAATGCCAACCACACATACTTAATAGCTGTTTAAGAAAGGGAGAAAAGGTATTAGATGCAATTTTCAAAGAACGTGTGGCTAAAGTTTTACCAGATTTGATGAAATATGGGAAACATAGAAGAGATATGAAATTAGAAAGCAGGATAAATAAAGGTAAACCTAGATATTTCAGTGAGACGGAACAGGAGAGAGAGGGAAGCAATCCTCAGCTCTCAAGAGAGGACCTGCAGGAGGAAGTGCCTCAATTACCAGCTGCAGCTGCTCCTCCCTCAGGATCTACACCAGGCTCCTTTCCTCTTCTCTCTTTTCTCAAAGTCAGACCTGCTTTCTGGGCTGAAAGCTCTCCCAGTTACTCCTGATCCCTTTATGAAGGATACTCCACAAGCCATTTCCCCCAAGAAACGCTTTGTGTTTCTACCTTTGTCTCGAGGTGTGCTTTGCAGAGGAGCTGAACAGAGAGAGAAAACCTGAAAAGCAACCAGAAGAGACAGTGTGCCACGAAGTAACAATTAGACTCACAGGAAAAACTTCATCAGCAACAATAAAGACTGAAATGCAAGTGAATATTATCCTCAAAGTGTTGCGAGAAAATGAATGAAACTTAGAGAAGTCTATATCCTGTTAAATTATCATTCAAGAATGAGACTTAACAAGGACATTTGCCAGTCTAAATATGGAAAGTATTCATTACTTATGGACCCTCGAAGAAAGAACAGGGACCTATCTACACAGAAGGAATGAGATGTAGGAAACAACGTTGAGCTATTCAGCAGTCCCTGAATACAATGCTTCAAACTTAGAAATCAATAACAAGAGAGAGCAATCTCCTTGCCATTTCCCAAGCTTAGAAATTTAAAATAACCACTTCTAAATAACTATTGAATAGAAAAAAAATCACAGAATTTACAAAATATTTAGAAATGAGCTAATGAGTATCTTTTTACCTGAATATCATAATCTTTGAAATATGATTATGATATTCAGGCAAAAAGATACTGGAAGGGAAATTTACAATGTAAAACGTATACATTAGAAAGAAAGATTAAAACTGAGCGATAGAGTAAACCAAGAGTCAGCAGAAGAAAAAATAAAACCACTGAATTAAGGAAAGAAATTAATGAGACAGATAAAAGGAAACTAGAGAGGTTCCAAACATCAGGCATACTCCTACCTCTGGGCATTTGTACTTGCTGTGCCCTGGGACATTTTTTTTCTCCAGGTATCTGCATGGTTCCCTCTCAGCAACTCAGGTCTTTTCTACAACATCACTTGCTGAGTGGTGCCTCCCAACCACTCTGTTTAAAATTTCATGCCCACCCCCCAAGATTCCCTAACCATCTTTCCTGCTGTCTTTCTCCCTCCTATAGCAATTATCACTATTATCTTTTACATATGCATTTAACTTACTGTCTGTGCTCCCTGTCAGTATCTGTTTTGCTCCCTGCTGAATCTGCAGGCACCTGAAACAGTGTTTAGTTTAGCAATTTTCAATGACTTTTTGTTGAATGAGTAATTTTATATCTATGGAGGTAGTGAGTACACAAATGTCTGTCTTAACATTTTCTATATGTTGGAAATATTTGCAATTAAAAACGCAAACCTTGGGGTGCCTGGGTGGCTCATTTACTTAAGCCTATGACTCTTGGTTTCAGCACAGGTCATGATATGGAGCCCCTCAGTGGGCTCTGTACCTGGCATGGAGCTTACTTAAGATTCTCTCCCTCCCTTCCCCTACCTCCTCCACCTCTCCCATCACATGTGCATGCATGCTCTCTCAAAAAAAAAAAAAAAATCGATGTCTATGAATAGAAGTCCAATATTAATAATGATTATTAATATTTATATTTATGTTTTCCAATTACTTACAACATGTTTATATTGTTTTTATAATCACAACAAAGATAAAAATAGTACTCATCAAAATAAATCATAAACAGCTAGTTCATATATTCAGTAAATTCAACT
>CM052886.1:24999407-25030745 GCA_028534135.1 Potos flavus
CTCTCTCTCTGCTGCCTCTCTGCCTACTTGTGATCTCTCTCTCTCTGTCAAATAAATATATAAAAATCTTAAAAAAAAAAAGAATTCAGATGTGTTTTATAAGTTTGTGGTAGAGAAGAATGAAAGAAGTTAAACAATTGCCACTTCCGGATCGATAACCAAATCAGCTTTTCCTTCAGTTCTGGCCCTCCATCTTCCGTGTAAGTATAATAATCAGATACTTTCATCTTAGGGAGTGATTGTGTACATGGATAGTTACCAGAGTGAATTTTTTTCATACTTGTAAAATTAATTCATTAATACAAGAGTCATTACCGAATATTGATGGAAATCAATAATCAAGACACCAAAGCATTAGACAACACATCAAGACACAAAAATTGTTCTGTTACGTAGAACCCATTCTCTCTGTAGAATAAAATATAAGCTAAGAAAATCCTCACCAACCCCAAGGTATTGGTAACCTGCTGGTGTTCAAAAAGGTTTTCAAAAACACGGTGTAAGTGAAAGAGTTGGACATGAAAAAATGAGAAACATAGCACGTTCACTCATTAGTGACATACAACTGGGAAGTGATTGATAAAATTATGAAATCCTAAACGGGCATTCCTCCTGGTTTAGCACACAGAGCAGCACTAAGGTAGTAAATAAGGATTTGTAATGAAATTCTAGATTGCCTGCTGGAGGTAAATTATAAGGATGCCACCAATTGTATTTATATAAGGTAAAATTTGCTAAGGCAACTGAACTCTTCTCTGCAAGCACTCAGGCTCTTAAGAAAGCTGGAATTAGATCATTTTTGACAATTCACTGAGGCATCCGTTAGGAAAAATCGGAGGAGCTAATGAGGTGACCTAATCACAATATTATGAATAGAAGTTATTCTGAATTGTTCGAATTAGTTTTCTTTCAAATTTCATTTTTGTTATTGTTGCGCCACATGATTAAAATCCAGCCATTCATATTTTCCTAAGAATCATTTATTAAAATAAAAATCAAAGAGCAAAGATCAGTTACCTAGATCTTTCCACCATTCACACCGCTACAGTGAATACATATTTTACATACATATCTCACCATACTATACACACACACACACGAGTGTATCTGTATATATAATCAATCTATTCTTACAACAACACTGTGAGGGATAATTACAACCAATATAAAATGAATGGAAACTGAACTATAGAACAGTTTGTGACTTCCTTCATATCACAACAGAGGTGAATGCCAGAGCCAAGACTAGATTTCAAGTTTCCTATCTTTCCCAAAAATTCTTTTCCTCAATTCATATATCTGTTTTCCACAATCACTGGCTAGCTTATATGTTAATGACCATGGCCACAGGAGCACCTTTCTCTGATATCAGACATCCCCACCCAGTAGGAAATTCTCTTATCCTTTCTTTGCTAGGCCCAACAAGAGAAGAAAATGTGTTCCTGGTCTCTTGTGACTATTTCCATAAACCCTGCCCCGTGTGTAGTTTAGGGTCTACATGTTCTTTGCACTTGGATTTCATTTCTTTGTGGGTTACACAGGCTTTGGTGGGCTGACTGGAAATCAAACTGTCTTAAATAATACAGCATCTAAGAGATGATTCTTTTCCAGTTCTAGACTTTTGTACCAGAACAAAAACCTTTGTCAATTGGAGATGCCCATACTTTCGTGTGAAGAAATCTGAGCTCGTGCAAGCAACTGAGCTCTCATTAGGGGCCACGTTTAAGTGTGATTGTGCTAAAAAAAATCTACGAGTAAACATGGAATGGCATATTTATACCACAGTTTCTTTGTGCTGCTCTCAAGTATGTATGGAAAATTCCTGTCGTCAGGGTCCAAGCCGGAAGCCTCGGCCCCTCACCACTAGAAATGTATAAAGAGGCTTTCATGTCTATAGAGTCTTCTGAAGCATGAGCTCTGGCAAGACTCCAGTAATATAGGCAGCACCATGTAAAATCCAGATGTGTATGCATTTGAATCATTTCCTGGCTCCTCCTCCTCTCCTGACCCCTGGATGCTGGTGGAAGGTTTAGTCCTCCACCCTCTTCCTATTTACGTTGTCTTTCTAGGTGATCTCATCTGGTGTCAAGGCTTTAAATAGCATATGCATTGACAAATCTAACTTCAGTACTGATCTCTTTCCTGAATACTGCATCTCAAACTGAATGTGTCCTGAACAGAACTCCTAACTTCTCTCTGCACCCCCCCTTCTCCATCCTCATCCTTCCTCCATCTTCCCTATCTTGTCGATGCTACCTGCAGTGATGTGAACTAAACATCTAGAATGCATCAATCATTCTCAGATTTATTTTATTTAACTGGCATGTACACAATATACAAAGTACATACTACTGAACCCACTCCTAAGTGTATGTGCACGCACACACACACACACACACACATGCATAATCTACCGGTCCTGTAACACAGGCACGATTAGTACCCTCCAATTTTACAAATTAGAGAACAGGTTACTTGTCTGAGGTTACTCGTCCAAGGTTACAAACCTGGTGGGAGACTGACCAGAATATGAGCCCAGGGAGCCCAGCTCTAGAGCCCGGGATCACAGGCACTATGTATTGCTGTCTCTCCTTCACATTCGATCCACCATCCAGTCCCATCGGTTCTACTGTCAGATGCTCGACGTCTGAACACTGATCACTACTCCACTGTCTCTGCTGCGATCCAAGCCACCCTCGCCTCCCATTGGGCCTGCGGTAGCCAGCAGCTGCCCATGATGGATACTGTACCCTGGGCTGAACAATCTGTGCTCCACACGGGGGCATAAATCAGTGGCTGTCCCTTCCCTGCCCACTTGGTTTCAGTGACTTCATTCACAGTGAGAGAGTAAGATGCAAACCACCCTCTCTGAAGGTCCACGTAGTCTGGGCCCTGCTTACTTAGGCCCACTATCTCTGTCCTTCCATCTCATTTTGTTCCAGCAGCACTGGCCCTTTTCTGTCTTTACAACAGTGAAACTTGCTCTTTTCAAAGGGCTTTGCTCTCGCTCTTTCCTCTGCCTGGATGGCTCTTCTTCCAGGTCTTTTCATAGCTGCATCTTCCTCATCATTTCAGAGCCAGAGAAGACTCGGTTGACCTCCCAACACACATTCCCACCTCTGTGGCTGGCATCTAGCTGTCTCACTACCTTGCTTTGTTTTCTTCATGGCATTTAGCCATGTCTGAAATGATCTGTCTTATGTACTTGTTTACGTGCTGGCTGTCAATCTTCCTCACTGGAATGCGAGCTCCGTGGGTAAGGAACTTTGTTTTTTCTACATTCATATCCCCAGTCCCTATACCACATTAGGTCCCCAAGTACCCGATGGTTGAATGAATAAACCAGACTCTGTTGTTGAAAAGCAGTGACCTTAGACTGATTTTTAATCAATGAAAGCCAGTGTTTGCTCCTGAAAAGGGGACAATTACACCTATATATTAGAGATTCTCTGAGGAGATTTGAGAGATTTAATCAGAAATTAAAATTTTCCTCAAGATGATAGTGCTTATGAATATGATATACTGAAAATTTGGATTGATTAATAGTTTGCCATATGTGCAAAAATTGAGAGTTTCACAATCAAAAGAAGTCTATATCTGTCCCTGTTTTATGACAAGAGTCCAGGACAAAGAATTCTCAGCTGTGTGGAACTTGAAACTCATCTTACCATAGGAAAAAATTCTCCCAGCCTGAAACTCTTAAAAAAAAAAAAAGCTTTATATCAAACCTCTTTGGAGACAGATGACGTAAGTTTAGGCCCATTTCACAGTTAGAAAATAATTGAAATCATCTTGTTTACTCAAGTGTGCATTAATAGCCTAAATGCAGGTCAAAATTATCAGGTTTGTAAATATTCGTTAATTTTAAATTAGCACATTAGTTTGAATATTAAGTTAACTCCTTCGAATGTGAAGGAGAGACAGCACATTAAATCAGTTTAAATATTAGTTTAAATATTCCTTTTTTTTGCATTTCTTTAAGGAAGAAACATTAAATATTTGTTGTGTTAAAAATGGAACAAATAACTCATGTACCTTTATAGAAGAATTTGAGGCAGTGGCAATTAAAAATTGCATAACTGCTATTTAGTTACTCAATAGTTTATAACTCTTTGCTATTCCTCTATAATGTTGTAAAGCTAAAATTTAAAATGAATTTAGAAATTCATGAAGTAACACATT
The DNA here is from genome assembly GCA_028534135.1 of Potos flavus. Lineage (NCBI taxonomy): Eukaryota > Metazoa > Chordata > Mammalia > Carnivora > Procyonidae > Potos > Potos flavus. The sequence continues at coordinate 25,003,590 of CM052886.1, forward strand.
AAACTTAGTCATTTGGCTTAAATATTAAGTAAATTTCCTTTATTTTTTATACCTGTAAGGTATGATATTATCAATTGAAAATAGTGACATTTCATAAAACTTACTTCTTATTAATATGTTTTTAACTTATTATGTCTTAATATATACTTAGTAATATGTTTGAAAATTATTGAGCATTGATTCTTTTTAAATTCCAATTTTTTCATCTCTATTTTGAAAAGAAAACATCACACGAGGTATGAAAACTAGAAATATACATTTGTTTGAAGAGAATACCAATAGAGGAGAATGTATCAAGTTCATTTTTCTTAACTTCTTAATATTTTTATTCTAAAAATATATATTCTCAAGCAGTTTGAAAATTGCTCATAAATAATTAGTGATTAGAGTCTAGGTTAAGGACGTGGTATATTTTGCACTTATTAGCTTTGACATCAAGTTTACCTGTGCTCCAAAGATATCCCAGCCCTGGAAAAACCTGCAAAGAGTAGCACTAGGAAAACACAAACACCCAGGAAAAAGCCAACAAACTGCCAGAGGCAATAGATAAATACAGAACATCAAAGATCTGGTTTTACATAACTAGGCCAGAATTTAATTATAGCATAGCTAAGCTTATTCCCAGGAATATTTTGTTTGCAACTATTTAAATAATTAATTTACTCATTCCACAGGACAAGTTAGTGTACTGAAAATAAAAATTTTTAAAAAAATAAAAAAATGAAGGAGTGAACTTGTTCTGATGAGCACCAGCTGCTGTATGTAAGTGTTGAATAACTGAAATTGTACACCTGAAACTAACATTGCACTATATGTTGACTAACTGGAATTTAAATAAAAACTTAAAAAAATAAAAATTTTTTGAGTGTTTATAACACATATGGAGTATCGTTTTCATTCAATGACATATTTGCTTGTATGAAATTACAAATTGCACGATTAGGACAATTAAGTTGCTTGTAGCTCATTATAGTTAATTTATATCAGCTACTATCTAAAACATTAGCTTCCAGGCACAAAAACCATAAATTAAGAATTAAATAATACCTTTCTGTAGGTATCTTTAATTGGAAACGTGAGGTACAGATAAAAATCTGTCTCTTACAAATCGTTCTTTGACCGAAAATCTCATTAGGATATTAACAATCTTCAAAATAATAATGTTTGTCAAAGCACTACTGGCAAATAATAATTATATCATAAGGTGATTACACTGTTGAGATTATAATTCCTGTTTCTTTTAACTTTTGCATAACAGTTATAATGACCAAAGTGAAATATGGCAGGTGAACACATACTAATTTTTATCTATTTAGTTCATGGCTTTGATGACTACAACTTCTCATTTTTAAATTTATTTCAAATATAAAAGACAATGAAATTTTTAAAAATGAGAATTTACTTCTGGTGCATATAATGCCACATCAATTATCCTTAATACTTTCTTCCCTTTCTCTCTTTTCATAGCCATTAAAGAAAACAATGAACGGTAAACAAACAAACCAATGAACAAAAAACCTAGATAGTTGCACAGTACTTATTTTGTGCAAGCCACTGTTTCAAGTATATCATATATATTCGTTCAACACAAAATGATATTAAGACAATCAAGTTTATTACTGACACTGGTAACGTGAAAGAAGCAAATATAAATCTATCTGGGGAAAGATAACATCACATCAGGCCTTGAGTTATCCCCATATTTTTTATATACAATGTCCACTACTCCACCAAAAAGAACCAGGCATATGAAAGCCAAGACAATTTGATCCAATCAGGAGCAAAGCAGATAATACATATAGACACTCAAAATATTTAATAAAGCAGTTGCAAAGACTTTAAAATAGTATGTATAATATATTCGAGGATATGAAAGACAAGACTAAGAATTTTGAAAGAGATCTAGAAACTACAAAAAAGAATGCTAGAAATTCTAGAACTGAAAATGTCATAAGAGAAGTTGTCAACTCATTTAATGGATTAAGTGAGAGACTGGACACAGCTGAAGAAAGAATTAGGAAAATAAAATACTGGTCAAAAGAAAATGTCCAAAATGAAGAACAAAGAGACCAACAGTAAACAATGGGGATAGAAGTATTCAAAGATAAGTATATATGTAATTGGAATCCCATTAAAAATAGTGTGAGAGAATGGGGCAGAAGCAATGTTAAAAAAGAAAATGAATGGTAATTTTCCAAAATTGCTGAAAGATATCAAGATGCACACTTAAGAAATCATATAAACTGTCACAGGAATAAATGCAAAGAGAATCACAACTAAGCAATAATGGTAACACTACTGGAAATCGAAGGTATAAAGAATTACAAATCGTCAAAAAAATTTTTATAAAAAGGAGAGAATGCTTTTAAATGCTGTTTTCTGACATCAACAGAAACAGTGAAAGTTATAAAGCAATATAATAATGTCTTGAAGTGAGGAAAGAAAACTACCAATCTAGAATTTTGTTCCCAGGAAACATGCACATTTAAAAAGGGCAAAATAAAGTAATTTCAGATGAAGAAAACCTAAACCAAATTATCACTACACTAAAAGAAATCTTATATGTAATCACAGAGGTGCTGGAAGTAATGAAGTGTATATATGACTGTATAAAAACATAATAATGATAATTATTGTGGGACTTAAATTATATAAAATTAAATACCTGAAAACAGCATATAATTCAGGAGAGGTATAAAAATAGTTAAGACATTCATTCTAAGGTTCTCAATTTCCCAAACAGCGATAAAAGTACTAATTTGCATTATACTTGATTAGGTCAAACATACATTCTGTAACCTCAGTAGTAATCAGTAAAACATGGTGAAAGAATGTACAAATAACAAGCTAATGGGAAAGGAACAATGCAATGACAAATATGCTCAACCCAAAAGATGACTAGCAATGAGATAAAAAGAAATACAAATCAGGAAAAACAAATGGAATGTAGATAGTAAGTCAGCACTTAAACTCAAATATATCACTACTACATTAAGTATAAAAGGGCTAAATACTCCTCTGAAAAGACAAATATAATCGGACTGAATGATAAAACGATATTTACATCCACTATAAAGAGACAAATCTAAAACATAAACATACAGAAAATTAAAAACTAAAAGAATGAAAAATAAGTCACACATAAAGCATTGATGAAGGAAAAAGAGGGATGTTTTATTATATGAGGAGTTTCATTTCACCAGGAAGATATAATTTGTCTAACTGAAGTATTTATCAACCTCTTTCCGTTATCATCCCATCCCCTTAAGGAGTTTTTTCAGCTTCTCTTTCCTACACTGTATATATGTTAGTGAGTCTTTTTGGAGGGGCATTACTATTATGATATGTAAGAATGTTTTGCTTCCCAAGAACCAATTATCACCTCACAGTGAAGGTATGATCCAACAGCACACCATTAAAATATCAGTTTATTAGTTTAATTTATATAAAAATGCTGATATTCAACGATATTGAGCCATAAAAATGGCAATTTCACATCGTTAACACAATATATAAAGTAAAAGATGGCAGGATTAAAAGGAAAAATAGACAAATCCACAATTATCTGGGGTTGTTACTATACCTCTTTCAGTAATTAGAGGCAGAAAAAAAATGAGTAAAGATACGGAAGATCTGAATAATACAATTACTAAATTTTCTAACTGGCATATATAAAGCACTGTACCTAACAACCACAGAATAAACATTCATTTTAAGTGCATGTGAAATATTTACAAAAGTTGACCATATGCCGGGTCACACATACAAGCTGCAACAAATTTCGAAGACCTAAATCATACACAGTATGATCTATAATCACAGTAGATTTATATAGTATATTTATACCGCAGTAGATTTAAACAATGACAAGAAGATAACTAGGAAATCTCAATATATTTGAAATTTAATAAATGCATTTTTAAATAATCTGTAGGTCCAAAAAGAAATTATAAATGAAAATATTTTTAGCTAACTCATAATGGAAGCATTAAATTTTGGGACACAGCTCAGATTGTTAGAGGAAAATCTATTGCTTTAAATGTATATATTCAAAAAGAAGAAAGACTGAAAAGTAAATGAGCCAACAACAACAACAACAACAACAACAACAAAACCATTTGAGAAAATAGAAAGAAAAAAAAAAACTCAACAAATAAGCCTAAAGAAAGGAGAAAGAAGGAAATAATAAAGAACTGAAATTAAAAATAGACAACAAATATACATAAATGAAGAGGATTTAAAAAAACAAACCTTATTTACTTGAAATAGCTAATAAAATTGATCTTGACAAAACCCATAGGGAAAAAAAGAAAAACAGGAATAGCACAATAAGTTAATAGCAAGAATAAAAAGTAAGACTAATATTAAAACAGGGTATTACAAACAACTTCATGCTAGTCACAAAATTTAGACATAATAGCTAAGACTAAGAAATACACAACTTACCAAAACTGAAAATAAAAGTAGAAAATCTGAATAGCCCATAAAAATTAGTGGAATGAAAACTATAAGTATAAAATTGCCTATAAATTAGTCCTGGACCAGATGGGTTTATTTATTATTTTTAACAAATATTTAAGGAAAAAATAACACAAATTTATATAAATTCCCCCAAAATATTTTTAAAAGAATAATTTTATGAGGTCTGTGGAGTCTTGATAAGGTTGTTACCAAAAAGGATCATTTTAGGCTAATCTATTTCATCAAAACAGTTTCAAAATCCTGAAAATTATTAGCAGTCCAGAAACAAGGAAATGAGGGATTTAGAAAAAAAAGCACAACATATCATGACTAAATTGCAATTATTCTAGGACTTCAAGTTTGATTTGACATTGTAAAATCAATCACCATCACAACAGAATGATACAGAAAAATCATATGATAGGTATCAGAAAAACATTTGATAAATATTCATTCATAAAAACTAGCAAACTGGAAGAGAAAGGGACTTCTAAATATTATAAAGAATATCATACTAAGTGTAAAAAAAATGTTGAAAGCTCTCCTGAGATTTGAAACAATACATTTACCCACTGTTACCCCCTTTAACAATTTACTGAAAATTCTAGCTAGTACTATAAGACAAAGTTCAGTATGGAAAAAGAAGATATATAACTCTCAATATTTTGGGATAGTAAGTAAGATTGCCTACCTAGAAAATGAAAGAAATCTACAGAATAAAGTATTAGAATTCATAAGTGAGTATAGTATAGCAATGTTGCTGATAAATTGATACAGAAAAATTTGTTTTTCTATGTATCAGTAACAAAAGTTAAAACTGAAATTGAAGAGATAACATTTAGAATAATATCAAAATATCTAGCAAGAAATGTGTAAAATGGCCACAGAACAAGCTAGAAGATATTATTGAGAGAATTTAATAGAGACCTAAATAAATAGTGGGATATACTATGTTATAAATGGGAAGAGTCAGGAAAGATGTCAATCTTCCCAAACTGATCAATATCCTAACAGAGTTTTGTTTTGGAGGGAGGAATCTTAGGTTAATTCTACAATTTATATGGAACCAAGAATGATCAAAATAATCCTGAAAAAGAAAACAGGAGATTTTACCAAGGGGAGAAAATATGTATAACATATATAGCAATCAAAGGTATTAAAATATATAAAGAATTTTTATAAATTAATATCTGACTTGCTTAAAAATTTGACAGAGTATGGTTACCTGACCAATATACAAGTGAAAAAGTGCTCCAATTAATTAATAATCAGGAAAATGCAAATTAAAACCATGATAAGCTACCATTACACACCTACTAAATGCTAATGAGTAAGGTTAATAAGGAAGTGGTCTATCATACATGATTGGTAAGAATGTACATTATTTGAATCACTTTGAGCAATTTTTGAATTTTCTACTAAGGTTGAACATTAACATTCTCTGTTGGCCAGCAACTTATTCCTAAGTATACGTTTAACAGAAATACAGGTATGTGTGCACCAAAGACGGGTACAAGAATACTCAGGCCAGTATTTTTTATAATATTAAAAAACGAGACACAACACAAATGTTTTTCCACAGCAGAATAAGCAAACAAATTCTTGCATATTCAAATAATTAAACACTATGGAATAATGAAAATAAACAAAATAAAGCCTTATGCAACAACTGAATGGTCTCATCCTGTAATGGTGAATGGAAGAATGGAGGAGGCATGATGATTCCTGACGTGGCAATAATGTAATAATGTTCAAGTTCTTGGCTTGGGTCATGATTGTACAGGTTCACTTATAGTAAGTGAACTGTTATGTTCATTTATATGATGGATATTTTTCTATGTATGCACTATTGTTTAATATAGAAAATTTTAAAAATTAAAAAAAAACTATATTTCTCTTTAATCTTTAAAGCACCCAGCAGCACTATACACAAAATAGTTACAACTTCATGAAATAATTTTTATAGTTTGTAAGAAAATAGCACCAGCTTGTAACACACACGATGCTTACACACTGTGCAAAGCATTTTACAGGAAAAACTCATTTGATCTTCTCAACAATCTTATGAGGCAACTACTATAAACTCCTTTATTTTATAGTAAGTCCAGTGAGGCCCAAAGAGATTAAGTAACTTTCTTGGGATCATATTGCTAATAAGCGATATGATTATTAGCAGTGAATGGCGCCAGATCCTGTACCATTCACCATTACACTATACTGCCTCTCACAGCCAAAATTCTGAAGTTTAAAGTGTCAGATTCATCCATTGTGGATCCATTTAAAATGAAATAGTGTTGTTCCTTTATATATTGGAACATCCTATAAAATATGTCAAGTAGATTGCTTTCACATTTGAAACAGATATTTTTTATCTTTTGCATAAATTTTTTTTCAATTCCTGCTTAGAATGATTAAAACTGAATTTGAAACATAAATCATTTTAAACATATAAAAACAATAAAAAATTGTCATAAAAAAGCTGGGGTTAAAAAAAAAAAGCTGGGGTTGCATACCAGCTCTATTAGCTGTAACTTCTGTGAACCTCAATTTCCTTGCCATTAAAATGGGCATAACTAATCTTTTTCTAACAGGAATCTTTCAAGAATGAGGTGACTTGACATTTGTGCTACAAATTGAGTGACTAATTATATATGAAAGCCAATCCATCTGCGTAGTAAATCTGATAAATTTTAGAACTTAAAGTTCTTTACTTTAAATTTACATTTCAGGGGCACCTGGGTGGCTCAGTGGATTAAGCATCTGCCTTCGGCTCAGGTCATGATCTCAAAGTCCTGGGATGGAGTCCCCTGTCAGGCTCCCGTGGGGAGGCTCCCCTCACCCTCCCCGTGTCAGGTTCCCTGTTCAGCAGAGAGTCTGCTTCTCCCTCTCCTCATGCTCTCCCACTCTCATAAATAAATAAAAAAATAAATAAATACTTAAAAAATAAATTTACATTGCAGAAATACAAAAAGTCAAAAACTCTAAATAACTTGATGAAAGTATTACTCTCAGAAAGACCAGCATCTGGAACTTGAACTCAGGGCTTTAGGTTACAAGTTTAGTGCCCCTTGAAAAAGTTCGAACCTCATTTTTTTCTTCTTCCTGCTTTCCCTTCTCTTCCACAACATATCATACAAACTGAATTTTTTAAAAATTGTAACTATTATCATCTATTTTAATAAATGCATTTATTTCTTTTGTTAAAGAATTACATTAAAGGAGGCATTTTCAGTAGGGTATATTCTCCAAATCACTGTCTTCTTGACATGAATAACCACATAACAAGCTTTTATATACATTTGTCTTCAAGTTTGAGAAAGTCCTTGCCTTTAATCTCTCTCATGCACTCGCACATAAGCACTTTGGGCAATATATTAATAAAAAAAGAGGGCAATATTTCTCAATTATTATATTTATAAGCCAATGAATTATTTTACATGATTAATGATTTTTTAAATAATTAAAATAGATTTATGGAGACAAGTTTAGAATGTTGGCTCTGGTCATTCAAAACCGGCTATCAACAAATTCCTCTCTGTTCTATGCTTATCCTTTTCATTTTATTTTTACTTAAAGATTACTTTACTCCAAACATAATAGTAAAGTCTAGAAAAATATAAAATAAAAAGTACGGAATAACTAAAATGACTAATATTTACATTTTCCCAATCAAATTAGAAATCAAATTGAAACTGTTTTCATTTAGTTGAAAAAGCAAGAACACTAGTTTTAAAGTAATAGAAATATGCTATATTTCTATTACATGGAAAACAACTTTTTTCTTAAATTTAATGACCTTTTCTAAATCAAGGCATTCTTTAGACCTTTGTATTACTGCAGCATCTCCTTTTATGAGAAGCTTCTACACTTTTGTGAATGACTGAGTTCTTTCATCTGACCAGACACAGCTGGCAAGTGGCATAATGAGAAAGGGAAATGAAAGTCTTTTTTTTTCCTCCTGGAAAACCAAAAAATATATAAATCATATTCAAACTGAAGCGTTAGTTGCTCGTATTGCACACAAATGACACATCTTAATACAAATAGTGTTTTCTACTGTTTTGTGAATAAATGATATTATAGCAGATTTTAATTTTAAAGGTCTATCAATGATGTGTGGTTTCCCTAAACACTATTTGGATGAATATAAATTTTATGTATTTAATTAATTCAAGAAACTAAACCAAACCGACCAATTCTAAAACAGAAAATTTAGGTAAAATGTTCAAACCAATAAAATATGTACAGTAAAATATGTATATTCCATTTATGGAGAAAAATCTCAAATAGTTGGGCATGCAACGGGCCAAAGAATTTTCTTAGACATGTGTGAAAGCTAGAAGGAACTTTGACCTTCACTAAGCCCCTTGTTTTGTCCATGAGGAAACTGGTGCTCAGAGTGATGATTGGCCCAAAGTTACTCAGGCAGGACTGATGGTCCCATCTGTCTCACTTCAGGGCAGTTCCTTGCTGGTCATATTGTGCTCCTTCACCATGTCAATGACACAACGACACAATGACTCAACAGGATTGAAGGAAGAAGCAAATGAAGCAATTTAAAAACAAAACAGAACTCTTCTTTTACTTTCTATTTTTGTTCTCAACTTTAAATATCACACAATAATAAATAAATATCTTTCATTTCCCCCACTGTAAATGTAATAAACTTATGGGGAGAAAAGTCGAACAATTCTAAAGTATATGCATGAAAAGTAAGTCTTGCTCCCCATTCCCTACTCCAAGTTCTCCCAGAGGTGTCCATTGTTTAAGACTTTTATTGGAATTTCCAGAAGTTCTCTGTCAGTGTGTATGAATGTGCATACATAGTTGTGGAAATGTTAATGTAGCCTTTTTCTTTACTTAATAGATCTTAAAAATCATTCCATATTTGTGCTTGCGGATCTAGCATATTCTTTTAAATAACTGTATGTTTTCTATTGCATATATTTAAAGTAACATATTCAACAACTCACTTATAATTGGGTTCAGGAAGCTTCTGATTTTTTTTTTTATATTACAAAGAGTATAAAAATGAATATAATTTGATATGTTCTTAGACTAAGATTTACTAGGGTCAACAAATATGTAAGTCATTGACCATTTGATATCTTTTGATAACAAAGTCAGATCAAATCAGGCATATGTTAACCTCCTTACGTCTACAACTTGGACCCAGGGCAACAGCCCTAACCCCAGATTGGCCCTAACCTGACCTCCCATCCCAGGAGAAGAGAGGCATATTCTTAGAATTCAGAACTCTTAAATATCTTTCAGTATATTTAAGTCATGTAGTTTTTGAACAAAATATTTACTTTGTATGTCTGAAGCAATGGGCTGGTAATGATAATTTTCATTGTGTTGAAAGGATATTTTATGTATTTCTTATTTATATGTTAATTATGACAATGTAAAACACAAAAGGTCTTAATAAGAAAACATTCTGAGCAGGAATTTTAATAAAAAAATCTTAGGTGAATTTACCAACCACTAGAAAGGAAAACTAAAACAAGCATTACTCCAAATTTTACTAAAGGAAACTCCATCAACATCTCATTACTAATCTTAATTTTTTCCATCTTCTCCTTACAAATGTAAGAAAGGGAGGCGACAATGAAGGGAGGCAAGGAGGAAGTTTAAATGTATGACATAAACTTTCTTTACTGGCATATTGGCTAAGGCTGTTATTTTCCTACTTCTATACTACATGCAAATAGATGTATAAAGCAGCCATGAAAGGATTTAGATTTTCAAAATATTGGTGTATTTATACAGTAGTATATTAAAACTTGTATATTGCTTCATAAGTTCCTGGGTGTTTAGTGTTGAGTTATTTTTAGGTTTATCTGAAACCAAAACCCTGCTCCCTGTTCTCCATGCTTGAGCTGTTAGCGGTAAACTGTCACCCAGAGGAGATGCCATGAGGAATGTTCTGACCCAAGCAGGACCTCACCAGTGTGTCTGGATTAGGGGAACTGAACTGCATCAAATCCCACCGCTAGGATGAGGCAGTGACCCTGGACCATCAGGGCAAAGTTCTCAGAGCAGGTACTCAATGGACAACTGATTCACCAAAGAAATGTTTTTCGTCTGAGGATTCCTCCAATGGGATTATCAACATGTTTTCAATTACGCTAAAGAAACCAGAATTGGGTTAAGGAGATATTAAACTAAATAATATAGAAAATCCAGGATAGTGATAGGCACTCAGGAGAAAGACACTTGTCATGTAACGTTAAAGTCGCCAGCTACAATGAACACAGAGCACGTCCCTTACTGTATGAAGGAGAGCTACCACCGCGGAGCAGCCCACAGCCTCACACAAGAGAATCGGGTAAGGCTGGGTGACCCTCTCTGGGGAGCAATAGTCTTCTTGAGGAGAAATTTGCCCAAACCCAGGGCCTTGTTTGGAGTTTTGGTTTTTCTTTGGCAATGAGAGTATTTTGGAGGGGAAATTATGTGAATTTGGAAAACTGAGCAAAGGCAAAGTATAAATGGAAGTGGTAGAAATAAAGGATGGGAGAGATGGAAGAATAAAAACAAACGAATGCTAAGAAGCCATACTAATCTTGTTGGATTTGGAAAGGAAAAAGGCATTCTAGAAATATTCCAATGGCATCATTTAAAGATGAGGAAACTGAGGCCCCCAAAGTTTTAAGAAATGTGCCCTAACTCACACGGGTCATCTCTGGAAGTTCCGAACCACCACGTAAGCTTTCCTAACACTGAGGGCATTTCCGAGAACACTACACATTGCATCAGTACTCAAGCCCATCGCAGCTTGTGACCATTCCCTGCTCGTACCACATGGCCGCTGGCATCTGGGGCTGCTGTTAAAGTTCTCGAAGGACTCCCGCTTTCTATGACTCCTTGGGGTTCCAAGTTCAAACGATGATAGAGAAGACACCATCATCACCACTGATTTAGTTCACTGACTTAATTCACCATCTCCACCCTGTGCAGTAACTTAATTCAACCAATGGGGAAAACTTCAGCTATCTTCAACATTATATTTATTTTAATACCACCATCATATATATTATTTTAAAAGAATGGCAATGCCTTTAATTGATCATATTAAAGATCACAATAATAGAAATACATAGATAGAAAATTTAGTTTTCTTCTTAAATTCCGATTTGCTTATGGTCACCTCTTTAGTTTCATTTTCCCTCATCGCTACCTCCCTCCAAACTCTGCTTTGTTCCTCCATTTCTCTGCACAGACTCTGCTCTTCATTTATATGTTCAACCAGAATATAAATTTCCCAAAGGTGGAAATCATTGCTTATCTATCTTCGTATTCGTTCACTGGACATGTTGAAAACACACAGTGATGTTTTTTGAATAAAGGTTTGTTGTTTTCACGTTTATATATATAAATGGAATTATTTTTAAAACTCCAAATTAAGAATACTACAAAAAATTTCACATAAAAAGGACTGTTAGAAACACAATACAATCAATTTCCTCTGTAGATAATGAAACCAAAGTCAAGAGTAAGCAAGTGGCTCAGAGTCACCGAGCTAGTTAGAGCCTGAAGAGGATGCCCACTCTGGTCTCCTGTCTCCGTCTGCGGGGGTTTTTTTGTTTTTTTTTTTTAGTGTGTTCCATGCAGTCACTTTCTAAGTACAAATGAAATCATTTGGATACCTAAATGATTCTTGGGAAAGTATAAATACCTTGGTTTTACACTAGAACTTTGACACGCTTCAATCTCTGCATTCAAATCTCTGACAGTGGTTGTATAGAGTAGATATTCAGTCAGTTTGGGTTTCTACATCCTTTTTTCCCCTTTTCTCCCCCAAATTTCCAAATCAATCACTTTAAAAATTGCTAATGCACCAAGTATGCACCATCTCACGCATCAAAGTTACCATGTCCACAAAGCCACCCAAGATGCTGCTAGAAGCCAATGGTACTGATCACAAGGCTGCTCTCATGTGAATGATGGAAGTGCTCTCCAAGGCACATCGTTGGGAGAAATGCGGATGCCACCACATGAGGAAGCACTGTTGGAGAGGACCTCGTTACCTGTCCAAATGCCAAATCCCTTCTTCCTCAGCCACATGTACCTCTTAGAGGAGAGATTCCTACCTGACTGTAGGCTACTTCTGGGATACACGTGCAAAGTAGCACGTGTATGTCCACCACAGGATGGTGGATTTTTTGAATAAGACATTCTGTACATCCAGGGTCCCCGGTAAGTTACCTACTTTCCCCAATAAGATGTCCCCCAAAAGTCAGTGTCAGTTGAACCACTTAGAATACCAGTTAGCTTTTACATTTAGATGTTCTGAAGTCTATCCTAATTCTTAATTTTGATAGTTCTCTTTAATATAATGAAGCCCTCTTCATCTTGTTTGAGATTAGTCTAGGGTTTAAAAAATTCCTTCCAACACTCTGTTCTGTGAGTTGACAAGCAGCTTCCCCCGTGATTTGAGCCTAGCTAACAACAAATTGGACTTTGGAAGATTAATTACTAGGCAGATGCATTTTCAAGGGGGTTCATTCCCACACTGAGGAAACTTGGTCATTTTACTTTCGCATCTGTTTGGAGTAGCATGTCCTTTGGCTGAAAATAACATAAGTCAGTGTTGAGAATGCCCCCCTCTGTACTATTGATGTGCTGATTTCTAGATTATATTTTAGGCCGGACTAACACCAAAAATATTTTTCAAAGACAGTCACAAATGCCATACTTTAAAATCATTTAAATAATTTATAATATATGAAGAGGGTAGTAAGTGCTCAGCAAACATTTTAACTAGGTATTTATTGAGAGCTGACAATAAATAGCTTTGTGCTAAACACCGTGTAAAGCACCAAAAGGTGTATTGGTACAATGATTTTCCCTAAGTCGATGTCTGTTCCTGACCCATCTTGGATTTTTCCACCTTTACCCTAAGTAACTTGATTCAAAAAAGGGTTTCTGTCAGCTAATTTGCTGACATAGAGTCACCACTGATTTTTGTCTCCTGTTGTTCGACTGAGACAGTACAGTCTGAAATTGGACAGTTTATAGTACCAGGTAAAAATCCTTACAAAGGGGATAGGAAGTTGCGACTAGTTAACTTTGGGCTTCTACTTGCGACAAAAAGCAACTTCACTTTATTAGAGAAAATGTCAATCAAGACGCAACTACTGACACCCATCTTTGTTTCCCCAGCCGGTAATACAAGATAAAGCAGAGGAAATGGAGGAGCCGCATTTGCAACACACAAAGTCCTTGTTTTCCCACTAGGCGCTGCAGAAAAGCAATTGTCCATTCACAGCACATCCTCTGCATTTCGGAGCTAATATTTTTGCAGTTCTTAACTTAGTGCATTAGAGTCTTAGGCAGTTAATTTTGTTAACCCTTTGAAATGCATTATGTCTTTGCTACCTTGCTTAATATTTCTAACATGACCCAGTTTTTAAAATTTCTGTAATCAAGTAAGAAATTTTGGAAACAGAGTCATGGTTTCAAATAATCCTGTCTCACTTGCTATTGCATAACTTTGAGAAGGCTAATAAGGAAATTGTTACTGGAATTGCTTTTACAAAAATGGACTCTTTGCACAGAAGTGATTTTTAGCAGGGGGTCCCCCTCAACGCATAACAATATCGTGTCATTGAGAACAACATTAGCTCTACATTATTTGCCCTGCTTCCTGCAGCAGTTAGTGTGTTTACTGTCTATGCCTGCCTTCTGGTGCAAAGAGGTTTACTCGAATAGTCACTCTGGCTAAAGCACATGAAGAACAGAATCTATGGATGATTAATTAGATCCCCGGCTCAATCACTGAGGTCCCTAATTAAATATCTCACTCTGCTTTCAACTCTTGTAGGAAAAGATAATTAGCAAATTCACAGTGTCAATAAAGAACTTTTTAGTTTCCTTTATAAATAGTAAGATCTAAACCATTGGTCATCTAACTCAGCGCCTGCACCTCTTCTGCTGACTTCCCAGTCCAGAATATTTTTTTAAATGCAACAAGGTGATAAAGTGCATTTTCCTCAAGAATTCATTTTTCTGACATACCTTCTACAAGTTTTTCTACCTTCAGCCCTATTGCCAGCTTATTCCTCTCTTCCTACTAATTTCTTCTTCTCGAAGTCTGCTATCAACCAACATGACAAACTCAAGGAAAAAAAAAAAGCCTGATTTTCTTTTTCCCTGTCCTGCAGTCCTCACCAATCTCTGTACCAATATTTTCCTGTTCTGTCTCCACCGAAAAGAAAAATGACCTAACTCTAAGATTTATGTTCAAGAAGAAATCTTGCATTCATTACAAAAGAAGGAAAAAAGGAGCCCTCCTCCATAGGGGCTCAAAGTGTAATGAAAATCCCGGAGTCTCTCACTTAGGCTGGTTGGAATGAAACGGTTAATTCGGGGTAAGTGATAATGTTTAGTCCGTTCGCCTAGAAAAAGGAAGGAAATTCAAAAGCTGGTTGCTGTAGTAACAATCACAGACCAAAAAAAAATATATATGTACAGGTTCATTTTAAATAAAACTCCTGCCATTCTCTGTGATTCTGTTCTCTCAAGAAAAATGAGCTTGCCGCTTAAATTTGTTGTACCTACCTCAACCATTAAACAAGACATTTAACCATAGTGGCAGTTCTGTGACCTTTGAATGCCGTGAAATCTCTGAGCGGTGCTGCTTGTTCATGAAGACTTGTGCTGCAGAATCCAGCAACTTCATCCAGGATTAGGAATATAATTAAGTAAAAACAAGAAAAGAAAAAAAAAAAAAGAAACACAAAAGCTCGCAGAGAAATCGAGAGAGAAAGAAGGTAGAAAGAGAGATTGTCTCTGGGTGAGTACACGACTTTTCTCCCAGGCAAGCGCTGGGACAGAGCCGAGCCTGCTGCAGTGCCCAGACCCACCGACTGGCTGGGGGAGCAGGCAGGCAGCCGGCCTGCTGGGCTGGGAGGTGCTGTCAGTTGCCACAGGCGAGGAAAAGCAGAGACCAATCGGCTTCAACTCTGGCAGCTTACTGGAGTGGAGCCTTTTCTGTTTATGTTTCCTCATTTCAAGAGTGACGTCAAAGGGTTTAGTTTTTCCTCTGCATGTGCTATTAATTTTAAAGTACTGTACTATGGGAAGAATGTGTGTGTGCCTGTGGTTAGCCTGGGCACCCCACTCTCAGGAGAATCCAAGAAACATTTTCTATATTCAGGAATGAATTTTAAAAAATTAAAATACCTTGTGGTTGGGTGTATCAAAAACAAAACAAAAAATAGACAAAAACCTTGAGCTAAATAATAGCGGCAAGATTTATATATTTTTTTTCCAAATGTGAGTCTGTGTACATATGCCCACTTGACAGCTGTTGCTTATTTCAAAACGAACTCTTTGTCAACCTTACCTAAAAATGAATTGTCAGTTAATCTTTATAGTCATGGATGCAGAGTTCTGCAAATGAGCTGGTGAGCGATATTATGTGCAGGGAAAAACAGAGATCCTGTTTATGCTGCTGATCCCTGATTTTCTCTTTCCTCCAGCTTCTGTGGTGAAGCTTCAGGATTATTCGTGCTAGGGGGATCCTTCCTGCAACTCCCCACAGGGAGTCATTCAAGAAGCAGGGCATGCTGATGCCATACAGGCATGCCTGAGGTTTCGGCATGTCCTCTCCCCAAACGTGTGAAGGTACAGTTATTTAAGGATATTTCCTCTACCAGGGGCCCCAGCTTATTCCTGTATTTCTCTTCCTACTCTGGAAAATCTCAGTGGTGGCCATCTGTTGTTTCTCCCTCCCCCATATTCTCTCCAGTCTCCCCCTGCCCCATTCTGCTAATAGAACCTCTTTTTTTCTTTTGGAAACTTTCCTTTCTCCATCTATGGATTGCATAGCCTTCCCCTGCGCCCTCCCCACCCCTGAACTCCCAGCCCACAACAGAACTATGAAGGGCATGTGACCCAGACTGGCCAATCAGATTCTCCATTGCTCCAGACACAGAAAATGTTTTAGGGGTAGGCACGTCACTTAAGAAAGGCCAGAGTCCTTTTTCAAATATTAATACTGATTCTTTGAGAAAAGAGGTATTTATATCTCTCTACAAGCCTATGCGGTGGGGTTAAACAAGCCTGTAGTTGTTAGGGTTCATCTTTGATATTGAAGATATAGCAATGAACAAAACAGATAGTATCTGCCTTCATGTACTTTACATCTGGGGGAAGGATGAAGACAGCAATAAAAAAAAGTAAATATATAATATCCATTGGTAATAAGGCTTTGAAATAAAGGAAAGCAAGGGCAAGAAGTAGTGTGTGTGTGCATGTGTGTTTGCTATTTTAGGTATAATGATCATAGAAACACTATGATAAAGCAATGTGGAGCAGAGGCCTGAATGAAATGAAGAAGCAGGTCATCTGTGTCTCTGCATTCCAGGCAAAGGAAGCTGTATAAAGTCCTGACAGGTGAATGCTTGGTATATTCAAAGAACAAGGGAAATAGAGTGGCTAGAAGAGAATGAGCAAAAGAAAGAAATGGGTTTAGAGAGACATGTCTGGGGCAAGATCAGGAAGTATCTTATAGGCCAGTTAAAGTATTTAGACTTTATTTTTTAATTTTTTTTAATTTTTTTTTAGACTTTATTTTAAGATGGAAAAACCTATCAGAGTGTATTGAACTAAGGAATGCCTATGATCAACATAAATTCTAAAGGGATTTCCTCTCTCTTCTGTGTGGAAAATAGACCCTAGAGGAGCAAGGGTAGAAGTAGGGAGACCAATAATGAAGCCATTGCAATAATGGCTTGAACTTGGGTGAAGGTGGGGAAGGTGTAGGGGGCCAGATTCTGGATGGGTGTATGGGTGTATGGGTATATGGGTGTATGGGTGTATGGGTGCGTGTGTGTGTGTGTGTACACATATAGAATTAGCGGGATTTTCAGATCAAGAATAATTCCAAGGATCCTCTCTTGAGCAAACTGCCGGAACTGCTCAAGTTCCATAGAGTTGGCAACTAGTGATAGGGGGCAACTGGAAGAAGAACCTAGTTTTGAGCTGAAATAAAAAGTGGTTCTGGGCCTTCATTCAACAGCAACAAATATTTATTGATTACGTACTCTGTGCAGGCACTGTTTTAAGTGCTAGAGATGAAGCAGTGAATACCAACAAACACAAAGGCCCTTGCCCTCATGAAACTTATATTTTTTCTGAGAGGAGACAGTTCATTACAATAAGGTAAAAGATTATATAGGATACATTGAGTAGGTGATGTGGAGTAGATGGTTCAATATATAGGCCTGGAGTTCAGGGGACAGTTCTGGGCTATAGATATAAATTTGGAAGTCATTGGATATTCAAGGTATTTAACGCCATAAGACTGGATGAAATTACTAAGGCAGTGAGTACAGGTGGAAAAGTCCCATGCAGTCCAAGATTAAGTAGTCAAGAATATGAGAAAGAACTAGTCCAAGAGACTGAGAAGGAACCTCTAAGAGGTAAGGAAAAAAACCAAAAGTGTGATACGTTGGAAGACAAATGAAATTTTCAATGATCAGCTTTGTAAAATGAAAATTAGATGAAGACTGAAAATTGACCCTCGAATTTAGAATGTGTAATCATTTGTGTCCTTGACAAAATCAGGTTCAGTACAGTAGAAAGGGTGAAAGGTCAAGAGAGAATTAAAGAGAAAGGTGGGGGCAGACAGTATAGGCAATTCTTTCAAGGTGTTTTTTCCCACAGAGAGCAGAGAAATGGGGTAGTAACTGGAAGGGAGAGTGGAGTCAAGGAGGTCTTTTTAACACGGGAGAAATAGCAGTATTTTGTATGCAGTGATAGGAAAGCTCCAGTTGAGAAGAATAATTAGTGATGCAGAAGAGAGAAGGGGAAATAGTTGGAACACATGGAGTATGTGATAGACTGAATTGTCCTCCAAAGATGCCCAATCTCTGGAATCTGTGAATGTATCATATTACATGACAAAAGGGACTTTGCGGATATAATGGAGGTGATGGATCTCAAAAGAAGGAGATTGTCTTAAATTATCTGGTGTGCTCAATCTAATCACATGAGCCCTTAAAAGCAGAGAACTTTCTCTGTCTGGAAGCAGAAGAGAGATGCAGCAGAAGAAGTTAGAGAAGTTCCAAGTATCATAAGTATGCAAAGCACCACGACAGGTTTTCGGATGTAGGACTCAAGTGCAAGGACCAGAGAGAGCTAAGGGCTGTCCCCAGCTGACGGGAGCAAAGGAACAATCACCTTAGTTCCACAGCTACAAGGCACTGGATTCTGCCAACAACCTGAATGAACAACCTGAAATGAATTCTTCCCTAGAACCTCAAGAAAGAAACATAGCCCTGCTGACATCTTGTTTTCAGCCTTTGGAGACTCTAAGCAGAGTACCTAGCCAAGCCACCTACAGATCTATGAACTAATAAAGTTTGTATTAATCTATCACAGCAGTGATGGAACACTAGTATAAAATGATTGGCTTTAGAAAGCAGCACGGATGATTCATCCACAGAACCAGAAGAGAAGGCAGAGTAAATGGTAGAGATATTGCTAAGTGGATTGTAATGGTGGTGCAAGATTGTGAAAGTTCTCTGTGATTTCTAATTTCTCAGTAAAATAGGAATTAAGAGTATTGGCTAAGAGACAGGATAGAAGAAGTGGTGAAGGTTTGAAGAGAAAAGATGTGAAAGAGTCATCCAGAAGAGTAAAAAGCAGGAGTTATCATAGAAGGATAACATGACGGCCAAGAGCACTAAGGGCTTATTTGAGTTTAGTTGTCATGAATTGAAGTAATAACAGACAGTGTGTTACCTTTACAATATCCATGAGACATCCGAATAGAAATGTCATATGGGTAGCATGGATATAATTCTGGGGAGGTAAGGGCAGATGAAATGCTATCGAAAACTATGGGAAGGCGGGCGCCTGGGTGGCTCAGTCGTTAAGCGTCTGCCTTCGGCTCAGGTCATGATCCCAGGGTTCTGGAATCGAGCCCCACATCGGGACTCCCTGCTCGGCGGGAAGCCTGCTTCTCCTTCTCCCACTCCCCTTGCTTGTGTTCCCTCTCTCGCTGTGTTTCTCTCTCTCAAATAAATAAAATCTTTAAAAAAAAAAAAAAGAAAACTATGGGAAGGCATGAAATCATTGGCTAAATGAGAATAGACTCAAGGTCTAAACTCTGGGGTCTTCCAATAGATATTGAGAAATTGAGGATGATCTAGCAAAGGAGACCAAAAAAGACTGGTCATGGAGGTACACACACAACCAAGATAGTGGCCTCTCAGAAGTCAAGTTCCAAGAGTCAGTGGTGTGGACTAAATGTTTCTACCCTCCCCCCTACTCCCCAGGACACTCACCAATTCATATGTTGAAGCCCTAACTCCCAATACGACTGTAATTGGAGAAAGGGCCCATAGGAAAGTAATTAAGGTTAAATGAGGTCATAAGGTAGGACCCTAATCCAACAGGTCTGGTGCCCTCGTAAGAGAGGAAGACACACCAGAGCCCTCTGTCTCCACCATGAGAGAATAGAGCCAAAGATCAGCGTTCTGCAAGCCAGGAAGAGAGCTCTCACCAGACACTAACTCTGCTCTCACTTTGATCCTGGTCTTCCAGTCTCCAGAACTGTGAGAAAATAAATTTCTATTGTTTAAGTACCCAGACTATGATATTTTGTTACGCAATCCAAGTGGACTAATACGGTTATGTGAGTCATGAATTCTCTTTTTTTGCTTGTAGCCATTTCAGTTGGCTTTCTGTTCCTTACAACAGGAAGAGTCCTAACGAATTCAATATACAGTGTCAATGTTTCCTAGAGGTGACTGTCAACTCTCCTCTACCTGATATAAATACTTCGCCATTTGCAGCTTGAAAAACTTTAAGGACATATCTGCGTCTGTAACTATATCTATATCTATCTAATCATTTCCACCAAGCACCATAATATTTATCTAAGACTACTGTATTTAAAATATTAACTGGTTTTCCAAGGCACCATTATTTAACATATATTTTGGAGTGTTCTTTGAAACACAACATTTGAATTGAAAATTTGAAATGACATTGAAACATTGAAAATTTGAAGTGACCACATTTTCTGCAATTTATTAGTTATAAAAATAATCCACAAGGAGCCACCTTACTTCAGCCTCTTCATTTTCTTCCCAAATTCCCTTTTTAAATAGCTCATGACTCACAGAAATGACCACTCTTAGTCATTTTCTTTCCTTTATAATTTAACTCTCTATTTTCTCTATTAATGGAATCGAAAATATAATTCTTCTTGTGCCGCATCCTCAAGAAAGATAAATTTCTCAGTGGCCTTAGATATATTAAATTTGTTCAAGGAGTACCTACTGAGCATAAATTACTGGCAGAACCCAGTAGTGTATGTTCAACATACTATTGGGGTTGACAGAGATCAACAGATGTGATCTCTACCTTTAAAATTATATACTTGACTTAAAGGGTAATATACATGTTCTTATAATAGTAATAAGAGGAAAGATGCAACAAGGGTTCTAAAGATGGAAAAGACACAATGGAAATTCAAAGAAAAGGGAGATTATTTCTCCACAAGGGGAAGACTTTGCATAGTGTCCGAGATTTCATTTGTCCTGAACCAGGAAGACATGTTATGTTGAGAGACTGACCTGTAGGTTAAGTATAAGGATATAGAAGTATAGGACATGGAAAAGGAATGATATATTGTGAACCCATCATGGTATATCAGTGAAAATTACAGAAAGTTAAATCTAAAATTTGAATTTTACTCATTAGGGAATGAGGGATTATTAAAGGTCTGCAAGTAGGGAATTAAAACAGCAGTAGTGTATTCCTATTAGCAGAACGGTCTAGTGTCGAGTACAGACAATTAAACATGTGAATTACAATACAATGGAGTGAGGAATGTAATAGGGGAAGTTCAGGATGATTTGGGAGTATATAGGAGAGAAACCAGCACCATATTTTTAATTCAATCAAGGCTTCTCCCTGAAAATAGTGACATCTGAGATGAATTCTAAAAGATAAGTAAAAGGTACTCTGGTAAAAGGGAGAGCTACCTGAAATGATTAAGAGCTGCTCCAACAAAAAGGGAGAGTACAAAACGAATGCTGAAATGATAACATAAACATGGACAAGTGAAGATGAGCATGGTTTACTCCAGGGACAGAAGCAAGTTCAGTTTGGCTGGAGTGATAAGAAGTGAACACAGGGGGCACCTGGGTGCCTCAGTCCTACTCTTGATTTCAGCTCAGGTCATGATCTCAGGGTCCTGAGACAGAGCCCTATGTCAAGCTCCATGCTTAGTGGGGAGTCTGCTTGAGATTCTTTCCCTCTGGCCCTCCCCCAACTCACAAGTGTGCATGCACACACTCTCTCAAATAAATAAATAAATCTTTAAAAAAAAGGAAGAAGTAAAGATAGTATGGGGCTTTTTAAGTCATATAAGAAATTGAGACTTTGTTCTAAAAGAAATGGGGATATATTGAAAACTTTTAAGTTATATAGGACATGATCAAATTCATATTTTGAAACATAACTTTGGCAGTTATGTGGAGACCAGACAAGGGAAGTCTGGAGACAAGAAGCCCAGGAGGGAAAGTAAAGTAGCTTGGATGAGAATGGTGGTCATGTGGAAGGAGAGATATAAGAAGATTTAATGTTGTTTAGGAGTTGCCTTCCATGGGATTTGGTGATAGATTGAAGGTGAAAGCTGAAAAGCTTACTATGGGATAAGAATAAGGAACAAGACAATCAAGGACAACACTCAAGTTTTAGCCATGGCAAATAGGGTGGCATTTACTGAGTTAGGTTTGGCAGGGAACATAAGTTCAGTTTGGAACTTAATGTCAAAGTGAAGATGGATATGTTACTATAAAACTTAGCAGAAAAACGTAGGTTAGGAGAACAGTTTTGAGTACTATCATACATATGGTTGAAATCAGCCATATGTGCTGATGGAATCACTCAGAAAGTGTGCCTAGCATGAGAATAGAAAAGGATCTGAAGAGAAACCAAAAGGAACACAATATTTAAGGGCTAGCAAAGGAAGAGAAACCTAAGAAATGTGGACAAAGAGTGGCAACATAAAGAGAGAAAAGAAGGATGTGGCGTCTATAGAATCTAGTGAAAATTGTGTTTCAAGATGTAAAATATTTTTAATAATAATTCTAAATCTGCTGAGAGGAAAACAGAAGAACATCTTTTATAGCTACTAACAACTAAACTGCTATAAAACTAAAACATCAGGGTATTCATGTAGGTATAAATAAATAGAAAAATAAATCAATAGCACAGAACAAAGCCTAAAAGTGAATCGATAGGTATGATGAAGGTGGTGCTTTGAATGACTGAAGAAGGAATAGACTGCTTCAGAAACTATGTTGGAACAAGGCTAGCCATTTGTAGATACAATATCCAAGTAAGTTAACCTTAGATTCATTCCAAAATCCATTTACAAATATAAAACGTAGTTAGAAGACTTAAACATGAAAAGGCAAAACTAAAAAGTTGCCGGAAAACATATGATTGGATATATGTGATCTCAAAGTAGAGAAGACCTGTAAAAAAAGACACTGATAAAGTATCTTACACCGAAGTCTTCTATATGATCAAAGACATTATAAATAAAGATATTTTCAGCCTATATAAAACATAATAAATACACATTATTACACAACAGTACATCTCCATCAGATTTTTTTTTTAAAGATTTTATTTATTTGTCAGAGAGAGAGAGAGCACAAGCAGGGGGAATGGCAGGCGGAGGGAGAAGAGGGCTCCCCGCTGCACAGGGAGCCCAATTCAGGTTTCTATCCCAGGACCCTGGGATCATGACCTGAGCCGAAGGCAGATGCTTAACCAACTGAGCCCCCAGGCATCCCTCTTCATCAGATTTATAAAACAGAAAAGAAAGTCTGGAAAAAAAGAAAGAAAAGGCCCAAAAGGAACACCAATGTTCAAGGGCTAGGCAAATGAAGAGAAGCCTTTGAAAATATGGACAAGGAGGAGTTCCTGGGTAGCTCAGTTGGTTAAGCATCTGAATCTTGATTTCGGCTCAGGTCAAGATCTCAGGGCTGTGAGATCAAGCCCTGAGTGGAGCCCTGTGCGGGGTGCAGAGCCTGCTTGGGATTTTCTCTCTCCCTCTCCCTCGGCTCCTTCCTCTCCCCACCCCCACGTTTCTCTCAAACAAACAAACAAGCAAAAACAAAAAAAAATCCAATATGGACAAAGAGTGGCACCATAAGGGGTGGAGGGAGAAAGAATGTGGTGTCATAGAATCCAAAGAAAATTTCGTTTCAAGAAAGGTAAAACAGATAGGGTTTTAAAATTTAGAAATTTTCTTTTGAATGTTAAGATGGGTATAATGGAGGCTAGGGCAGGTCACTACCTTTTCTCTGAGCCCTTCTTACCTGGTACAGAGCCCTCAAGCTTAGTGTTCTCCTCATTAATCGTTCTGGGGCACACCACCCTTCCTCATCTATCATCTCCGCATTTCTGTCAATTGATGTATATTTCATATCACCTTCTCCTTTCTGTTTCACTATAACCTTGTCTGCCAGTCTGAGTCCTCCTCCCTGCTAGTGATAGAATAACAAGGCAGTGAGAGCACATCTTAATGCCTTTGAAAATAGAATTTTTACTTCTTCACAGGAAAGTTTTTGTCAAGCATAAAGTAAATAATATTTACAGATACTTATTGAGTGCCTACTATGACCTGGAAACATATATCATCAGCAACAAAATTCATTACGAATGAATTACTTAAATCTTGACAAGAGAGAAATATTTGCCCTACTACTGGATTTTCCTCTTCTGCATTTAAAATAGTTCCCATTTCAAATTATTTTCTCTTTTTCTTTTACCACTACTGTTCTTTCACCAAAACTGTTTCCCAAATCAACAGACTATCTTTGGAGACCATGTTTCCGAAGTGCTAATTTAGCTCAGAATCACAGCAAAAATATCAGATAGAAAGCACAATTGGCAAGCAAGAAGCAAAACCCCCCCTAAACTCTACCATTTAATGCTTATCATCAAAATTTTCCATCAGAGCAAATTTGGAAATCACGATTTAGCTTTGGTTACCCGTTTCCTCTTTTTTAATTATTTATTTTTTATTTTTTTTGAGAGGGAGAGAGAGGGGACAGGAGAGCGAGAAAGAGAATCTTAGTTAGGCTCCACGCCCAGTGCGGAGCCCAACACAGAGCTCAATCTCACAACCCTGAGATCATGACCTCAGCCAAAATCAAGAGGCAGACCCTTAACAAACTGCATCATCAAGGCGCCCCTGGTTATCCCCTTTCTTGTGTGTGACTGAGCTCTCCCTCAGCCTGCAGGCACCAAGAACCTTTCTCTGCAGTTCCCACCCTCCCTGCCTTTATCCAGCTCCCAGGGAACAGAGCTTCTGGAAGGCAGCTCCTTGGCAGCATTTTCTAGCCTCATTCTTCACTCGTTTTCCACCCATTTTGCAGATCTGTTTTCCATTCCTCTACTCTCTGCTAAGCTGGAGCTGTTACCAAGTCAATAACAGATTTTTAGAAAGTGCCTATTCTGAACATGCTAGTTATTTAAAAAAAAAATTTTTTTTTATTATGTTATATTAGTCACCATACAGTACATCATTAGTTTTTGATGCAGTGTTCCATGATTCATTGTTTGCGTATAACACCCAGTGTTCCATGCAATCTGTGCCTTCCTTAATACCTTCACTGGGCTCACCCATCCCTCCAGCCCCTCCCCTCTAAAACCCTCAGTTTGTTTCCCGAGTCCATAGTCTCTCATGGTTCATTTACCCCTCTGATTCCCCCCTTCATTTTTCCCTTCCTTCTCCTGAGGTCCTCCATGCTATTCTTTATGTTCTACAAATAAGTGAAACCATATGATAACTGTTTTTCTCTGCTTGACTTATTTCACTTAGCATAATCTCCCCCAGTTCCATCCATGCTGATGCAAAAGTTGGATATTCATCCTTTCTGATGGCTGTGTAGTATTCCATTGTATATATGGGCCACATCTTCCTTATCCATTCGTCTGTTGAAGGGCATCTTAGCTCTTTCCACAGTTTGGCTACTGTGGACCTTGCTATGAACATTGGGGTGCATGTGGTCCTTCTTTTCACTACATCTGTATCTTTGGAGTAAATACCTAGTAGTGCAATTGTTGGGTCATAAGGTAGCTCTATTTTTAACTTTTTGAGGAACCTTCACATTGTTTTCCAAAGTGGCTGTACCTGAATATGGTAGTTACATGATAACCAAAGCCACATGGAAGTTTTTTTATAGAAGGAAAAAAAAAGGTGTGTCATGACTCCAATGGCTATTTACTTTCACATTGGAGTTTTCTCATCTACAGACATGCCATGTTATGGGCTGAATTGTGTCTCCCCAAAATCATATGTTGAAGCTCTAACCTCCCAGTACCTCAGAGTCTGACCTTATTTAGAGATATGGCCTTTAAAAAGGTGATTAAGTTAAAGTGAGGTCATTAGGGTGGGCCCTAATCCAATATGACCTGTGTCCTTATGAGAAGAGATTAGGACACAGATAGGTACAGAGGGAAGACCATATGAAGACACAAGGAGAAAAGATCCATCTGCAAGCCAAGGAGAGAGTCCTCAGAATAAAACCAACCCTATGACATCTTGATCTTGAACTTCTAGCCTCCAGAACTATGAGGAAATTCATTTCTGTTGTTTAAGCCACCCCATCTGTGGCATTTTGTTATGGCAGCCCGAGCAAATTAATACATGCCAAAACATAGATCCTAAGTAAGGTAAAGACTCTGGGGAAAGTTGCTTCTTTAGAACATAAGAGGTAAAGGGTTTTGTGTGTTCTACTGCTTGTGTGTTTCTTTTCATAATATCAATGTATATTTTCCCATGATTCACATTTTGGTTTTTATCGATTAAATTTTTTACATTGCTAAAGGTTTTGTTTTCTGCAATACAGAAATTATAATTTAAAACCCTAATTTATTAAAAATAAGCCTATGGTTAACTACTTTCTTTGCAGTGTTACATCAGGATTCCTTTAAATAACAATTACCCTTAGTGCATTTAAAATAGAGATTCCATTTACAAAGATTAATTTTTTTGCAGCTTTTAAATGCTTTAATTTTTGAGTTGTTATAAAACTGATCAACATTAAGGAAGTTATCATTGCAAAAGTCGGAATTCATAATAAAAATTAGTTTCATTATTAACTTTACAGGATACCTTAATAAACTTTGTAAGATTTAAATGCATGAGGGCATTTAAAACCTGAGTTCTGATTAACAAAGTTGTAACTCACATTTTATCTTTAGGGAATCTTCTAGTGTAAAAAAGTAAAAAACATTTTACTTGTATTTAGGACAGCACACACATGCCTTTCTTAAGAACTCACTGATATACCACCAGTAGGCAGTAAGCTTTATGAGGTCACAGGACTGAGTATAACTGCTATGTTACCTAGCACACTACCTGATGTTCAGTAGATCACGTTTGTAGCCCTTTAATGACTGAATTGATAAGCAAATGAGAGTGGCTGGAAAAGTTACACGTGAGTCAAAGGATGTAATTAAAAAAGAGTGTTAAGGAGGTCCTTACAACAACAGAACTATGCTGGAAGCCAAAAGCAGTTAAACTGTGCTGGGAGTCTGGATTATGTGAACCCAGGGGAAAGAAGCTGGATATTTTATTGAGTGATCAAAGCATGAGGTTCTTACTTTGCAGGAGGACAAAGATTTTAGTGGGCAGATCAGTAGAGC
>CM052886.1:25030845-25214050 GCA_028534135.1 Potos flavus
GCAAGCAGAGATGCCTGGTACAGTATGGATTTGCTAGGTTGGTTTAAACTGACATATTAAGTAAAATTTAAGGAAAAAAAAGTTTCAGTCAAATTGTGTTAAATCAACCACATGTAAAATCAATTTTGTAACATGAAAACTATTTCAAATGGTTAGTGTGTGAACATGGAAACATAGGAATACAGCATTTTAAATGCTTCTTAGGGCACTTGCACTTATTTATTGAGGTAGACATTTGCCAACAGGGAAATATTGTTTGTTCTCGGGTTTAAAGAAAATAGCTAGAGACATATTTCAGCAGGAGATTGAAAATATGGATGCATTTTTCTCTAGAGTGGTCAATTTTTTTCTCCCTATTATCTCCCATGCCTCCTTGTTGCCATGACACAAGACAACCCCACATTTCCTATTCTGCCTGATCTCCAATCAATACTGCCTTTACCACCTTCTCCATGTTTGCTAGAGATGAAAGAAACAACCGTATCTCACACATGGACTGACCAATAAATAAGCAGCAGGGGCCGGTAACCTTCTAGTTTCTTAAGAGGCTATGAAATTGATCCATATATATCATTCCCTGAGTGCAATTCAAATAATGGTAAGCTTTTCTTTCATTTTCCTCATTCTCTAGACACCCAGGCTTATTCTCCAAGGCTATGCCAGACCTCTCCTGCCCGATTCCATTGAGAGTTAAGAAAGCAGAGTTCTGGGGCGCCTGGGTGGCTCAGTGGGTTAAAGCTTCTGCCTTCGGCTCAGGTCATGATCTCAGGGTCCTGGGATCGAGCCCCGCATCGGGCTCTCTGCTCAGCGGGGAGCCTGCTTTCCCTCTCTCTCTGCCTGCCTCTCTGCCTACTTGTGATCTCTCTCTCTCTGTCAAATAAATAAATAAACAAAATCTTTGAAAAAAAGAAAGAAAGAAAGCAGAGTTCTTTCTAGCTGGCTTCTCTATGATTTACTCTTGAGTTCGGGCAGAGTATTGTAGCCCAGTGAATTCCTATTATCCCAAGGGTTGCTTCTCCCCTGATTTTCACAGAAAGTTCCATGAACTTCCCATTCCTGGTCATAACCTACATCAAGTTCCTTGAATGAGTTCTTGTTTCCAGACTGTTCCTCACTCTCTCTTCCTCTGAACACACTCTTGCAGTGACAGCTCGTTCACCCCTGATTAAATTGTCATGCTGTCAAATGCTGGCTTCTCTCAATTATTTCCCTTTCTCCCCTAGCTTTGCTTCATTTCTGATCACCAGCCTGCAATGCGAGGCTGTCATGATCTTCTTCAATTTCTGGGAATCCTTGCTTCCTTGTTTATCATTTTGTTATAAAATAAGTTTCAGGGAATTTCTGCTTAAATTTGATAATATTTTGTTTTCTCCCAAAGCAGCAGGTGAAATGTAGATTTATGGCAGGAACATTTTCTCATATTTTCATAGGTAATATTATGGATTTGTGAAAAGCCAAAATGCTAAAGATTGCCAAGACTCCTACATGGAAATAATTGATACCATATTTATCATCATTCGTTGTATATTTTGTATCTTCATTGTGCAAATCATATTCCCTGCACACGATAGGTGCTCAATTAATTATTCAACACTTTTCTCCTAAACGTAGCATCAGATTGGATAGCTAGCCTTTTGTATCTGCAGAGAATATGTAACCTTAGTATGCCCTGCGCTTGTCTCCATGGATACCAAATTTCTGTGAATGGCACTTAGAGTGAAAAAATCTACAGGGGGAACTGAATTTTGCTCGTTCTTTCAGCTCGGGTCCTTCTCTTCCCAACCATTTCTCCCCTACATTTTCGGTCCTTGGCTATGTATGGTAAGAATCCTAGCACACTTCATGCACTAGAAAACCCTTCTGTTAGGAGGACAGGACATCATGTTTGTATCTTTTTGACTGCTCCATGAACACTAACCCACAGAAACTGCAGCTAACCACAGGAAATGGGGAGGTCAAAGCCTAAGTCTATTTTTGACAAACTCTAACCAGGGATCCCCAACTTGAGGAGTTCAGAAACCTGGGGCTCAGTAAGAACAGTAATTGCAGAGGAGCAGGAATCCTGGAGCAATTTTTACATGTTAAAAAGCTAAATCGAAATGATAAGCCTTCACAGTCCAAAAACATTGTCAAAACTCTTCATTTTTGGTTGGAACATCACGAACTTAGTTAGCAATCCCTATTTACCACCTTGTGCTCTGGTGGATTGTTACTTGTGTCCTTAAATAATAAAAACAGAAAACATGCTTATTACTGTAATAAAAGCGGACATATTTATGTGATATGAAGAGAAGCCTGAGTAGGAAGTCAAACTTAATGTAACATGCGGTCTTCTTTGCGGATGAAATCTTTCCACACTGTAGTATCCATTAACAAAAAGAAAAAGATCCCGATACTAAAAAAAAAAAAAAAAAAAAAAAAAAAGATTGAGAATAACTGTCTTATCTAATGCTTTGCTTATTTGTTTGTTGCTTTGTATGTTATATTTTAATGCCTAAACTTACTTAAGAGCAGCAGATACACTAAAGCTAATTTCTGACATATTTTCATCATGGCCATTTGCTTGTTATGAACGTAAGAAAGGAAACTAGATCTCAGACCATTGGGTGAGGAGCCAGATATGATGGCTCTTGTTCAAAGACCCCAAGGCATGACAAGTTGGTGCTGGAGCATGGGTACCCAAGAGACTAAAGGTGAAGATGGCAAGAAGATGAGTGCTCCACAGAGACCATCGGAGCTGCTGGCAGTTGTGACCTAGAGCATGGTGCAAAGGCTATTTCTCAGCTCCATGCTCTCAGAGTGTGAACAGTTGGGACGGCCTGGCACGACTCTAATGGCATTCCAGAAAGGAAGGCCAACCTGTGGGTACACCGAATGTTCTTCAGAGGTGAGTTTGCATTGTGCTAGGGTCAAGAACAGGGTCTAATAACACCAACAATATTAATTATTGGGCCGTAGCAGACTTTCTTCTTTTCTCTCACTAAATCCTATAGCTAAGTTTGAGATAGAAAGGGTTTTCCCCACTAAAAAGAAACTATCTCCACGTTCAAAAATCATGCTACCCACAGTTACAGATAACTACAGGTGAGAATGGCTAAAAATTCCTCCCTGCAGACAGCTGTCCGAATCAAGCTCCCTCCCACATCGTGGTAGAGAGAGCAGAAAGAGTTCTGGGAACCTTTCTTGCTTACCCCATCCTCCTCGACACTGTGAGGCAACTCTGATGAGTACCTCTTCCCCCTTCCTTCCAAGTCAGGCAAAAACAGAAGTCCAGATATTTTTTGTTCAGTAGCACGTCAGTACCAGTTATGCCTGAGAAAGACACAGGCTTTGTTCCTGATCTGAAATTTAGAGCTGGGGAAAGAGATATTCTGAAAAGATAGCAAAAATGTGTAAAGGGAACTACAGAAGCCGCCACTCTGGGCACATTCTGGCTTCAAGAGTAACACGCCAAGTAAGTGTAAAGGAACACAATGCTACTCATCACAATGATGGGAACATTTCTTGAAAAGGGAGAGTTTATGAATCAGATGATTATCAATTAATTATATCCCGGAAATTTCACATCAACTCAGAAAAGAACAAGTCAAAGAAACATTCAGAAAAATAGGGTGAGATGAACAGCAAAATATCATTCACTTCAGTGAAAACTTCAGAGTACATTCTATACACCAAAGATTAATTTCACTTTGCTTTGACTCTTACAAACAGAAGCTAGCAGCACAATTTTTTCTGGTACACTCTATACAGCATAATTTGTTCTATAATGATGATAATGATGATGATGATTGTTATTTACAAATTCTTTGTTTTTACACCAGTTTTTAAAAAAGATTTTATTTATTTATTTGAGAGAGAGAGAACATGGGCAAGAGAGCATGAGCAGGGGGGAGAGGCAGAGGGAGAGGGAGGAGAAGTGGATTCCCTGCTGAGCACGGAGCCTGATGTGGGGCTCAATCCCAGGACCCAGGGTTCACGACCTGAGCCGAAGGCAGACACTTAACCCACTGAGCCAGCCGGGCACCCCCTACACCAATCAGTTTTTTAAGAATGTAAAAAGAAAAAAAAAAAAGAATGTACAAAGAACAAATTTTTCTCTCTGTTTCTAACTTTTTATTTCCCCCAACTCTTTGATCGACTTCTCCTTTCTCTCCACAGTTAGAAAGCAGATGAACTGCAGTGAGGACAACTGGTGAGTTCTTGGAAGGAGGGGGTCATTCATGTCTTATATTTCTTTGTAAATCCCACTGCTTCGTACGGTGATTGGCAGATTTAGGTACTCAGAGAGTGTTTCTTAAAAGGTTGAATGGATGAACTGAGGAATGCATGAGTGAATGAATATATTTATCTTATCCTTCTACTGTAACTTAAGAGAAAGAACAAACTGCTTTAATATTTGTTCTAGTTCTTTTGCAAACACTGTAGAGGATAGGTCGATTGGACCACATAAAGGTGAAAGGAAGGGAATGGCATTTGCTACACACTTAGAACATGTCCTGTGCTGGTGCTTTCATTTGGGATCTTAGCCAATCCCCAAAATGACTTGAGAAAGTGTCATTATCTGCCTTTTACAGATAAGCACACAGAGTCCCAGAGAAAATATGAACCTGTCCAAATTCACATGGCTAGAAGATAGGATTTAAACTCAAATGTTACTTTTTCCAAACTGCGTAACTTTTTCTCTATTTCTTCTCTAAATGCAAAAGCAAAGTATAAAGATTAAGTCCCTAACCAATCAGACTGTAAAACTATTTAAAACTCTTGGCCCTTTAAGTGGTCCCTACCAATTTGTCAATTATTTATTGAGCACTCACTGTGTACAGGTAATTTGGAAATAAAAGGGGTCCAAGAAGATAAATTTCAACTACCTTTTACTAGGGGCAGTTTAGACCTAATGTCAATGATCTGGATAATATAATATTCCCAGTGTCTAAGAAACCATACGGTCAAGGTTCTATGAATATCTTAAAAAGTCATCAGACAGGTATAATCTATCCTAAAACTAGTGGTAATTTTCTTTCATTAGTATAAATTAGATTTAGTGCTAACATATCTTTATAAGTGCAACACTAATTGAGCAAATTCTGGAGCCAAGTAATCGTCTGATGCTGAAAATGTCATTAAAATTAATTAGTTTTTTCAGAAGATGTATAAAAAAGTTTTACCAGGGGCGCCTGGGTGGCTCAGTGGGTTAAAGCCTCTGCCTTCAGCTCAGGTCATGATCTCAGGGTCATGGGATCGAGCCCCGCGTCAGGCTCTCTGGGAAGCTTGTTTCCCCCTCTCTCTCTGCCTGCCTCTCTGCCTACTTGTGATCTCTCTCTCTCTGTCAAATAAATAAATAAAATCTTAAAAAAAAAAAAAAGTTTTACCAGACATCTAAAAGTTTTGTCCAGTAACTAGAAGTTTACTGATTTTCAATCAGAGACCATCAGAATTATAAAATGTTGAGAACCGGTGTCTTGCTGGCCAGTTTGTTCCAGTTCTATCACAGAGTACAGCCAAGGAAATATGGAAAATCACAGAATTACGATGTTTCCCTAGAGCATAATCTCTAGAACTGTTTTGACTATGTATGAAGGGTGTATATTTGTCAGGGATCCCACCTTCCCAAAACTCAAGTCTGTCATTTTGAGAGAGAAAATATTCAATCTAAATAAACAGCACTTCTGAAAAGACTTTGACCCTGAATCTCTGTCTTTTTTCCTTCTTTTTTGTCCTGAGTCTCCCTGGAAGTTCCCCTTTCTCTACCTGGATGGGAACAGACTTGACGCTGGCAGCTAAGCCTGCAAACCAGAGGCTTGATGACAGAGCAGGAGGCCCTGCTATCTGTGTCCCCCAACAGGGCAGACAGGGACACGAGGGCAGTCACGGACACTCACAGCTCTAGAGGAATCACACACCTCGACACGGGTCAGAGTAGAGAACATTGGAACTAGATGGGGATGGTCTGTCTCTTCACAGAGGGCTGAGCAGGTCCTGGAGGTGGAGATGGCCCTTCTCAGATGCTCACCACAAAATAAATGTACTCCCCACAACTGTGATCCTTCCAGGCCTTTAGGTGGTGTGCTGCTCAACCGTGGGTAGCCCCTGCCAGGGCCAAGGGCTCTTCCTCTTTTAACATTATGGAGGCCCAGGCCAGGGAGTAGAGGTAGAAGGAAAACCCATTCCGGACCCTTACTGGGCCACCAACACAGAAAGCTATGTGTAAAGCTACTAATTGTCAGGGTCCAGCCAACCCTTCCTGACAGAGTATGCACAAGGCAGACATTGTTCTCAGTCAGACCTTCCATCAGAAGAAAAAATTCTACAGCATAACCATGGCCAGACTTTCTCCCTTTTCCATGATGCTATACTGCTGCGTCTGTGTCCTCCCTGGGCCCAGGGATTCTATTTGCTTCCTAATCATGTCAAGAAAAAGTCCCAGCACAATATTGCATGCCTAGTTTCCTGGCTGTGAGTGAGGAGATGTCCTCTTATCTACCTCCTCAAACTGACAGGAACTGTTTCAGGAAGCTTTCTAATGAAAAGCTAAGGGAGACAGAAGGAAACTTTACATTTTCA
This sequence comes from Potos flavus, assembly GCA_028534135.1. Taxonomy (NCBI): domain Eukaryota; kingdom Metazoa; phylum Chordata; class Mammalia; order Carnivora; family Procyonidae; genus Potos; species Potos flavus. Next base: position 25,037,407 of record CM052886.1, read on the forward strand.
TGATTTATTCCTCTCAGCTTTTGATTTTTCACAAGAAGCATGCATTATTTTGCAATCATAATAAAAAGAAGGTCTAGAAGGAATGAATTCACTGCACCATTTCACATAAAATCATTATTGTAAATGAGTTTAAAGGTACTAAATATAATGCATGTGTTTTATTGAGTGCTGAGGGAAGTGGTACAATTTAATTGAGGATTTCCTGTGCTGTCTGGAGTTGAGAATAAGGGATTGTATTGTGGCCTCTCTTCCCCTGTTTTCCCTTTTCCCCCAGAGCCTAATATATCAATCAGGTAAAATTAGTGTAATTAGGAAGTTGACTAAAGACAGAGGGGCTCTTCCTCTGAATTTTTCAAATGAAAACCCAAGCGCCATTATAAAGCAAACAAATTTATCTATTCATTGAAATTAAATGAATACGATCATTGTACCTTTAAGGAACCCAGATAATTTGGGATTTAGAGCATTTAAAATACAAAAGAATTCCCAGAGAAGGAACACAGACTTTGATTACAAATGGTCAGTGTTTTTTTGATCATGGTAACTAGTGTCTTCCAGGCAGGGGTCATTTTTCCTTTGGCTATCTCCTGCTCCCATCCCATAGCTCAGTTCAACTCCTGCTGCTTCCTAGCTCCACTGGCAAGAGTTGGTAATGGTGGGACCACTGGCGGGGCTTGCAGAGGGCTTTTCCTTTAATATCCACTCGGGATGGGGAACCTGGGTAGCTCAGTGGGTTAAAGCCTCTGCCTTCGGCTCAGGTCATGATCTCAGGGTTCTGGGATCGAGCCCTGCATTGGGCTGTCTGCTCAGCGGGGAGCCTGCTTCACCCCCCCCCCCCCCGCCTGCCTCTCTGCCTACTTGTGATCTCTCTATCGCTCTGTCAAATAGATAAATAAAATCTTTAAAAAAAAAAAAAAATATCTGCTTGAGAGAATGTAGACCCCTGTGGGGGACTGTGGGATGGTCCCCTCCCCCAAGTCTGTGATGAGCCCTGAGCAAGCAGCTCCCTCCTCTAGCTGGGCAAGGACAATTTCAAGAGGGTGGCAGGAAGTTCAGAAGGTTGAGGATGAATGGGGGTGGAGAAAATGGATCCAGTCAGGGAGGATTACATATTCTTGGCTGCAGCAGCAGCAACTTCAGGGGATGCCAAGTCATAATCAAGTCACCTTAGAATGGGATGAATTTAGTATGTGTATGGCCTGAGGGAAACAGTGAGGGAAGACGGGGACGTCAAGTGTTACGTTCATCCCTAATTCCTGAGTTACTTCAGATTACAAAATATTTGATCTGTTATCTATATAAGTTTGTTTTAAGAGCCAGAAATCCCTCTGAAGAGGTAGAACGAATCCCACAGATGGGAGCTCAGTGCTCCTCACTCCCAAAACTGCACGAGCTGGGGTCTCATGGGCCAAATGAAAAGACAACCCTGGCAGTCACTCAGTGGCAAAAACACCAAAACAAAATAAAACACAAAACAAACCAACCAACAAACAAAAACCACCAGCCACAAAACTTAGCACGTGGTTTTTAATATGATTCAAAAGTATTTTAAAATAAGGTACTTTTTCCCGTGCTACTACCCTTTTCCTATTCCATGTACTCAGGGCACTTTCAAAAGTGCCTGTGTTTTTTCTTAGAACAGTACTCAGATAGCATGCTTTCCTGAAACAAATCAAGTAACCTAAAGCTTCTTCACAAATTCTGAAGTTCTTTTTGTTTTTCCATCACTGCTCTGAACAGGCCACAATTATGAAATGTTTAAGTGGGAAAGAATTAGTGCCTAGTACCTGCCTAACTATGCTGATAGTCCTCATTTTGAAAGTGTCCGTAATTAGTGTTAGCCAGTTGCTGAGGGATTTCTGACTCAGGATGGCAGTTGGTTCAGTCTGGTTAACAAGAAATGGCCTTGATGTCTCTGCAAGAATATTAGCTAGTAGGAACCGAACCCTGGCTCAGTGGCACGTGCTTTATCTGAACTTCTTCCGCTCCGTGAAGTGAGCATCACCAGACTCATTTTACGCAGCAGAAATCAGACACGCAGAGGCCCTGAGACAAACACGAATCACACACTGGCTGGTGTGCTTCAGAAGCAGGACTCGGATCCAGGCATGGCTGGCCACAGAGCATGCGCCCTTCCCAGTAGGCCGCAGAAGGAAAGGAAAGTCAAAGCACCAAAGGTCATGCTGTTCCACAGCAGAAATGGGCTTGTTTCAGCAGGTCCCCTTTGGGATAATAATTCTGCACCAATAGAACCACACTTGATAATCTAGGGACATTCTGGCCCAGCCTGGCTGGGACTAAATACTTAGATCGGTTGAACCTGCTCCTTGTGTAAACTGATCACTGAAATTCTTTTTCCTTTTCCTCTAAAGTTTCACCTCTCATGCCTAAAAATGCAGCTAATCCAGAAGTATGAGATCTATATGCTTTCCCACATCTGATTGTGTCCCTTTATGACTTTGCAACTTCTGTAAGTCCTATTTCGTATGCTCAATGGCTAATGCCCAAGTTACCTGATATATGAAAATGTATCCTGCTTGTTCTTTCAGATACAAATTAATGGTGGAATTAGAATTGCATAGCGTTATGTTTCTACATCATGGTTACTGGATAAAAATTTAAATCTGGGGGTGTAATGTACAGCACGGTGACTATAGTTAACAAAACTCTACTGTATATTTGAAAGTTGTTAAGACAGTAGATCTTAGGGGCGCCTGGGTGGCTCAGTGGGTTAAAGCCTCTGCCTTCAGCTCAGGTCATGGTCTCAGGGTCCTGGGATCGAGCCCCACATCGGGCTCTCTGCTTAGCAAGGAGCTTGCTTCTCCCCCTCTCTCTGCCTGCCTCTCTGCCTACTTGTGACCTCTCTCTGTCAAATAAATAAAATAAAATCTTAAAAAAAAAAAAAGCCACAGATCTTAAAAGTTCTCAACATACAAAAACATGGTCGCTATGCATGAGGATGGGTGTTAACTAAACTTATTGTGATAGTCATTTTGAAGCATATACAATTATCAGGTCATTATGTTGTACACCTAAAACTAATACAGTGTTATACATCAACTCTATCTCAATTAAAAAAAAAATTAAATCTGCCCCTTTATTAAGTTGGCTGTGGCTCTCCTCTTCGATAAGAGTTCAAGACTTGCCTAATGAATGACCAAAATTATATCAGGCTAGCTTTGATATGACAGCATATTGCAGCTGAAAAGATAATCTGAAACAATCATGCACTAATTGATAAACCAGAACTCTGCAAAATTGATTTTTTCTTTGGGAGGAAACAGAAGTGTCAATTGCCTTAGTCATTTTTAATTTCATATAATAGATAAGGACAAGAAAGTTTTGCATATTCTGACAGCGCTGTGAAAGTACAATTTTTAGACTTCTGCTACCAGATTGGCTTTTGCTGAAAATGTTTTCACAGTCTCCGGCCTTCACGCAAAGCACTTCCCCGTTCTGTCAGGCACGGGACAACTTCCCCGTGAAAACAAAACACTTCCCAAGGAGTGTTCTCAGAAATTTTAGGGAACTTTAAAGGAGCATCCTAAATCCTGATGTTCTGATGGTTTCACAACTCTTGCCCCGCTTCCAAATTCCCTGTCCCTAATTTGTTCTGGTGAGTTTTTGTTTGTTTTCACTCAGAGGGTTTTCTTAACTGGACTCTATAGCTCATGTCAGCAAAGAGAGAGTCAAAAATATCCTTCGTGTGTGCCAAGAAAGCAGTAACCACACACATACAAAATAGAACCGTTCTACTGGCTTTTAACTCCACCGATGTCAAAGCCAATTACTGGTAGGCTAGCTGAAGAATTTATAAAATCCTTCTATTCTAAGTAGGAAAAGTAGTTTAGTTATCTTAAGTCTTGCCTGTATTAGCAAAGAGAAAAACAAACAAAACAGGACTTTGGTGGGTTTTGCTTCTGGCTGCTCTCGGTCATTTATGTCGAACACGTCTTATGAAAATAGCAGAGGCAAAAATGTTCCCACAAATATGTTCTGAGAAATAAGCTATAGAGGATGTACACAATGTGACACATAATTACTATGTGGGAAAGTCAGACTCCCGCCGAGACGGTTTTGCATTCACAGTGTCAGTGATTGGCCTTGTGTCTCCTTCTCTGCTATCACCCAGCTACATTTGCTCCCCAGTGCCTTCCCCCTGCTTGACTCCTTTACTCTGACAATGTTTTTATGGCCTCCACCCCCAGCCGGATGGATAAAAAAGCAGCCAAGTGGTTCTATCATTTACTACTGCAACAAATGGTTCATTCATTTACTATTACAACAACTATTGATTAAATTATTATTCCTTGTGGATACCGCCTAGTGCTATGCTCACTGAGAAGAAAACCCTGCAGGAAGGCACATTAACACATTGCCGGCCTACAAGGAAACAAACCCAGTGGAGCCAGCGCAAGCAGGAATGGACGCCCGGAAGTGCGGGAAGCTCCTTCTCAGTCACAAACTAGGAAACTGAATTTGGACCATGACTGTCCTGTCACTAGGTCTGTAATTTGCTTTTTATTTCTCCTCAATAATTAGCATTCACTTTTGTTTTGTTTTGTTTTAAGTGGAGAGAGAGAGAGTCATTGACTTGCCTTCAGGGCAGCAATTCCGGGGATGTGGACCAAGTTCTTCCTCTGCAGTCAGATATGAAGACCAGCTAGCAAGGGATGAACTGCATCTCAGGGCTCTGAGAAAGGGCCTTAAGGTAGGGCTGAAGGGTAAGAGCTTCTGAGGATGACCTGGGCCACGAAGGGGTCCCCCTGACATATTGGTAGGAAGGTCTGCTGACGTACCTGATGGCTGAGCTTTACTTATATTCAGTGTGACCCTTTATAGAGATTTTTTCCCTTTTTGAGATAGATGTCTTAGAGAATGTGTATTCGACTTTTGAATCACTTGCTGAAAAAATGTAAAACTTAGAGGAACCTCTCTATCATATTGAAGTCTGTCAGCATATCCTTTCTATGCCAGGCACTGTGTTAGATACAGAGGACCCAGAACTGAGTCATGCATAGCTCCTGTCTTTATGGAGCTGACATTCAGGATGGAAAAGACAGCTGCACACCCCAATACGTATATATGGCTGGTGTTATCCAGGATTTAGCTTCACTGATTCATTTCTCTGCTCTAACTGGTTAAGTTCAAGCTCTGAAAACAAATTCCTTTATGTCTTAAGACAAAATAGAATGTTTTCTTTAAAAGATACATATATTGATAATTTGTGATATTTTGCACATTTCTTAAGTGATTATTTTTCTGAGAAATTCATGATCAATTTCTCGAATTTTCTTGGTGTGGGTGTGGTGGACAAGAATCACCCATTTTGGAAATTTGCTTGCTAAAATATTGAGAAACTGAGATTGAGAAATTTCACACTGGCTTCTTTGCTCATGGTTAAATCTTTTGAAGAGAGAAATAAGCTTGGATACATTAATTTGCATTGGGAAAGAATAATTTGACACAGCGGGAAGAAAAGGACCCAGATGCCCTGGAAAAGTAGAACCAAAGAAAAGAGAAAGAGGGAACAGAGTAGGTTGACACAATACATAATACATTTTATGAACATAAAGCGAGCTTCTAGTCATTTATCAGAAAACTGATTCATAGATTTGACATTAGGACATTTTTTTTTTTGGTTCTGCTTTGTTTTTACTATGTTATGTTCTTATGCTATGTTTTTTAGTTTTTTAATGCTAAAATGTTAACATTTGAGGAAGCTAGTTTAAGGATCCACTGGAACTCTTGATAATTTTTGTAACATTTTTATAAGCCTGAAACTACCTTAAAAAATACAGACAAATTGTAACTTCAAGCAGAAACTAGTGGAGCCAAGATTTGAATCTATATATGCTTGACCTTAAAACTATGCATTTGAACCACCTTTTTAAAAGTTTTTTATTTTTATTTTTTTATAGAAATCGTGTTTTCTACCTGGAACCCTAGTTCAAGGAGACCAAAACTTCTAAATCATGACCTCCATTTATTTCTATAACTGGGTTACCTATTTTAAGATCTCCTGTCATCACTTACTATTGAAGCTGATTTACGAACCTCTTCAGAAGAATTCCCTTCAATCTTAGACATAGTATTAGTTATCTATTTCTGTGTAACAAATTTTCCAGATCTATAGTGACTTAAAACATTTAATTATTTCTGTGGGTCAAGAATTCAGAAATGGCATATCTGGGTGGTTCTGGCTCAGGGTCTCCCATGAAGCTGCAGTCAAGATATTGACCAGAGCCGTACTTATCTGCCTCTTAACAGGGACTGAAGGATCCACTTTGAAGACGGCTACTTTACGTGGCTGGCAAGTTGGTACCAGGTGTGGGCGGCACGCCTCAGTCCCTCTCCATGTGGGCCTCTCTTAGCACTGGTTGAGTGTCTATATGACATGGAGTCTACATTTTCCCAGAGGAAGTGATCCGCGAAAGAGAAAGCTAGGTGGAAACTATCCATTTTAAGACCTAGTCTCAGAAGTCATGTAACATCACTTCTGCCATATTTTGCTTGTTAGAAACAAGTCACCATGTTGGGTCCATATTTAAATGAAAGGTAAATTATATCCCACTTTATGAAAGGAGGGTGTAATGTCAAAGAATTTGCAACATATTGTAAAGCCACTATGTGTGGGTTGTGGCCAAGGGTACATAACCCATCTATACTTCATGTCCTGGATATATCTGGCTATGGATTGATGTTTCTAATTACTTTTCCTTCAGATAATCTGTCCCAAGGCTTCTTTCCATATTCATATCCAAGAGTTTGCCAAATCTTCTGAATACGACTCTTTATTTAAATGACTAATAACCCAAGCAATACTCACTTAGGGCAAGTGAGAATTTATTGTTTTAGGCAACCCAAGAAAGTGTTGAACTAATCAAATCTCAGGATAGGCAGTGATGCAGAGAAATAAGTGGAACCAGGAGCTTCCATACATATTGACAGGACTATCCCTCCATGTCCTGTCTTTGCTCTTCTTGGAGTGGCAATCTTAATCTTTTCCACTATAGAGCAGTTTTCCATACATAGCAGAAACTATGGCTCCCTATACCTTCCAAAATTACATTCCACAGCTTCTGCCATGAGAGGATTTTTCTCCTACTCTATTTGGATTCAAGTTCAACACACCAAAGCAGAGCCTAGGTTGCCCACGCCAGGGCCAAAGAAGGGACAGGATCCTATAACCTCGTAGCTCCTGCAGTTACCACAAGGTAGCTGAGGAGGAATGCATGGTCAATTTTCAGAGGAAAAGGGTGCCATGAAGGAGTCAGTTGGGAGTAGTGGGAAGAGTGATGGAGAAACAAACACAGGAGTCCTTTAAGAGGTTTCTAGAAAGAATACCTATATTGAGAAAGAATAATGCTGAAAGTAGAAATAACATCTTATTTTCATGTGTTTTCTGCATCTCCCACTTAAAATCAAAACAGTGATAGTAACAACATTTATGTGGAATCCACATACACTTCCTTTTGATGAGCTACATTTGTATGGCTATTCACAGTCAAAATTGGCATTAATGTCAATATATTTTAATTAGAGAAACATGGTCATGGTCAGTGGATATGTTCTAAGTTTTAATTTGAACCCCTCAAGCAAGCATTTAAGAACTGGTTCTAACCTTTTGTCAGTTATAAAATATATTTTCTCCCTTGGGCCTTTTAGCAATGTAAGAGACACTTTGACAGTATTTTCAACTATAGCAGGTGGACCACATTTCCCAGAAAGGCAATGAACAAACTGGTAACACCCAACTTCCAAGAAGTGAAAACCATCAAACTTACAAAACAATAACTCTGCTATTAGTCATGTGTTTGTGTGTTGGGGGTGGGAGAGAGTACTTAGAGATGCAACTCTAGGTAGTTGTACACACAAAAATATATCTATTTCTTTCTGAATTTTAAATAGTCTAATATGACAAGCCAGTGTGAGGAAAAAAGGCCTATGAGTGCTAGTTGTATAAACATTTTCGAACACACACACACACACACACACACTACATACTTCATATTTTCTTTATAAAATATATTTTGTTCCTAAAATTATATTTACTTTAGACATTTGACTTTTGAGCAGGCACTTTCTTCAACTTTTGTTATGGCCTGGTGCACAAACATTGCCTCATGTAATAATTATCAGTCATTCCTGAAAGGAGTAATAGCTGTTTTTTTAAAATCTCTATAGCAATCAAATTCTTCTCACTCCCGGCTCTCAAATGAGCTTCCCAGTATCCCCTCTTTCATTCTGACCTCTCCACAGGTTCTCTAGTCATTCTGTGTACATACAGATGCTATTCTGTGTTCAGTCCATTTTGCATTGACACCTCAGCATCCATTTCTGGTCAAAGTTCTGGTAAAGCAATAGTTCTCCCTTAAACATGTCTTCTCAGCAGACCTGGTTCCTCTGAGAGCCCACACTCCAGCTGTCTACTTCTGGTTCCCTCATCGTTGTAACTGATGTGTACAAGATAGAGCTTCATTCTGCACTTCCCTTTCCATTCTGTGGTCCAGCTCCTGCCAACCCCCAGGGGACCATAGAGCTGCTCACTGCTCTTCATCCGCCTTACCCATTTATATTCCTGCTTTCCCCATTTCAACTGGAACCTTAAATAGTAAAGTCATTGATCGGTATGTAAGCCTGGAACTAATAGGAGGAATGTTAACACATAGCAGAAGTATCCTGAATGCCCCAAACTCCTCAGAAAGGTGACTTTTTGCCATTGGACTATATAATGCTGATGTTTTAGTCCTTGGCATGGGAGGAGGAAATCCACTTTAAGAATGGAGTCAAGGACCATAGGTCTGGCTTTCTCATTTCTTTTGTCTTGTCCTCAGGAATATTATCTCTTGGAACCTTTGAGGCGTTATAAGACCTCTTTTCTCATCCACTGCTGAGATGTGTCTTTCTTCACCAGCACAAACAGCCTAAGGCAAATCTGTAAATGTTGTGCAGGAAGGACAGTGTGCTGAGAACGCTGGCCCGTCAGCCAGAAGAGAAGACTCCCAGCCTCAAGATGTGTGTTCTTCATCTCATTAAGGAAAAGTGTCAACTCAGCCTGGGACCAGGCCCCCTGAAGTGGCAGCACTCCTAACCAAGTTGTCTCTTGGGTATGTTTTCAAGGGCAAGACAGACAAGGCCCTACCTAGTATCTTCGCTCATATTCAGGTGAATCTGGGGCCTTAGCTGCAGGCTTCTCCACTGACTGCCTGAAGTTGGGGGTTCTAGTCAACTGCCTCACAAAACTGTCTTGGTGTGGTTAACGTGCTGGGTGGGGCAGGGGAATGTTTACTGGTTACTTCCTGGAATTGTTGGTCAAACTCAATATGGTATTTGAAGACCCTGAATATTGTGAGGCAGATCCAGAATCTCCTCTCCTGGTCTGGCTCAGGAATAGAGCCCTATGTCCTGGTCAGAGATGAAATATAAACAAAATTGCTCATTCAGTCACTGATTTATTTTTTAAAACCATATTGAGCAAATATCAAGTACTCTCCACTGTGCTTACAGGTGAGGTCCGCAGGGGCTTAATCATTGTACTTAGACCGGTCTCCTGAGTACAAGTAGTCCTTGTCACTCTCTGAATTCTTCTACCAATTCTTTCACATCAAGGGCTCACTGTGTTCCTTTTCTGAGGTTTTCTGCCAGAAGTCAGCTCAAGGTCTAGGGTCTCCTCACTAGCAGCCCACTTTGTTGCCTACAAAGTGCAATCTTTAAAGATAGTTTGAGGGAAAACTGAAAAGTAACATGGCAAAGAGAGGTCCTCTTGAAAAATTACTTTTGGTCAGGTCAGGTACCAAAGAGACTTACTGCCCAGTCACATGATAAACCTGACCCTTCTGCTGCACCTATCCAGCAACCCTAAGATATAAATCTATCCTTTTGGAAAAATCTGGAAACTTTATGGACTTGGGATTGACAATACAGAAATGTAAGCCTGTGTCCTTCCAAAAGCTTGCCCTGGGTGGTGAAAGTCTTTTTGTGGACCTATAAAAAATAAAAAAACCTTTTTTTTAAACATAAGACTTTTCATACACGTTGCTTCAGTAAGGTCATTCAAAGTTAGCCTCATCCATTTAACCTTCAGGTTTTACCACCCCACACTAATAGGCAAAAACTTCTCTTTCTAAAGCCACCAAACACTCATCAGAGAGATAGCTTAAAAGAAAACATGTTCACAGTTATTATCAACAAACCCATTTATGGAACTGTCCAAGACATTTAGATAAAATGAATCAAAGAAAAAAATATGTTTTCATGACCTCAAGTAGGTTAGCATACTAGACTGAAAACACTCTCAAGGACATATAATGTTTGGTCCTCTTTCTTAAGAGGCTCTCAGGGTTTGAGTTAAGACATTGGAACAAGGTCAGGGGAATCCTACCAAAGCTCTGAGCACTGAGGATGCCTAGGGTATTAAGGCATCCATTCTGAGGGCTCCAGAAGATAGGATAAGCATGTTGATAAATCAATTACATAGGTTTAGGGCTTTCACAGCTCGTCTGTGATATGCTCTGTTACCTAAGATATTACTTGAGAATAGTTTTAAAGAATATTAATAATGATAATAACTAAATTTGTAGAATACAGACCACATGTGTGTGATACTATCCTAAGTGTTTCCCATGTATGAATAATATGAGAACAAAGAGAGTGTCAGAGAGTCAGAGTGGGCAGGAAACATAGGACAGAATGTAGAGCTCTTGTATGACCTGGAGATTTTAGAAATAGATATGAAAAGGAGAAACTTGCCAAGTATGAATTGAGTTTTTGTTGTGTTTGTTTCTTTTTGTTATTTCAGTTATGTTCAACGTACTGTCACAACACAATTTAGTGTGTATTAAATGACTAAGGACAGATTCAGATCCTTCTGTTGAATCAGAGTTGATATTGATAAAGTCTAAAGCTAGATATAGATTTGGTGAGCAGAATGAAGTAATACTGTTTCATACTGGCTCACAATTCCTCTTGAAAACAGAGAAATTGGCTGAGTAATATTCCATAGTATATATGTACCACATCTTCTTTACCCATTTATCAGTCAATGGACATTTGGCCTCTTTCCAAAATCTGGCTATTGATAATGCTGCTACAAACATCGGGGTGCATGTATCCCTTCAAATCAGTATTTTTATATCCTTTGGGTAAATACCTAGTAGTACAATTGCTGGATCACAGGGTAGTTCTATTTTTAACTTTTTGAGGAACTGCCATACTGTTTTCCAGAGTGGTTGCACCAGTTGGCATTCCCACCAACAGTGTAAAAGTGTTGCCCTCTCTCCACATCTTCGCCAATACGAGTTGTTTCTTGTGTTGTTCATTTTAGCCATTCTGGTGTGAGATGCTATCTCACTGTAGTTTTAATTTGTATCTCCCTGATGGTGAGTAACATTGAGCATCCTTTCATAAAAAAAGAATGAATTCTTGCCATTTGCAATGATGTGGATAGAGCCAGAGAGTCTTATGCTACGCAAAATAAGTCAAGCAGAGAAAGACAACTACCATATGATTTCACTCGTATGTGGAATTTAAGAAACAAAACAGATGCACATAGAGTGAAAACAAAAAAGAGAGAGGCAAACCATAAATCAGACTCTTAACTATAGAGAACAAACTGAGGGTTGCTGGAAGGGAGGTGGGCGAGGGGATGGATTAAATTGGTGATGGGTATTAAGGAGGGTGCTTGTGATGAGCACTGAGTATTGTATATAAGTGATGAATCACTAAATTCTACACCTGAAACTGATATTACACTGTTAACTAACCAGAATTTTAAAAAAAATTTGGAGAGGGGCGCTTGGGTGGCTGAGATGATTAAGTGTCTGCTTTCATTCAGGTCATGATCCCAGGGTCCTGGGATCAAGCCCTGCGTCTGGCTAACGGCTCAGCAGGGAGTCTGCTTCTCCTTCTGCCTCTCCCCCTGCTTGTGCTCTCTGTTTCTCTCTCTCACTCAAATAAATAAATAAAATCTTTTAAAAATAAACAAACAAACGAATAAGAATTTGGAGAAAAAAATGAAATAAATAAATAGATAGGTAGATAAATAAATAAATAGGGGGAAAAAAAGAAATGGAGGCATTGACACCAAAAAGAGAAGAATGTGCCACAAAAAGATTTAACTAGAAAGATAACTGTGTTGCACGTGACATCAGAAGACATGTTTTCTAACTTCCACATGCATTAGAACCACCTGGGGAAGGCAGAGGTCTTGTTCAAAAGGCATATTTCTAGGGCCCTCTTCCAGAGGATCCAATTCAGTTGGCAGTAGGCGGGGAATGAGGACCAGGAACATTTTGAACAAGTACACAAGTGGCTCTGATGCAGAGTTTTGATAATGACCACACTGAGAAGTACTTTGAAAGTCTGAGAAAAAAAAGTAATAAGAGTAAATAGTCAACGTAAAGCCTGAAGGAAGAAGGACAGGAGAAATAGGGGATCCCAAGTCCATAGGAGCCCGAATAGGAATTATATTACAAAATTATACGATCAGTGATCCATTATAATGAGCAGTTATGATTTCTTATTTATTGTTATTGCTTATTCTCTGCCGATGTCCATTAAAACACGAGGAAAGAAGAGGTGATACATATATGCTTGGTAGCATAAAACATGTTATCTATTTTAAGAGAGGCTATCTGGGGCAAAGGGAAGGAATGATGGAAAATATATCACCTGTTGCCCAGTATGATTGCCACATGCCTTAGAGGACTCCAGAGCCTGCTTTAATTGCTTACTTATAAGTCTACATTCCTGAATGATTTCATAGCTGCTGGGGCCCTGGGGTTCATCTCAGGTGTGTGAATCTGATTGGATCAAGCCCGGTAGGTTAAGAAACACACAAGGAAATCCATCACTACTGATAAAACCTGATATTTGCGGGGAAGGAAGGTAACAAAGAATTCACTTTCAAGAGTGTATGTAACAGAATTTCTTTTTAAAGTTTTCATTACTGGAAATACTAGGTCCAATAATTATATTTGGTACTCTATAAACTGAGATAAATTGTTAGCAGTTTTTTAAAAAAGTCAAGTAGTGATAAAAACAACGAGCATAATTATTTTATCGCTGTTCACTTTATTTTTAAGGTATCTGTAGCCTTTTAAGCATTGAATCAAATGCATGAAGAGATTCACTACCTGGAAAAACACATAAAATGAACATAAATGACTGATTAACGTGAACAAAAGGAATAACATAACATGCTTAATAAATTTTAACCAAGCAAAATATATTATTCCTTATATTTTCAAAAAGTTTTTAAAATTCACATCCTTGGTGTCTATTCTGTCACGTGTTTAGTGAAGAAAGCTGCGGATGTATTTTCTCTGTAGAGTCTTCTTGGATCATTTCACCAAGACTCACTACATAATGAAGTGTAGTTTCATTGTAGTTTCTACACTACATAATGAAATGTAGTTTCATGTAGTTTCACTTAAGTTCCTTAAGAAGGGCAACCAACCTTACTTGATGGAAATAAAGGAGAAACTGTATGAAAATATCTTAGAGTGGAAAAAAAAAAAGACGACCGGTAAACTGTTGCCTTTTTAAGCATCATTTCTCCCTGTAATTCTAAATTCCTTTTCTGCTTTCTGACCCATGGGCCACTGAGCTGCCAACAAGAGCCGTAATCATGGGCAACCCAAGCCAGACCCAGGGTCAGGGCAAGCACGTGGCCAGCACAGGCTCATGGAGGGACCGGGCCTGGTCTCCCTGGATGAGTGGCTGCATCCTACACTGGAGATCAGTAGAGATCTTATTTGAAATCCAATTACTTGTGAACGGGAAGTGAACGTGAAGGGTAAAGCTCATAAGGGACAGGGAAGTTATAGTAACCATTGCTGCCGTCACTTTTCATTTAAAGGGCAAATACTTGAAAAGGGAAAAAACAAAAACACCACCAACAAAACAAACACAGGATGAGAAAGTCCAAGACGACCAATATCTCAGGTCAAGCTATTCTTTTAAAAACTGTTTTATGTAAATAAAGAAATAGTGAAAGTGCCTAAATTGAGAGTACTAGATGCACCTAGATTGTGATAGAACAGAGTAAATGCGTGGGAGTTAAACCCACCAGAACTTGCCCACCACTGATTTATAACCAAGTGGAAATAACCAAGCGGAAGGGTTGGGCATGGTTTGGGGGTACAGAGAATAGTACTCCAGGGTCCACTTGCCCTCAACCTATTTGCAAAACCTACTATTAGTGGTAAGTGACAGGGGCAGGGGGTGGGCTGGAGCAATGTGAAGACTCTTCCCTTAACAGCATATTGGCAACTAATGTTATATAATTTCCTCCTACCGACCACAGAATAGCTGGTCATTACAGCTTTTAGGCACTAGGCATTGTTGTTATCATGTAATATCATACACAATAGAGTTTACCGCAAATACTGCAATGAAACTTTACACAGTAAAAATCCCTTGGAAAATACTATGATTTGTAGAGTAATAGTTCAACCGGAAGGAAATGTGTGACTTGCTATGGGTATTTACAATAAGTGGGGGAGCATAATGATGATTAAAGGTATTATTTGAAATGTACCTTTGAGTGGAAAATTTCAAAATAAAGCATAATAAATAAAAATATTATACATTAACATTTTAAACCACTTTATGCAAAAGTACTTATTTATACCAGTAATTTCTTACAATTCTAGCTACAAGTGTGAATTATGTGAAGGTTTTCTCCCCTATTTCTTTTCTCCCTTAACTCCTTCAATATCCAGTAGGACCTGCATCCTACTCCCTTTAACACACACAGATTAAAGTTTCCCTTCTGAAAAGGGATCTGAAAAGCTAAAGCACACTAAGGTGTAACTGATAATGATCTTTATATCCTGCTTCAAAATCTTGGCAATTTAAATTTTAGAAAGCTTAAATCAAAAGATTGAGTCAAAATGCTTTGGTGCTAAGATTTCCTGGATAGTTTCTCCTGAATCTCCGGACACGATCCCTACTGGTTTTTCCTTGCTACCTCGATAGGATCATTACAGCTATAATTTCTCACTTATCCTTATTAAAATGTCAATATACTTGGGAAGGAACACTTAATATGCCTTATTAGCCAGTAATACACAAGTTGGATTTATATGATCTTTTCTGAAAATTAATTAAAAGAGGGTTTGTTAGGAAACAAGATGGTGAGGTAATCTTCAAGAGGAAGGAGAGAGAATAATCCAAGAGAGACTATTATTTGGCAAGCATAATGCCTTATCTATATGGTACAATGCTATATACATTATTTCATTTAGTCAGCATTTAAGTGGTATGGTATAGGTAGTTTCTCCATTTTATAAATGAGAACATTGAGATTCAGAGAGATAAATCTAATAGTTGAAGTTCATGGGTGACAGCAATTCAAACTAAAAGATGTGTGAATTCGAAGGCCTTGTTTTTTTAAGGAGTGCTAAAATTTGAAGGCTAGAGGCATATAAGCCACAGTGGAGTCCAACAAAGCCGGCCCTGACACTTGTCCTCAAAACTGGACCAGGAGCAAATCTCCGATTTCCTGACTCCTGGCCAAGTGTTCTCTCTATGAGACCACACACAGGCTCTTAGGCAATGATCAGGATCAGGAGTTGGCTCTTTGGTCCAGCAGTCTGAGCCAATCACTATGAATCAAGCCAGGGTTTTTCTTTTTCTTTTTTTTTTTAATATACTGGTCTGGCGCAACCAGAGATAAGAGTCAACCTGCGCAACTCATCTTCTGGAAACAGGAATTTGGCTCCCTCTTCAAACACTTTTTAAAAAGTACCAATTAATCCTACAAGGCAATTGCTCTCTTATGCGGTGTTGAGACATAGGGGTGTGTAGTGCACTTGTGAGAGGCATGGCATTGACAGTGAGTCTTCTCCTCAGTTATGGGATCACGATCCTGAAAAGGACCTTAGTCGATGAGACCAAAAAAATCTCACCAAAAGCAGGGGGAGGGAGAATTAGGGCTGAAACATTTTAAACAAGTCATTGCATAGGAGTTAACACAATAGAAAGTCTAGAACACAGCCACTTTTTATTCGTTGATGTTATAAAACTTCTCCAAAATGTGTTCCCATAAATCAACTTCTTTAACCTATCTAGTGTTACCAAAACATCTAATCAGGTTTGGTTTTTACGAAGTACAAAAGCAAGGTAAACAAAGAAGTTTCCTCCACCAACTGAACAATTGTTATAACTGTTTTTGAAGCTAAGCCTCTATTTCAGTTTAGATGACTGTGAGATCTTTGCAGACTGTAATTTTTCCTTTAACTCCACATTCCCAGGAATCCTACGTAACTTTGCAGTATAATAAGTAACCTGTATTTCTTTCCTCCTTCTGACTCCAAGGAAGCTAACGGAGCAGTATGATCCTTTGCTATTTTTTCTCCTGGGGTCTTAGATAGCTCTTAATTTGTACAAGCTCATCATATTTGAGATATACTAACTATTACATATTTGTGTGGATATCCTGTAACATTGGGAATTTTAATATAATCAAATATTAATGTTTTGTAATTTATTTAATAATTTCTAAGCTAAGAAAGTCCTTCCTACCTAGAGATAAGCTAAATATTCATCTATAGATAAATTTGTAGATTATTTTCTGAATGTGTGTGTGTGTGTGTGTGTGTCTGTGTTTAGCATCTCATTCCTAAATCCTATTGAAATTTGTTTTGCACTTGGAATAAACTGATCATATTGACTTTTAAACAAATAAATAACTTTTAAACACTATTTACTGAATAATTGACTCAACTTCCACAATGATTTGTGATGTCAGCTTTTATCATATATATAGTGATATATGAGCTATTAAGAGCTATTTCTGGGCTCCATATATTTTTATCATTGATTTTATCAATGATTATCATTTACTCCAATGTAAAAATAGATTCTCATTTGAGTTTTGGTTTTTCATTTCTTTACAAAAAATTTTTAATGTATTATTTTATTTTTCATGCTACAATATCTAAAATCAAACAATATATTCAATACAATATTAACAATATAGAGAAACTAACATTTGCTCAAAGTTTGCTTATGCCAGGCACTATTCAATGTACAGTGTACAATACAGAGGGAAAAAGCTGGAGGTATCACAATCCCAGATTTCAAGATATACTACAAAGCTGTAGTCGTCAAAACAGTATGGTACTGGCACAAAAACAGACACACAGATCAAAGAACAGAGAGCCCAGAAATACATCAAAGCTTATATGATCAGTTAATCAGTTAATCTATAATAAAGAAGGCAAGGATATACAGTGGGGATAAGACAGTCTCTTGAACAAATGGTGCTGGGAAAACTGGACAGCAACATACAAAAGAATAAAATTGGACCACTTTCTAACACTATGCACAAAAATAAATTCAAAATGGATTAAACACCTAAATGTGAGACCAGAAACCACAAAACTCCTAGAAGAAAACATAGGCAGTTATTTCTTTGATATCGGCCATAGAAACATTTTTCTAGGTATGTATCCTCAGGCAAGGGAAACAAAAGTAAAAATAAGCTATTGGGACTATATAAAAATAAAGGCAAACTACAGAGTGGGAGAAGATATTTGTAAATAATATATCCAATGAGGAATTAATGTCCAAAATATACGAAGAACTCATACAAGTCAACTAAAAAAAAAAAAAAAAAACCCAAACAATCTCATGAAAAAAGGGGCAGAGAGACATTTTTCCAAAGAAGACATATAGATGGTCAACACGCACAGGAAAAGATGCTCAGCATCACTAATCATCAGGAAAATGCAAATCAAAACCACGATGGGGTATTACCTTACACCTATCAGAATGGCTAAAATCAAAAAGACAAGAAGTAACAAGTATTAGAGAGGATGTGGAGCAAGGGGAACCCTCATGCACTGTTGTGGGAATGTAAATTGGGGCAGCTACTGTAGAAAACAGTATGGAGTTTCCTCAAAAAATTAAAAATAGAAATACCATATGATCCAATAATTCCACTACTGGGTATTTACTCAGAGAAAATAAAAATGCTAATTTGAAAAAGATATATGCACCCCTATGTTTATTGCAACATTATTTACTATAGCTGAGATATGGAAGTCATCCAAGTGTCCATCCACAGATAAATGGATAAAGAGGTGGCATATACATACAATGGAATTTTACTCAGCCATAAAAAAGAATGAGATCTTACCATTTGCAACAACATGGATGGACCTAGAGAATATAATGCTAAGTGAATTAAGTCAGACAGAGAAAGACAAATACCATATGATTTCACTCTTACGTAGAATTTAAGAAACAAAACAAAGACAAAAAGACAAAGTACTTTATATACTGTAATGGTTAATTTTATGTGTCAGTTTGGCTGGCTATGGTGCCTAAATATGTGAGCAAACATTATTCTGATTTTCCCATGAAGAGTTTCTTGAATTAGTTTTTTGAATTAGTATTTAAGTTGGTAGACTTTGAATAACATAGTGTCCTTCATAATATGAGTGGGCTTCATCCCATCAGCTGAAGGACTAATTAGAACAGAAGACTGACCTCCCCAGTGCAGAAGGCCTTCAAACTTGAACTACACCATTGGTTCTTCCCTGGGTCTCCAGCCTGATGGTGCACCCAGCAGATTTTGGATTCTCTAGCCTCCATAATCACATGAGCCAATTCCTTAAAATAAATTTCTCTCTCTTTTTTCTTTCCCTCTCTCTCTCCCCGATATAAAAAATATATTTTTATAATATAAAATATTTATCTATTATCTATTATATAACATGTTTTATATTAAATATAATTTATCATATTATATGATATAATAATATATATTGTATATATACATCTGTAGACATATACACACATATAAACATATATATCCTATTGGTTCTGCTTCTCTGGGAAACTGTGACTAATACATACTAGTATATTTATTATATATGTATACATATGTATAAGGTCATTTGTTCATTACAACTAGGTATATTTTTACCATCTTTATTTTACAGATGAGGTCACTGAGTCTGGAAAGCTTAAATATCTTGTCCAACGTCATTCAATCAGTAAGTGGCAGGATGAGGATTCAAACTCATTGCCCAAAATCTTAACAATACAAATACATTTTTTGGGATCAATGAAACTAACTTTTAAAACTTACTT
Organism: Potos flavus; assembly: GCA_028534135.1. Classification (NCBI taxonomy): domain Eukaryota; kingdom Metazoa; phylum Chordata; class Mammalia; order Carnivora; family Procyonidae; genus Potos; species Potos flavus. The sequence goes on from CM052886.1 coordinate 25,056,514, forward strand.
TCTTTTTTTTTTTTAAAGATTTTATTTATTTATTTGACAGAGAGAGAGATCACAAGTAGGCAGAGAGGCAGGCAGAGAGAGAGGGGGAAACAGGCTCCCCGCTGAGCAGAGAGCCCGATGTGGGGGGGGGGGGGCCTCGATCCCAGGACCCTGAGATCATGACCTGAGCCGAAGGCAGAGGCTTTAACCCACTGAGCCACCCAGGCACCCCAAACCCACGCCTGCACGGGAGATAAAACTTTCTTCAAAGAAGTTAGTTATACCTTTTTTGGAAGATCAAAATATTTGAGAGTAAGTTCTCAAAGTGGTTATCAAAAAACAATTCTAAAAAGTGATTTGCCTTTCTCACTCTCATTTCCTCATGAGTTAACAATTTAGGTTTTCAGTAGTTATATGACATATGATGATACCATTGCTTTGATGTTAACAAATAATGAGTCTATTTCTACTAATTTTGAATGAATTAATAAATATTTTAAAAACTTCTCGGTTTAACTTTCAATACAGTAAATATTTATTGATATAATCCCCATAAACAAAAGCCCTTTGGGGTCCTGAATAATTTATGAATTTGAAGAGGTCCCGAGACCAAGAAGTTCGAGAACTGCTGTTCTGGATTAAACATAAAAATTAAGACATTTTTGTGAAATGAGCCTATTTATCAGTTTCACACATGCATTTTTTACCATTTCTATAAAATTCTTTAATTCTTCCTATACTCAAGTCTGGGTAAGAGAGGGAGAAAAAAATAAACCTAAAATGAATCTTCACAAATATCTTGAATGCTATTTTCAATTTTTAGTGTTTTTAATTTGGCCATCGTCGGAAAAACTTTAGGCCCCGGTCTACAGTCCAGTCGTAATTTCTACCAGTTTTATCCAATTTCAGTTGGATAAATGTTATCTTACCTTCTTAATGGTGAGTAAAAGACTAACAGGACATTTTCCCAACTTTTTGAAATGTCCAATATTGGGCATTTGCAAGAAGGGCCACTGAAAATGTATGTGGTGGAGAAAAGGTCTGCGAGCTGGCGCCTGGGTGCACAGTGACTCTGCACTTTCTGGTCCAACTTCCTGTGGGCTGCCTGGGGGCGGTCCACATCCCCTGGGCATTCTCCCAAGGGTGGGGCGACAGCCATAACAATTTAACATCACTTTGCTGAGCCTTTCAGAGGAGCAGCGGCAGAGCTGAGGCAGAATGAAGGGAGCCTCCTGACTGTTCTTAGATCACTAACCTCCTCTGGAGATGCAGAATGGCTCAGCTCCAGGGCAGAAAAAGGAGGGAATCCAGAAGGCTCGGCTTCCCCCTCCATATTTGGCAAACCTGTGTTCTCCCGGTCCACCGGTCCACCGGGAGACAACAAAAAGTTGTCGCCTCAGTGTTATTAGATGACTCAATGAGATGGAACAAAGGAATCCCAGGCTGACTCCTCTGTCTCACCACTGTTGTGGAGAGTCTTGTTCTGTCAAAATCAACACCATCATTCTTTATGTTTGTATAGAACCATCTTAGTTTAAAAGCGCTCTCACATTTATTATCTCTCGAGGACACCATGAAGTAAACCAGGCAAGTATTGTTATCCTTATTTCATAGATCGGAAAGTGGAGAATCCAGACGGTCAAGCAATTTACTCAAGGTCACAGGTAGCAACAGCCTTGCCAACGCCTGGGAGCCGGTTCATCTTGTTTCAATCCCACGTCACGTCCACTGACTCTACAGAAGGCACACATGGCAGGCTTCCTCATTATGCGTGACATTACCTAACCGCAGGCATGTTTTCTGCACGAACGTATTTGGAAGAAAAGTAGAGAGACGAAACGAAAAAAGTGGAGATGAAAAAGGAAGAGGAAAAAAACCAGGGGGAAATGCGCCTCCTTTTATAAAACGTACTGCTCTCATTCCTTTACTAACTACATGTAGGAAGTCTGTGGTCATCGTTTTCAACTTGAAGAGGTTAAAAGAATTTTGAACATCCACCAAAGTCAGCATGTGAAGTAGTATAAAAACACCCATTGATACAGGTTTTTCTTTACAGGTGTCAATGGCCAAAACGAATGAGGGTGCAGAGGAGGCTCTGAGATTGAGACAGAAGTCCCAGCATGCACCAGGATGCTCCCCCAGGGTCCATAAGGGTGAGAGGTGGCCACTTTGGGTCCCCAGATCACTGTGAATGCAGAATGGCCTTCTGCGGGACGTGCTAGAGTTCCTTTAGCCATTAATTACTTTTACAGCTGCCGCTCTAAAAACAGAAGGGATAAAAATTGCACTGTTTGTTCCACTGAAAGTGCAAAAAGGACCAGCAAAAAGAAACCCACAGCCTCTGCCTCACAAATGAATCAAATAAGCTTCTCCTTTAATGTGTGCTCGCTTATTTGAAAATCACTTATGAGAGAGTACTGACAAATAAAATACGAACATACAAAAATTACTGACCTCTAGACACTTCGATTTATGATTTATGTGCCTGTTCTCTCTTCTCTCATTAATTTGGCATAAAATAGTTGTTTACTATTTATACAGTCAGACCCCTTTATGGGGTATGCTATAACACACTGACATTCTTTCTGTTCATGAGTTTACACCTTGAAATTACTTTATGTTTGTATCTGGATTAAAAATAATGAATTATTGGATGGGGCTCAAGATTTTCTCAATTATACCAAATTCTCTTTCTTGGAAATATGTTGTAGCCAGGTTCCAGCGCATTAAAGTGTGGTAATGGTCTTCAGGTCACATACAAGTCTTAAAGAAAACCACGGAAACATTCCTATTTAACAGGTAAATTACAGCATAAATAAGCCAGTGTGTAAAAACATTGCCAGAATTTTCCTCATTTCTCCTCCCAGTTATAATATTTTTTTCAAATGAATTTAGAATCGGTTATTATATGCCCTCATCAATAGTGGCTAAGAGTGTGGACTCTGGAGGATACAGTCAGAAGATACAATGTTGGCCTTACTACTTTTGGATGTATGGCCTTGAGCAATTTCCTGTACCTCTCCAAGCCTCAGCCTTCTTCCCTATAAAATGGAATAATAAAGGAACCTACCTCTTGGAGTTGCTATGAGGTGTATACATAATAAGAGTTCAGTAAAGGAGAGCTCTTGTTCTTATTTTTAATCTCTAAAATCCTTTTGTGCTTTTATTTACAGAGAGGTGGCAGAAAGTGCAAGCATACTAATTCTGCCCATTAATAAGCCTCATGTAAATACATATTTGGTAAATGGGCAAATGAGAAAAACATGTATATAAAGATCATTTGGTATAAAGTGTAAATAGTTAAGAGGATTTAAACAGCAATGTTTAAACTGAAGATAACACAAAAGAGGAAATTTAAGTTGAGGAATATAAAATTTAGGGTCTGATCAAAGAATTTATTAACTATAACTTCTTAGTTACCTTTGGGGGGTTTTGTTGTTGTTTGTTTGTTTTAACTAATTCTCCTTATTATCTATCTAGTCTCAAAACCAGAATCATAGCTTTTACTTTGAATCTGTCACTGGGGTTGTGTCAGTATTTCCTGGCTGACATTATTATTATTTTTTTTTTTCATTCCTAATATTATCTCCCAGGCTAAGTTCCCATACTGTTACACCTGGATTAATGTAACATTCTCCTAGGCATTCTCTCTGTCTTTCAATATCTTCTTTCTTCTAGTCAATCCTGCATTTTGCCTACAGATTAATTTTCCTCAAAAACTTCTTTGTTTCACCTTTCTGATTTTCCACTGCTTACATGGTAAGATTCTGATTCCCTAATTTAGCTTTCGAGCCTCCATACAATCCAACTTTAACCTACCTTTTTATCTCCATCCCGCCATCCCTCCTCCCCCGCCAACCCACCCCAGTTAGAGGGAAGCTGTCTGGCAGAACAGGAATGTGGACAGAGTAGGCTGCCCACGAGTCAGCCCCAACCCGAGCACCAAACCACTTGAACTAAAAGTTCAGGTTTTCTGAATTATGGGACAAGCATTACAGGTACCTGCTGGGGGTGGAAATGTGAGCTTGACCCACTGGTAAGGGTCCTGCTTAAATCTGTGGAGAGGCCAACTCACCTAATTTCTGTGTTTACGCTAATCAACTAGATGGATATTGCAAAAGTTCCAACTCTACAGAGATAGAGGATGGCTGGCAGCCAAAGAGAGATTTAGGGCATCAGTAATGAGAATCTTTAATGAGTCCTTTAGCCAAACTCTGGAGGTCTGGAGTCAATGCGGGAGGAGTTCAGGGATGGGGAAAGCTAGAAACGGTGGGACTGGGAGAGTAAGCATGCTCGAGGACCACTGGGAGCCCACCTCTCCCTTCTGTACTCTACCCTCCCTAACCCCACACTCTTCTAGTGGGAAGAAGGGCCCCAAAGTACAAACCATAGGTGGGGTCTGGACTAGGCTGCCTGAAAATGGCAGTGACTTGCGAGACTGCGGTGAGTGGGTGCTGGGGTCACAGGTCTGGGGAACCATCTGGTCGGATGTGGGCCTCAGCCACTGGGGGCAATAGTTCCCTCGAAAGGTCCTCAAATTCTGTGGGAGAAGACCTGAGCTCAAGGTCTCAACAGTTCCCAGCTTTCCTTGGCTCCACTGTAATATCCTCATGGATGGGCTTTGGGTGTGGTGTTTAGACTATAATCTACCCAGAATCTTCTATGATTCTGGATGATCCCTGGATGATATTTACTATATTTTTATATCACTAAAATTTTTTTGGAAAAATGGTAACATTTCTTGAGTCCCTACTGTATTCTAGAACTTAATCATATTGCTTCTAATCTTCATATTATCAACTCCACTTTATAAATGAAGAAACTGAGGATCATTAAGTTAAGTGGTAGAGCCACAACCCTAAATGAGTCTATATCTGCCTCTAGCCCAAGGTCTTATAGGTTTCTTCATGAAGATCTACAGATGTATTACCTTTCTTTCTCATTTGCCGCCCCCCCCCCCAGCTTTGACCTTTCTGTCATCCCCAGCAAAGTTCTGAACACAGGTTCTGACCCTGAGCTGAGACACACTACACAGAATTTTCTGTTGCTCTTTCTCCACCCTCTTTGAACATAGAATGGAATTTGAGGATGTAAAATGTAAACATTACAGTTCCCATGTTATTCCTTATAGGGATTTAAAAGAAACTATAGAAAGCAAAGCAAAGCTAATTTAACTCAGGGTCCTATCTGTTAGCTATAACAAAATAAAGTAGCCAGTCCCAGAATATAACAAAAGTTACATTTTGAAGATAAATGCAAGATATTTACAAAGCACCCTCATAAAAAATTTATGCTGTACTATTGTCTGGCCTTCAAGACAGGCATTCAATGTGTCAACAAATCCTTAGAGGGAAACTATTATGTGACAAGCGTGGTATAGGTGGCTACTCTACATTTGCCTTGTTTTAGGAGTTTCATCTTTGCTACTGAATTTCTTATAAACTTTGCAACATCCCTATAATCAGGTTAACTATTCTAAAATTTTAAATAAATTATGTTAAATGACATGCAAGCAGTATGAGTATTTTTTAAGACTCTATTGGATTTATTCACTTTTATGACTTTTTGGCCCGGAAAAAATGAGACGCTTTTTTCTGACATAATAACATTCTTATAACTTACAATTTGGTTTGTAATTACAGTTTAGAACTTTATTTTTTTTTACTTCAAAAACTGATATTTGGATGTTGGATCAACTCGCGAATGACTTAGCTGTGGCTCTCATTTTTCCAGATCTACCTTGCCAAAGCTCTGTTTTATAAAACAAACAAAAAAAAACCCAAACACTATCTCTATCACTAAAGTTTAATCAGACTAGTGATAATCCAAATCATGAAAACACCTCACAATGGGTATCAATAAAAAACAAAAAAATCCCAAAACCCAATTCTTAATATATTTTACCTCTTAGAAAATATTTCACTAGCAAGCAACTTGTCTCATTCTCTAAACTCAACTTTAACCACTTTATCCACGTGATTTATGTCCCTTTGATACCTCCATTATCCACTTAGCTAATTTGTTCCTGTGCCAACACGCACCGTAAAATCCTACCGAATGGTTCCTCCTTGGTTTCCCTTTGTATCTTTTCTTGTCTCCCCCCCCCGCCCCCCTCCCCAGCTTTCCCAGGAGAGCTATATGACCCTGTGTAAAGTGCTCATTTATAGAACAGAATTACACATAGAATGTGCAACATACACAGATGGGTGAGGGCTCCACCAGAGCTGAGAAGGTCCTTCTCTGGAAAACCTGAGAACAAGTGGTCTCTTGGTTGAGAACATCAGAACTCTTACACTAAAAACCAGACACCAATCCAGATGTATGCAGTTGTTTTTTGTTTTTTTTTTGGTATCCATTCTAAGAAGTTATCATTTCCATGAGAATGAAGTGCTTATTCCACCACAGAAATTTTAAGTTTAGAAAGCATCTCTCTGCAGTTCTAATTTCTTTGAGGATACTATTTTTCAGGCTTGTTTGTCTTCCATGTGTGGACATCTGAGTTGTCCGTGTTTGGACATCACATTTTGAGGCTCTGCGTCCTCAGTGTTCTAGCCTATGGCTGCCTACGCCAGCACTCTGTAGCTAACATAAAAGTGGAAATAATTAGGAACCTAAACCTATTCATGCCAAAACCTGTGTTTCCTAGTTTAACAGGTTTTATTTTGCTATACCTATAACATTGTCTCAAATCACTCCTTCATGTTGGGAATGCTAATTTTTTTATACAGTGCTATCTTTTTTTTTTTTTGCTTTTCCTGCAGAGCAGTGAGTGAAGTATATCTATTACAACATGGTTGATTGCTAACACATCATTATATCTCCTTAAATAACAATCCCTAATATACTGGGTATGGCACTGAAAGGTACTAACATATCTTTTTGTAAGTACTGCTAACAAGATAAACTTCTGTTGATAAATTACTCTGATATGCAGTTTGTTCCATTTTAAAATAACATCTTGAACATGAAATTATTTCTGTTTGACCCAAAGGCCTGGGTTGCTGATGGGAACCCAAGCTTTGAGAATCACAGGTCGCTTCATTCTTGTTAAGTAAAGCAAAGCATTAATGATTTTGGAGTTAACCCAAACGGACATTTTCATGACTCTTATGGACTAAATGTTTGCATTCCCCCAAAATTTACATATTGGAGCCCTAACCCCCAGTTTGGCTGTATTTGGAGATGGAGCCTCTAAGGAAATAATTAAGGGTAAACAAGGTCATAAGAGAGGGGCCTTGATCCAATAGGATTAATGTAGAGACTTCAGAGTGCTCACTGTCTCTCCATTTACATGTGCCAAAGAAAGGCACCTAGCAAGAAAGTGGCCATCTGCAAGCCAAGGGGTCTCCTCACCAGACACCAATCCTACTGGCACATTGATCTTAGATTTCCATTCCCAAGAACTATGAACAAATAAATTTTTGTTGTCTAAGCTACCTAGTCTCCGATACTGTTACTGCAGCCTAACTAGACTAATACAATGATTTATTTTCTCTTAAAAAGTTTAGCTAGTTTTTCTTCAACTGGGAAATGCACAACATAAGGATAACACAATATTAAGTTTTCCAAAATAAATTTCTCTATTGGGGTACTTCAAAACTGTGATCACTTTTGGCTTTAGGTCTTTCTCTAAAATATCACTATCAAATGAACATGACTGTTGAAATCTTTTAAAACCAACTTAAAACAACCAATCTAGCATATCTCAGCAATGACATTCAAGATTTGTCATTGTTTTGAACATTCAGATAAGGTGTAGCAAGATAGTTGTCATATATAGATCTGTAGAAATTGCTAAGAAATTGAAAGTAAAGAAAAACTTGAGTTCTAGGCAGTTTATAAAATGAAATCCTGTTCTTGATATTTATTCATTAAATTATTTAGAGTTAAGCAATATTAACTATACAGTTTTACATGTAAGCAATACAGTTATATGACTAAGTCAATAAAGTCAAGCAACTTAAGTAACAGTTGCATTTCTGGTATGATTGTAGCTAAAGGAATCAAACAAAACTTGGGAAAATAATGTTTTGTCTCATAAAAAAAATTTAGATTATTTAATTGTTATAGAATACAGAACTATATCAACCTCTAGCATCTTGCACAATAAAGAACTAATTTTTTCATTGTTTCCCCTAAAGAATGAATAAATGCAATTTTCAAATGGTCACAAAATGTTCTCTCTCAAGATGTCATTAGCATTTAATAATTATGCATTTTTGCTGTGGATTTTTATGATTGAGAAAATAAGAATTAACTTTGTACTTAATTATTGGAAAAACAAACCTAAGAAAATGATAGATTAAATTTTAAATCAAACTAAATATTTGTTCAGTCAAATGCTCTACCACTGAGCTATACCCCCTAAACTGTAAATATCTGTAATCCAAACAATACAAACCACTTTCATACTGGGCAAACATATCAAATCAATATAATACTTGTTCAACACTAGCAGATGGACTGGGGCTGATGTGACTAAAAATGGCAATGCTGTCCCAAAGTAATGAGATTTGAAAATAGTATACCTGTAAAATTTAAACTAATGCCTGGCACTAGATGAGAACTTGATTAATGACATTTCCACACGCGACCAGGTTTTTCCTCTTGACATTGTTTGTATTTGTAATCAAGTCATCATTTGCATAATTGCTTGTGTGACAAGAAACTCTAAGCTCCTTTGGGATGGGACTACATCTGTGTTATTCACAGCTGTGTCGCCAGTATTTACAACAGTGAGAGCTCAATAACTATTTGACAGATTAGAGAACAAATGGAAGGGGGAAGGTATGAGCATCTACAGCTTAGTGGATCTATAAATGAATGCAAAACGAACAGATAAAGTTGTAAATGTGAGTAACAGAACAAAATGGAAAGAAGACACTTCAAGGGTTATTTGGATTTCAGAAAGTGAAAAAAAAAAAAACAAGGATCATCGGAAAGTGATTTATCCTATTTCCTACTAGAAATATCCCATTTAGTAAATTTGATCTTTTTTTTTTTTTTTTAATGGCAAATACCCAGGTGCCTGGATGGTTCAGTCAGTTGAGCATAGGACTCTTGATTTTGGCACAGGTCATGATCTCACGGGTCGTGGGACCGAGCCTCACAATGGGCTCCACGCTCAGCAGGGAGTCTGCTTGAAGATTCTCTCCCTTTGTCCCTCCCCCAACTTGTGTGCATGCTGTCTCTCTCTCTCTCTCCCTAAAATAAATAAATAAATAAATAAATCTTTAAAAAAGATTAAAAAAATAATAAAATAGCAAATACCCAGTTCACAATTAGTTTGGTCAAAAAGCATTCCGTAAGACTTTTCCGTATGTTACTGTGTGGAGTAGCTACACGGTATACAAATATTAGAAACTAATTTAAATGTATGAAATCAAGAATTTAAAAAAATTCACAACTGTATCCACCACCAAAAATCATGGCTTTCTAGAGGGCTTAAAAGAGGAAATAAAGCCATGATTTAAATATATTCTTACTCACTAGATTATTAATGAACTTGATTCTTTGCAGAAAGATCTGTGCTACTGAGAGATTTTCCTGAATGAAAGCAGTAAGTACATTCCAAAGGCTTAAATTGTTTCTTAATGTCAATAAGAGTTATGTGTTTTTAAAAAATTCAGTGCATCGATTCAAAGGCATCTTGTAATAATAGAGATTGAGGGGAACATCATGTGCTTCATAAAGCATGCTTGTGTGTGTGCATTTTTCTCATTATCTTGTTTCTCTTTCTGGTTTTTAATTTGCTTTTCCTTTTTTTTTTGTTTTTGTTCTTTTAAAAATTTGAGGGTCTTCTGTTTTATTTGCTTGCTTTCTGTCACTAGAATTAATTGAGGCACTGTGGTTTTTGTTTATTGTGCTAGGAGTTGATTTCATTCATTGATTAAGAATGCTAAAGTCATTCAACAGACATTACAGACATCTGCAGGCAAGATGAGTGATCGTAAGATTTGACAGCATTAACAGCCCCTCACAGATCAAGTAGACATTGATTGTAGCCCAGGGAAGCAGAACAGGAAGACAGGCTCTGAGTCTGATTCTAGGTGTCAAACATACAACCACCACAGAGGAATCTTACTATACATAAAACTGCTCAACAAATGAGAATTCATACTAGATAATCCCCCAGGTTTGCTTAGCTTTTCGCAAGTGATGATTTTTTTTTTTTTTTTTTGGATATATTAGGAATTCAACCTGGTAGAAGATAGTTTAACCTGGCATGCAGGTGAATTTGAGCAGTAATTATGCATAGTATCCTATGGATTGTTTTGACTTTTCTGATTTTAGTAATTTTTACTCTAGATTACATACTTGATCACAAGAGCTAAATGATAACTATAAGAGGTCCTGAAACAAACACTCCAGGGCATGAAAATGATAACTGAGTAGTAGGGCCTGGGCAAGACAATTTGACTTAGAAAGCAGGAAACAGCTGCTGAAGACAGTTCACAACTTAAAAAAAAAGAAGTGTATATGGAAGCATAATAAAAAGTAGATTAGTTCAATTTACACAAATATTTGCCTATTATGTGATGGTCCCCAGAAAAGTACAATTACATACAGTAAAATGACAGATTAAATGAAGTGCCTATTCAGTGTGATGAGTTTTGACAATTATATATACTTGTGAGACTCAAAGTCTTATTGAAATCTAGAACACGTCTGTAATCCCAGAATGTTCTCTTGTGCCCCTTCCCAATCAACCTCAGCCCTTCACCCAGAGGTACCACTATTCTGGTATCCTCAGTCATAGATTAGCAGAATCATACAGTATGTACTCTTGTGTCTGGCTTCTTTCATTCAGCATAATTTTATGAAGTTTATTCATATTGTTGCATCTATGAGTATTAGGTCTTTTTATTGGTGAGCTATATCAATATCTTATATAAATATACCATAGTTCCTTTATCCTTTCTTCTGTATGCGGCCATTTGGATTGTTTCTAGTCTTTATTTATTAATTAATCTGCTTGGAACATTTTTGTACATCTTTTTGTGTACACACAAGAAAACATACCTCTTGGGCAAGTGCCTAACTATATGACTGCTGGGTCATAGGGCAGATATATGACTAAATTTATGAGGAACTGCTAGACTCATTTCCAAAGTGGTTATATGCCATTTGACAGCCCTACCAGCAATGTACAAAAATTTCAGTTGCTCTATGCCCCCTCCAACATTTGGTATTGTCAGTCTTTTTAATTTTAACCATTTTTTAGCGGGTTCATTGCGATGTCTTATTGTAGTTTTAATTTACTTCACTGATAACTAATGAGACTGAGCACTTTTTCAAGTGCTTAAAATTTTACATGCATTTATCTTTCTTTATGAAGTACCAATTCAAGCAATTTATCTATTTTTATTGGGTTGTTTATCTTATTATCACTGAATTATATAAGTGTTTGTATGTTTTAAAGAAAAGCTTTTGTATTGCAAATGTTTCCCCTCAATTTGTGGCTTTCATATATATTTTCTTAACATCAGCATTGATAAGCAGAACTTTTTTTTTAAAGATTTTATTTATTTATTTGACAGAGAGAGACACGGCGAGAGAGGGAACACAAGCAGGGGGAGTGGGAGGTTGAAGCAGGCTTCCCACCAGGCAGGGAGCCCGATGCGTGGCTCAATCCCAGGAGCCTGGGATCATGACCTGAGCTGAGGGCAGATGCTTAATGACTGAGCCACCCAGATGCCTCCGATAAGCAGAACTTTTTAACTTTGATAAAGTTTTCCTAACCAGAGCTACTCATTCAGATCCCGTGAATCGCTGGCCAGGTCACCTATAGCTTCATGGAGAAGGTTTCCAGGTTAGCTTGCACTTCATTCACATCAACAAAATTAAAGGGGGTGAGAGAAACACATGTTCTTATTTGTTCTAGTGAGTTCTAACTTTTCCTCAGATTTCAGTTTTCCTCAGATTTCAGTTTTCCTCAGATTTTCAGTTTTCCCAACTTTTCCACAGATTTCAGTTTTCTCTCACAGATTCATCTTTGCTCTTTTCCACTTCATGTCTAAATTTCCTTGCCAGTTACAGGCCTAACACTGGCACAGAGGCAAAAGCCTTCTACAGACTGCTAACCAGTTCCCACGATGGCTTAAGGTCTAATTCTCAAAATAAATCCCTTGTACATCCGTATAGTAGTTCTCTTACCTAATTGAGCCCTAACTGATACGCTCTGGGATGGTCTCCTTGATGTTCACCCTGCTTGGGATTCGTTGAGCTTCTTAGATCTGCTTGAAGTTATACCATAAATTACTGAAACTCCATTATTATTTTTCAGCTGACTTTTTTCCTTCTATGCTTCAGTTTGGGTAATTTCCATTGCTCTATCTTCAAATTATTGATAACTTCTACAGTATCGAGTCTGCTGATGGGCCCAGTGAGTTTTAATTTTTGATATTGTATTTTTTAATCTGTAGTATATCCTTTTTTTATAGTTTTCATTTTCCTGTTGAGATTTATCATATTCTTTATCTTCTTTTTTTCCCCTTTAAATCCTTGAGTATTTTTATAATAGCTTTCATAAAGACATGGTCTACTAATTTCATCATTTATGTTATTTCTGGGTCTATTTTTATCAAATAATTTTTATTTTTGTTATGGGCTACATTTTCCTACTTTTTGGTTGGTAATTTTTTAAATTATACACTGGACATCATAGATGCTTCATCATTGACAATCTGGATTTTATTGGCTTTCTTACTAAAGTACTGAGTTGTTCCCATAGACGGTCAAATTATTTGCCATAGAGTTTGATTCTTTCAAGCCCTGTTGCTAGGGTAGGTCAAAGGTCACCTTTTCTCTAGGATTGGATTTTCCCTACTCCTAAGGCATGGCCCTTCTGGAGTCTCTATTGAATCTTCATTGTTCATAAGGTCCTTTCATGTTGGCGGGTCAGAACACAAATGTCTTCCTGCTCAGTCAAGCTGTGGGAGCTTGGTTCTTCAGTATGCATTGTTTCCTAGCATTATACTTTGTCTTACCTCAGAATTTCAACCTGCATATACACTGCTTACTATTCAGCCAAAGATTCAAGAGGATCCCTATTCAGACTTCTGGAACTCCTTCTCTGCCCCACTCACTTCCCTCCAGAAACTTACTATACAAATTCCAGCTACCTCTGGCTCTGAATTCTCACCTGTGTTTCCTTAGCTCAGGGAGACTGCTGTGCTGTTTGGGCTCCCCTTCCCTGAGCCACAGTCTAGAAAGTGACACCTACTGGAAAGTTGGTACAATTGCAGGGTTCATTTTTTTTGCCCTTCTTCAGGGATCACAGTTCGGTGCTGCTTTTTTTCCAATGTCTAAAAGCAGTGATTTCATATATGTTTTCTAGTTTTCCAGTTGCTAATGGTGAAAGGCCTACTATGATACCAGTTCCTCCATCATAGTTGGAATTACAATTTATTCTACTCCTGTTTATTCCCGACAACAAACAAATCTATTTGTATATATTATGTTTTTAGAGGCGTAACATTAAACCAAATGGAATCAACTCCACAGCAAGCAGAACCACTTAAAATTGTTCTTTCACCCCCTTCCCCACCATAGACTGCTTAGGATTTGATAATCTTAAGAGCAGAGTTATCTGAACGCTTAGACATTTATATGTAAATTTTTATTTTGTTCCTTTTGTTCAGCTCACTAGTTGTCAAAATTTACTGTGCCTAAGAATGACTATATAAATCAATGATCCCCTACTTAATGGGCTATTTAAAAGTTGTTCCAGGATAGCTTTGATTCTAATGTATTCAAGCTCAATTTTAGCCCCAGTGTAAAATGTGAATCTATTGTACGTCTTTCATGGATATTAGGGTTATTTGATTGCATTTGGATTTGTTTATTTTGTGAAAATTTTCAAGGACAACTCAGTTCTGTGGAAAGGAGAGGGAGTGAAGTCATGTTGTGTAGAGAGTACCTGGAGAGGGAAAAAAATACACAAAGAGAAAACTAAAACTGAGATACTAGGCCTTAGATAGAAAGGAAAATATAATCTGTGTCTTAACTTTTCTTTCTGTTTAGATTGCAAAAAATATATATATATATAAAATAATTTTTAAAATATACATATATGTTATACACACGTACACGCACTCCAGAAAATTAGTGTTAAAGATGGTCTCAAGGTAGGTTGAAATAAATAGTTTTAGATTTAAGAAAAATCACAAAAGTAGTACAAAGAATTCTCTTATACTTTTACTCAGATGCCCCAAATTAATATTTTATATTTGTTTTCTGTGAATGTGAATGGGTGTGTAATTTTTCTGATTTGAGGATAAGTTACAGAAGTAATGACCTTTTGCCCCTAAATACTTTCACGCTGTTTCTTGAAAAAAAACACATTCTTTTACATAACCACCGTAGGTATGGATCTAGGATCCAATCCAGAATCACAATTTATATTTAGTTGTTCTGTGTCTTTAATCTCTTTAATCTTATACAGTTCCTTAGTCTTTTATGACTCTCATGATCATGATACTTCTGAGGAGTATCGGTTACTTACTTTGTAGGATATCTCCCAGTCTGGCTTTGTCTGATGTTTCCTCATAAATTCAGGTTATACATTTTTGGCAGAAACAGTACAAAAGTGACCTCAGTGCATCAAGTCAGGAGGTTGAAAAATAGTGATTTTCTGCTGACTTTAAAAAAAAAAAGATATATCCTGGGTACCTGGGGGGCTCAGTTGGTTAAGTGACTGCCTTCAGCTTAGGTCATGATCCTGGAGTCCCAGGATCGAGTCCTCATCGGGCTCCCTGCTTAGCAGGGTGTCTGCTTCTCCCTCTGACCCTCTCCCCTCTCAGGCTCTCTCTCGCTCACTCATTCTCTCTCTCAAATAAATAAATAAAATCTTCAAAAAATAAATAAAAAGATAGATAAAAAAGAAGATATATCCTTATCATGATTTCCATGGTCCTACATGATCTGGCCTCTGCTTACCTGCTAGATTTTACTCACTATACTATATCTCTCATTATGTGACCCAATGGACATATCTATTATTTAAAGAAAAATATTGCTGGAAAAATCCTATTTCTACTTTATTTACCATTTCTAGTGAGATCTGACATATTTGAAGTTATGCTTTAATTTGGCTCACAGCATGTTCAATGATGGTTTCTCGTCTCATACAAGAAATAGAGAAGAAATATTTGGACACAGAGCAGATGACACTTCCTTCTGTCTTGTAGTATGTTATGATGTCATTTTCTGTGAATGCAGTCAGAATTATTTTTTTCTCCTTTGGTGGGGTGGGAGTGGGCTAAAGTCTTAGAACAAAAATGTTATATGTGTGTCTAATTTATTTTATTTTGCCTTTGTTTTTCAAGAAGAGTTGAATTTTTTAATATAGTTGACATATAATATTATATTAGTTTTAGGTGTACAAGTTTATACATTATGCTAAACAAGTGTACAAGTTGATACATTATGCTATGTTCACCACAAGTGCTACCATCGGTCCTGTTACATTGCTCTTACAATGTCGTTGACTGTATTCCTTATGCTCTTTTATTCCCATAGCTTATTCATTCCGTAGCTGAAAGTCTGTATCTCTCTCTCCCCTTCACCCATTTTGCCCAACCCCCGCCCTCCTCCCCTCTGGCAACCATCAGTTTATTATCTGTATTTATAGGTCTGATTCTGCTGCTTGTCTATTCTTTTTTTTTTTTTTTTTTTCAGTTAAGTGTGAAATCATGTGGTATTTGTCTTTCTCAGTGTGACTTATTTCACTCAGCATAATACCTTCTAGGTACATCCATGTCTCAAATGGTATGATCTCATTCTTTTTATAGCTGCATAATACTCTACTGTGTGTATTTTCCTTATCCATTCATCTATTGATGGACTCCTAGGTTGCTTCCATATCTTCAGTATTGTAAATAATGTTACTACAAACATAGGGATGCATATATCTTTTTTAATTAGTGCTTTCATATTCTTTGAGTAAATACCCAGTAGTGGAATTATTGGATTATATGGTACTTCTATTTTTAATTTTTTGAGGAACTTCCATACTGTTTTCCGCAGGGACTATACCAATTTACATTCCCACCAACAGTGCACAAGGGTTTCTTTTTCTCCACATTTTCACCAACACTTGTTATTTGTCATTTTGATTTGATTTTAGCCATTCTAATTGGCATTGGATAATATCTCATTGTGGTTTTGACTTGCATTTCCCTGATGATTAGCAATGTTGAGCTTCTTCTCATGTGTCTGTTGGTCATTTGTATTGCCTTCTTTGGAAAAATGTCTATTTTAAATCAGATTGAACTATTTTTGATGATATCACTAAGTGGTGGAAAATGCTAGAGAAAAAAAAATATGTCTAAGATCCTTTGCGTCTATAGTCTACCTGAGATACTCCTCTCTCCTCCAACCTCCTCTACCTTACATGGAGGAGTAAGGTGGGATAGTTATCCAGCCCGAACCTGTCAGACCATCTGACATTTTTAATTACTTGTTTCATGTGCTTCCTCCCTGGCAAACTCTAAACTACTTAAAAAGTGTGATATTGGTATATTCTTGGCACCTAAAACCCTACTACAGTATTTGGCACATAGAACACTTAAAAATATAATTTTGAGTAAATTTGTTTTAGGGTATAATTCCTTGAGAAGTTTGGGAAGAGGAAGTCCAAGTGTAAAAATTAAAGACATAGTCATTGAATTAAAAGAAAACTGAGTTTATATGCAGTTCTACCACTTCTTAGCTCAGTGACCTTAGGCAACTTCATTATTCTTCTTGGGCCTCTTTGTTCTTACCTAGAAAAATGAAAATAATGACTCCTGTTTGGGATGAAATGAGTCACTGTATGTCCCATGCTCAGGACAAATGCAGATAATTTGAATATTTGTATAAGTGGTCATAAGTCATAAGTGGTGACTGGTATCAAACTTGTTATGAATCCACTCTGCACACTTGGACCATGGTGTGAAGAGGAAAGACCTGAGCCCACAGTGAAGGCAGCAGCATCTAACTGCCAGAAACTTCAAGGAGGAAGTAACTTAAGGGAGGCAGAACAGTGCCATGGGCAGCCTTTCTATTCCTGCTTAGATACTCTCTTGCTGGAGCCAACTTTGAAGTCATGGGGTTTTGTTTACTCAAGGTAAAAGTAGATATAAGATAAATGCCAACTCTAGGAACAGTGATGATTAAGCAAAAGACAAAAGGGGTGGTATGATAAACCTCTCAGTCCGCTTAGTGACATCACACTTGACGGGCTACTTCCTGAGTAATATATGTCTAATTCGGTGTTAGGATTGTCTGGTTGAATCTTTAGTCTCTGTATCAGAACCTGCATGTACATGAGATAGCATTGCATGATGCAGGAATGTTAAGTTATGGGCTCGGAAGTCAAAATGCCTTTAAGATTTTGAACATAGAATGTGCTATTTAGTGTGCCACAGTTTTTTTCCTTTTATCTCTAACATGGTGATAAGAATAGTTCCTGGTTTATAGGATTGTGAGGATTAGATCTGCTAGTCTACATAAATCACTTAGCCTAGACAGAATAAGCACTCAAAACTGTTAGTTATTATTATGCTGTATGTGTATTTGAGTTTGTATGTGTGTGACTACAGGCTCGTTGGTCTTTAATAGTAAGTACCACATCATCCAGAGACCTCCTTGCTTTGCAGTTTTATGTTAATGTCCTGGTCTAATGGTTTAGCTACAATGTGTAGATTGCATTCTCTCAAATATGCTCATTTGGGGATTTAACATTCTTTAGCAGAGAAGCACTGTATTTTTAAATGCTCTGTTTTGGATACAGTAGAGGCATCTGATTGGAAATATGCCACATAGGCCTATAATCAGCATCTGGCATTCTTGGCTAAATATTTGTGGTAATGTTAATGTGAAGTCTTCTAATGTTTAATAAATAAATAAAAAGATATAAATAAATTCAACTTATGGAAGGGAATTTTTCTAAATAATAAGAAATTATTTCAAGATTATTTTCTGAAATACACATTAATCTAGTTGATTCATTGTATACTTAGGTTTACGGAATGTAGTTCTTTTGCATTCTTTTCTGCTGGAAAAAAAAAAACATTTGGGTATGCTTACTTCTGTGCTTTTGGGAAAATATTTGTCTGCAAATCTGCCAAGATTACATACAGTAATTGTAATCACAGGTAGTTTTATTTGCCTATTAGTTCTGAGAAAAAGGTAATGCTATTTTTTAATGGGTTTAGTAGAACCATTTCTGTGTACACAATCTTCTGTTTTTACTGTTTTAAAAAAGAATTATGTACTTTTTACAATTCCAAGAACTCAACTGCTGTGAAATACTGTGCTCTAAAGGAGAAAAAACAAAGCACATAGAGAGTTTTATACATTTGCCAATTTATATTAATTTGAAGGGAAATTGCTTCATATGGTTCTGAAACATTAAAATTGCAATGAAATCACCAGACATAGAAAAAAAAAATCTTTGTCTTGCTACCATACTTTTAGTTCAGGTTGAATAAAGAAATAGAAGACAAATTTTCTAAAGCAAATCTCTCTTGTCTTGTGCTTGCAGAAGTCTGTGTTTCCCAATCCTTGTTCTGCACGCTCAACAAATGTTAATAGCACCTGGGATAATTTTAGAATTCACTATTTTTACTATATCCAAAACATGAGGATATATTGAGAATATTTAGTGGAGTTTCATAGTCTGAGTTATTTTGCAATCAAGTTTTATTGCCTTAAAATGCAAATACAAAAATACAGGCTATACAGGATTTTCACTAATGAATAATTAAGCATTAGCTAGCAGGGTGATAGATGCTCTTCAAAATATGTTATTTTGACAAAATAAGTAAATAGCTAAAAACCTAATATTTTGATGCTAATATTTTACTATGATTCTATTTGCTATAATTCAGCACAGATAAAGCTAAAATCCAACTTTCTGGCTATAAATCTGATATTTAAATAATAAAGTACTGACTTTAAAAATTTGTTATTTTAAATAACTCTCCTGTAAATACAAATTTATGTGTGTGTCTTGAGAAAAATTAACATAGGTTAGATTAAATTCCAGCCTTACTGAATAGAATTATTATGTGCATATTTTGTAGTCAGAAATAAAGACATATATTATGACATACGTTCTAATGAGCCAGGCAAAATGTTTACGGTTGAGAAGTGTGCCAACCATAAATTTAATTTCTCTGTGATGACAACGCATCGTGGGGAAATCCCTATTTGTTAGTAATATAGATAACCCTTTTTTTTTTAAAAAGATTTTATTTATTTATTTGACGGAGAGGAGAGAGATCACAAGTAGGCAGAGAGGCAGGCAGAGAGAGAGGGGGAAGCAGGCTCCCTGCTGAACAGAGAGCCCGATGCGGGGCTCAATCCCAGGACCCTGAGATCATGACCTGACCCGAAGGCAGAGGCTTAACCCACTGAGCCACCCAGGCGCCCTTAAAATAGATAACCCTTGAATACACAGATTTCAGAACATACAGACTTTTTCTGAACATTTTACCTAATTTGTCAAGATCATTATTTCAACCTGTGAAATTGGTTTGATAATACGAATAAGCTCTGCTTTTCATCAAATTCAAATTGGGTGTCAAAAAGTAAGCTTGTTATCTCTTTAATTATAGTTGAAATGGGTCAGTTTTTTAGACATCGTAATAAAAAAGGCAAACAGAAAAAATTGGGATTAAATTTATCTGCTTAATTTTTTAAATAAAGGAGTTTGTGAAATGCACTCATTATTTGCAACTCTTTCCCTGTGAAATTATATAGAAATGCATTTTGCAGTGCCTAGCACTTGATATTTTACATTTTTCAAAATTTTTAAAATATGTCATTCCACTTGATTCTTACCACAACCTTTGGAGTGAACCAGGATGGATATTGTTAGCTAGGTTTTATAGATGAGTAAACCATTTTGGATGTATATGTTATTTTCCTCCCTAGCAGATGTGTGTGTTTGTGTGAGTGTGTGTGTGTGTATGTTTTCAATACACATGTAAGTGGCAATTTGTACTACTGTAGAAATAACTGAAATATATGGCAAGCAATCCTGGATTCTCCAAATTCCACCAACATTAAAAAAAATAATTTCACCACATAATATTTAGGTGAAACACTTACTCTACAAACTATTATTGAGAGGTCAAAAGTACTTCTGCTATATTTAGTGGGAAGAAAAAGACCTATCAAAATTGTAACATTTATAGAAATAATGAAATCTTTTGGAATCTTTAAGAAGAATCTGTGCATGAAAACACGATCGTAATCTATTCACTCAGTTACAAATATGTTTTGAACACCAACTCTGTGCCCGGCAATATTCGAGGTACTAGGCACATAGCAGTGAACAAAATAGACAAAAATCCTGGTGGTCATGGACTTTGCATTGTTTCCTGATCAATGTTTTTTTTTTTTTTTAAGATTTTATTTATTTATTTATTTGACAGAGGGAGAGATCACAAGTAGTCAGAGAGGCAGGCAGAGAGAGAGGGGGAAGCAGGCTCCCCGGTGAGCAGAGAGCCCGATGTGGGGCTCGATCCCAGGACCCTGAGATCATGACCCGAGTGGAAGGCTTTAACCCACTGAGCCACCCAGGTGCCCCCTGATCAAAGTTGATAAATTTTCTGGGAAATGTGTCTACATAAGGGATCAATGTAAAAAGGCTTAGATTCATGATTTCCATTTTTGCTAGCTGGTTCCCTAGCAGCCCTAGGAAAGAAATATTCAGGAGGAAAGAAAGAAACCAAATTTCACCTCATCTATGTAAACAAGCAGATTGATTCCTACACATGGAGCAGAAGTGACAGTGTTTCAGGAATGTCACACCAGAGCATAAATTTAAACACTAAAAGTATGTGGTATTGAAGAAATGTCCATTCTTTCTATAGTCAGAAAATGGAGCCTGAATATTGTCCCTCATCCAGAAATACCATTATGTAAAAAGTCTAATCTAAGTCCCATTTCCAGATGTAGGATCGAGTTAAATCTCATCTTGGTAGAAGAAGTAATGACTATGCACCGTCTGCAACAATGTCAGTTGGATACAGAAATGGAAGAGTGGAAGATCAAGATCTTCCCAACTGACTCTATCACTGGGCTAAATATTTGGAGCTATTTTAAAGGTTCTTTCCCAGGAGACTCCCTATACAAATAAAAAAAAAAATTGATTTAAAACATTGAATGAAAAGACACTGAAGATATGTCTGATTTGCTTAGAAACTGCTTCTAATCATAAAGGACAAAAATGAAAGGACAGACTACTTCGTGATGTTTATTTGGCCTGCTTTGGGGGTTTTAATCTCTGATATGTGTGCTCATAAATGTTCCTTCCTCCCTCTTCTCCTTCTTCATCTTAACTATTACCATCTTAACATCTTAAGAACGGAAAAGTCAGATGGAAGTAAGGAAGTGATGAGTCCACTTTAAGCCAGGGCCACTCAGGCTCTTGGAGAGAAATAAAAGCCTAACCTCATTATCAAGATGTTCAAAAGAAGCCACATAAACCTTTCTTTGCAACTTATGGCAGTATTTAAGAACTCATTAACCTGGGAAAGTTCGCCTTATATTTAACCTAAATTTCCAATTCTGTTTAGGGAAACAGAAAATAGCTGCTTCTCATGCTCCACATAACAAAGAAATCACTTTTTTATCTTCAAGCTGAATAACCTTGCTTTCTTTAAACTTTCTTATTATGGAATATTACAGAAATGCCAAAAGGCAAAAGGTACTGTAATACGCATCCCCAAGCCTATACTTGTTATAAAAAAATGAAATAATACCAATATAATCGAATATTTCTGTGTTCATCTGTTTCTGGATATTATTCTCTTTTCTCCTTCTCTGAATATAAACACTTCTGATTTCACATTTATTGTTACATGCATGCTTTTATTCTTACATTTGTATGTACCCAGTTAAATAAAAAATGATGTAACTTCAAATGTTTTTCGACCATAAAAATGATATCATACTAAGCGTATCTCCCTGCCACTTTTCCCCCCCTCGATCTAATGTTTTGGAGATATCTGTCATTAAGCCAAAGTGTTCTCCAAAGTGGTGGAGCCATTTTATTTAACTACAACCTTCTTCGTGCATTTTTAAAATTTTCCAATTATCTAATACTGCTCATATTAAATAGGAAAAGAGAGGGAGTTAGAACTGAAAAATAACGAATTTTCTTTTCCTTTTACCTTTTCTTACTTGATTTAACTTATTGAAGGGAGAGGAATGGAAGAAAGATGACTAGGGAGTGATGCCTTCCTACAGAATATTAAATTTTCTATCCACTTGGTGCTTATATTCCTTATGATTTAGTCTCGATATTGACACAAAATAAAATCACTCAATAATGACCAAGAATCTCATCACTGAAAGTGACATTGAGATGTCATCTGGTTCACTATTTCATATTTAGATTACATATCTCAGGGTAATAGAATAATGATACCTGAGTCCAATGTGCCTGACTAGTTGATTTGTATATATTAGTGATGTGAAGACAAGGTCCAAAGAGGTTAAAGGACAACATTTTAGTGTCTGCATGGGACAAGTACTTGAGCCACTACAAAAAAGGTAAAAGATAAATGCATATTCCTGATTAAACAATCAGCACTATTTGATTGTTGAGCAATCAGATTGAATCCTGATTAAACAATTAGCACTATCTATAATTTCTGATTTATACCTTACTTAATTCCTTTGTTCAATGATTCTTATATACTTATTTTGATACATTGCCATTCAAATGAGCTAGATTCAAAATATGGCGAAATATATTTTCTTGATTTCTAATACATTGTTGTGTGTTCATTGAATAGTTCATTAGATGTTTATATATTTTCATGTTCTTCACATGCAAGATCATCATTACCACCCCATATCTTTACACAGGATTTCTGACCTGGTATTTCTTACGATGATTTAGATTTTTCACAAGAAAGCGTTAATCTACCCTTGGAAACTTTTACTCCTAGTATAGGAACAGAATAAAGTCAAAGTTACTTTGGGTAAACTTGCACATTTGGAAGCATTTAGCTATTAAAAAAAATCTTAAACTTGGAGGCTGACATATTTCTAATTTTTGGCTTCCTTGGCTCTGCAGCCTCCATGAAAAATGGCCCTGCCCATCACTAGCCATGAGAAGCATTATGTTCTAATGTTTATATTGTATTTGGGTTGCTTCTGAGCTACTCATCAAAACCTTGACTTTGTGGTTTTAATATAATTTTCATAGAAACATTAAGAACAGATGTACGAGCCAATCAAAAGGAAATATGTAAATATGGCAATTAAATCAGCATAAATAAAAGAGTAGTCTGAATTTTTTCTGATTACCACAAAGAAACATAAGATTATTATTTACTCATTGGTATAGAAATATGTTCTGAAATAAAAACAAAAGTAACATGCCTATATTTTTTATAATCTTACATAATTCAATGGTATTAATGGAAATTATTATAACCTAACTGTATGCAAACTTTTTCCTAAAATGTAATCAGTATCAACTTATTTTTAAATGATTCTGATGTCATGGATCACATTTCAAACATTCAAATTACCTATCCATATTTTAAAATGTCTGAATAAAATTTATTTAGATAATGTATGAAGTTCTCTAAGTAAATTTGCATCAAACGTGCATATTGGGAAATACTTTTGGATGCTCAATAAGGTGGCATTACTTTTGATATCACTTTTCTTCTACTCTACATCACAATTTCATGTAGTCAAACAATTCTAAAAGTGAGAGTCCTTCAAGATTAAAATCAACTACCTATTTTAGGGGTCAGACAGTTGCACAGTTGGTTGAGAAAGGAAGATACAAATTTTAGTGAACTGACCTCTGGTTCTTTGGTATCTCTTACTTAGTGCCTGTAGGGAACAAAATAAATTTCTGATGGTTAAGTTTCACTCTTTGATCACAAGTCTAATAGCTTATTTGTTTGGCGCTGATGAGAGAATTTCAATTAAACTCTCTTATTGTTGTCAAGCATGAGTTAAACATTTTTATTGTTGTCAAGCATGAATTCAGTCACTACTTTCCATGTTTCCTGCTGATACAGATGAGAGGAATGAAGTGAAATGAGACTCAGTGGCCTGTAACTAATAATCAAAACCAAAGGGCAGAAATAAGAAATACTTGCAGATAAACAGGTTCTTCAATATTTTTCTGTTGTCAACAACAACAAACTATGTTTATTTCTACAGAGTCACACACAAACCAAATCATGTATTGTTGTTGTTGTTGTTTTTAATTTCCTTTCAAACTAAATGTGGGCAGCCTCTTGATACCTGACTGATTCATGACATCTATTCTATTTCAAACTCAGCCACCAAACAATTATGATACTTATTATATACCATGTAGCTGATCAGACTTATCTCAAGAAGCCAAATTCCAGCAAATTGCATCTCTCTATGCATTGTAAGTTGTCTGAAAAGCTTAGTTCACTGCAAGCTGGCAATTATAAGCACAACTTCTTCATGCCACACACATGTAACTCTCACTATCCAAGACATTTGGGGAAATTGGTGACTTTATTTGTAACTAACATGAAACTGAAAGATATTTATTAATTGGTGTTGTGGTGAAGGGCTGCTACTGGACGAGGAATTGAAAGGTAGTGATTGCCTCAGGTAAATGCGGACTTCTTCCAGATTGGCAGTTTGAGATGAAAATAACAAACGGGCAATATTAACTAATATAGAATGTTAATTTACATACACTTTCATTATAAAACTTTTTCTACTACATTATGATTTTTCTTTTTTTTAAATCAACTTTATTGAGGTATAATTTATATCAATAAAATGTGCCCATTTTATGTATACAGCATAATCAACTGTGCCAAATGTAAGCATTCACGTAACACTACTCAAACCAAGTTATGGACCGTGTCCTTCGTGCCACCAGGTTCCCTCCTACCCTTTTGCAGTCAATTCCATACCTCCCTTTTCTCAGCCTCAGGATAAAACTAATAGGCTTCTTGTCACTCTAGTTTTGCTTGCTGTAGAATTATATTTAAATGGAATCATGGAAGACAGACTCTTGAGACCGGCCTCTTTGGTTTGCTGTAATGTCCTGAAGATTCATCCATGTTGTTCCACATGGATGCAACATCAACAGTTTGCTGTTTTTGTTGCTGACTATTATTTCATTTTATGAATATACCAGAAAATCTTTATCCATTTTCCCAATGACAGACATTTGAGTTGTTTCCAATTTGGCTACTGTGAATAAACTGCTATAAATATTCTCAAATACGTTGTTTAGTGGACTTAAGTTTTGGGTAAGTACTTTGAAGTGGTCATAGAGTAGGTTTTATTTAGCTTTATAAGAGACTACAGAGAGTTCTCCAAAGTGGTTATAAAAATTTATACTTAGACCAGCAATGAATGAGAGTTCTGATGGTGCCATACCTCTTAAACATTTGCGTTGGCATTTTTTCCCTAAATTTTAGCCATTCTAGTGGATGTGTTGTGGTATGCCATTGTGATATTAATTTACATTCTCCTGATGAGTAAGAATGAAGAGAATTTTTAGTGTGTTTATTGGCCAATGGTCCCATTTTTCTTTGTTCCTTCTTCTATTTTCAATTAATTAAATATTTCAGTATTTTGTTTTATCTTCTATTAGATTATTAGCTCTACTTCACTGTTCTATTTTTTAGGTGGTTATCCAAGAGATTACAATATGCGACCTTTAAGTTTTCACAATCTACTATCAAATATTACACCGCTCCATGTACGATATATTTCTGTTTCTGTCCTCTTGTCCTTTGTAGTATTATTTTCATATATCTTAACCTCTAATACAGTCTTATTATTTTTAATGTAAGCAATTAATTTTATTTTAAAGAAACCATGAAAGGGGAAAAAGTTATTACCTATTTACATATTTACATTTCTGAGGTTCTTCATTCCTTTCTGTAGATACAATTTCCATCTGGTATTATTTCCTTAGCCTGAAGAAGACTGACATATTCTCTCAGCTTTTGTTTGTGTTGAAATGCTTTTATATTGTCTTAATAAGGACATTTTCACTAGTTATAGAATTTGGGGCTGACAATTTTCTTTTTTCTTTCATTATATTAAAGATGTTATTCCACAGCCTTCTGGCTTATATTCAATTGCACGATCATTTTTATTTTTGTTCCCCTACTTGTAATACATCTTTTTTCTCTTTCTGCGTTTAAGATATTCTCTACATCACTGGTTTTTGAAAAATGATGAATTGTGCTTTGTATGTAGCCCACACAGAGTATTTTTCAGTTCAGGTATTTTTTAACTATAGAAATTCCATATGATTCTTTTTATAAATATCTTCCATTTCTTTCATAGCCAAATAAAATTTTTCCATATCTGTTTTTTTTCTCACTTAGCCAAAATATCCACCACTTGAAAAAATAATCTTAAAGAACATGCTTATGGTTAGCATTATGTTTTTGTTCATATGTTTGTTTTGCAAACAGGAATTCCTATCTATTCGAGTCAGAAAACCTGCCTGTGGTTTCTGGCTCCAACCCTTACTATTTATTCAATCACGGATAATTTAACTTAAGTTTTGGTACACAAAATGAGTCCACAAAATCCCATCATAGTGTGCTGATTCATTATGATAATGTATGTGAAATTATTTTCTGCAAAAACTAAGTAAGTATGGGCTATTCATTTTCCATTAAAACTTCTTAATAAAATATTTACAATAAATAACTTTCTATAGACCTTTTTCTACTTAGGACATTCAGAGTGTGATTGCTAGCTATCTAACCATTAAGGAATTACCTGAATATTAATATTCACTTTCATATATTGCCATGGGAAAACACATAAAACGGACTAAATAATGTTACGTCCATTGGCACACTATAAATCTGTATGTTCCTATCATGAACTTTCATGTGTCTTGAAAAACTTAAAGAATTGTCCTTACATCTAAAGAATACCAAACTTTTCTTGGAGAATACTGTAAGAGGAAGATCTCTTGCCACTTCAGAAGGGCAAGAAATTTCTTCAATGAAAAGAGATTCTATATTCTATTTCAGTATTATAGACTAACTAGTGAGACTCTACAGTCTAGGAATGGGGTGACATTAATGATTTTTACATTTTTTACATTTGATCCATTGTTCTTAGGTAAGAAAAAAATCCCAACTCAACTTGCTTACATGGTACCTTTTCATTCTTTGTGGAATAAGGGCTTTGCACCCAGACACACATACACAGAGCACATAGAAAATGATATTTGAGATAATGTTTTGAATGTTTAAATAGATCATTGTTATTTGAAACAAACTAATTTATATGCCTTCGAGTAATCTGAAAACATAAATTTACTTCCACATAATTTATTTGCTAATTATAAATCACTTTTATGGTGCACATAATTCCTACAAGGATCTCTTATTTAATAGATTTGCCTGATTCCCAGTTGCTGCACTAGGTTGAAAATATTAATTCTTAATATTTAATTTTAATTTAATATTAATATTCTTAATAATTAATTCTTCCTCTTCCAAAAGACTTCTGTTTTGTCAAATTATATAGATTTTAATTGTTACCTTCTTGTTCCTGTCCTTCCTCCATTGTTTTCCCTTTTAAAAGAGAAGTTATGGCAGTGCCTGGGTGGCTCAGTCCCATTATTTCCCTGGATCTCTACTTAATGGATAATTTCTTAATTGCTGCACGGAGTCCAAGCATAACCCATGAGGAACCGAGGAAGTCAAATTAAGAGGATGGAGCAGCTTAGGCAGTAGAATCTGTGAAGCTTGGCACTGGACAGAAAGGAACTATCTTAGAATTCTAGGTGGAGGCCCTCTACAGTTCTCTGGGGGGAGGTCTCGGCTGTACCCAAATCAAGCAGTACCATCTGAGACTTAGAATTAAACCAAACCGTACATGAGTTCAAAATGACTGAATTCCCTGTTAAAATAACAATCAACATTCTTCATAGAAAAAGAAGTATCTAGAATCTCTAAGGTCTATTACTTCTGATAACCAGTGTTCAATAAACAATTCCTAGAAACATTGATCCATAATCAGGAGGAAAAAAAAAAAAAAGCAGACAATAGCAATCAACCCCCAGACTGACAAGATAATGGACAGATAAAAAAGTTAAAGCTTCTTTTACAAGTATGCTCAAAAGGAAAATACGTGAAATAGTTAATAATTATTGGCTTACCATCCAACAAAGCAGCCAGAGGAAAAAAGACTATTACATATAAGGGAAAGAGATAGGTTTATTTCATCTTTCATCAGAAAAAAATGGAGCCCATAAAACAACGAAATAACATCTTCAAAGTTCCAAAAGAAAAAACTGCCAATAGAGAATTCAGTATCGGGGAAACTTTTCTTCAAAACCAGGATGAAATAAAGATGTTTTCAGATAAATGGAAGTTGAGCAAATTTTCTACCAGCCAACTACACAGCCAGAAATTCTGAAGGATAATCATAAGGCCAAAAGAAAATATATACCAATAAAACTTGGATCTCAAAGAGAGAATGCAACATCCCCCAAATTTATAACTGCATAAATATAAAAGATTAGGTTTTTTTTTTTCACAAAGTAGTTAAAATGTGGCTATATTAGTATCAGACAAAGCAGACTTTGAGACAAAGTACATGATGATAAAACACAAGCATCATCAGCAGGCGAATGGTTAAAAAACTTATGATATATTCATACAATGAAACACTACTCAGCAATACAAAGGGACTACTTCCACATATGAAAACATGGATGAAGCTCATAGACATTAAATTGAGGGAAAGAAGCCAGGCACAAAAGAGTACAAACTGTGTGATTCCATTTATGTGAACTCCTAGAATACGTAAAACTATTCTATAGTAAGGAGATTTTTGTCTTTGGAGCAAAAGGTAGTGGATATAGTATAGAAGAGCATGAGGAAACTTTCTGGGTAAATGGAAATAGTCTGTATCTTGATTTGGGTGATGGATACACAGAGGTATATACTTGTCAAAAGTAACCCACCTGTTCATATAAAATGTGTGAATTTTATTGTATACAAATTATCCCTCAATAATATTTACTTTTTAAAAAGTAGAGTAGGGTAAGGAGAGATATTTAGTTTGATAAGCACTTATGGAGTGCCCACCAGCTTCAGTCACTATCCACATAGAGACAGAGGCAAATGAGATTGAGCTCTTACCCTACTGTCTGGTAAAGAAGGCCAGAGAGCAAATGAGCGATTTCAGAAGATTGCAGTAACACTGAGAAAGATACAATACAAAGGCAAATCCTTCATCCTGGAACGTCCAAAAAGCTTCCTAGAAGGAAATGAATGTTTAGATGTTGAACTCAGGTACTGGCAGTGAGGATGAGAACAGATATGAATTAGAGCAGCTGGCTAACCTTTGAAGACTTGAGTGGTTAGTCCAGTGCAGTAATGTATAACTTGAACAAACGGGACAAAATCCTTCTCCTCAAAGGGTCTCACAGTTGAATTGGAGAGACATAAACGTGAAATTCTAGTTCAACGTGATTTATGTAATACATATATGTGCAGAGATGCAAGAGGAAGCATCGCAGCAAGAGGCTGAAGGATAAATTGGAGTTTCCAAGAGACGGAAAGAGCAAGCACATTCTGGGGAGAGGAAAACCCAAGTCCAAAGTCTGGTTATTGTGCGGGTCAGATGAGCAAACTTAGAGGAACTCATGATAATACCTAGCATACAGTAGGCACTCAGTAAGTATGCTGTTTTTAATGGGGAAAGTTTTCTCCCACTAGACTGAGAAATCCTTGAGAGCCGCTGGTTTTGTTTGGGCTGAAAGCACTCTTTAAGGAGATTCTAGCCCATATTAGCAATGACTCCTTGAAAAATGTCGATATTGAGTTCTTATGTAAGGAACACAAATTCTTATGTTATTATTCATATAAATAATATTCTCAAATGTTTACAAACTCTTCGCTGAATTTCAGGTACGTGTTTTTTCAACTAGAAGACAAATATAAGACCCAAACTACACAGTAAAATATCTGGATGGTAAGTATCAGAAGGATCAGCTATAGCTTTTCTAAAAATACCAATTTATGTTCACAATATATAGCAAAATATATAAATTCAGATTTTAATACATGTGGATTTGGCAAAAAGAAAATTAAAGGCCCTAGTCTCCTGGCCCCTAAGATAAAATGTCTAATGATACTTTTCAAAAGAGAAAAGCTCAAGATACATATTTTAAATTGTAACCGTTCTTTTTTCGAGCAAGAACATTTTACAAGCACAGTTAGTATCTTAGATATTTTAAATGGCTGCACTTTGTGTTTGCCCATTCCCAACAGAACTTGCCCAAGACAAAGGTTCACCGTTAGCAAAGAGAAGTTTAAGAAAAATAATTCCACTAGTAGGCTGCATAAAACCAGAGAATATTTTTATGACCTGTGTTATGGGGAAAAAGTAATGAGTTCTATGTGAGAACACGTGACAAGATCACACCATGCTTCCTGGATAACCGCTCTTCGCCAGAAAAACGTGCCTAATGATTACAGCCTCAATAGGCATTCGTGAACGGAATGCAATGACGTATTAAAATTGTTAGGACAAAGACATGCACATAGTATCACTTCATTTACATTTACAGGAAAAGAATTCCAGAGTTGTATTTATTTTCCCTTAAGTAGCATTTTAAAAAGCTAACTTGCATGAGAGAGTAACTCACCTATAAATTTAATGGAAAAAGAAATTTTATAACCATCTATTTAGCAAACATTCTTAAAATTTTGCATTCCAACCTCAAGACTAGTTTGATTTTTGTTCTAAAATGTTAAGTTTAAAAACTAAGAATGAATACTTTTAATACTTTTAATAAATAAAAAGTATTAATTTATAGCCTTTGGTAAGATCAACAGACTAAAATGTTCAAAGTGTTATTCAGAGACTTAACATTTTCCCAAACTCTACAGTTCAAAAAAAAAGGGATCTAGTTCTACCTCTCCTTTAACAACAATAATAGACAAATAACAGAGTATGTGTTATGACTTTAACTTTGGAAACAGAAATTAAAATTAACTTAGAAGTTTGTCTTCTGTTCTTGATGTTAGCAATACATCTTAATGTCATATATATATTTTCAAAGTAGTTATGCTTGTGAGAAAATTCTTATAGTACTTCTTTTTAAAGATTTATTTATTTATATGAAACAGAGAGAGCGAGTGGGAGATGCAGCAGAGGGAGAGAAACAAGCACACTCCACACTGAGTGTGGAGCCAGACATGGGGCTCAATCTCAGGACCTGAGATCATGACCTGAGTTGAAATCAAGAGTTGGACGCTTAACCAACTGAGCCACCCAGGTGCCCCTGAAGTATACTTTTTAAATGACAGATATGTTTTCAATTTATTGTTACAAGATGTTGTGTTGCAACAAACATTATTATACATATATTTTTGCACATTTTAAAAAGTATTTCTTTAGATTAAATTCCTAAACATTGAATTGCTGGGCCATAAGATATACACGTTTTCAAATTTCTAGGCACTGCCAAATTGCTCTCTAGAAGTAATGTTTGAAGAAAAAAGTTATTGGTAATATGGCATCTATATAGAAGTTGTTAATTGTTTTTGGCTGGATTTTTCTCACTTAGTTTAATATATAGATATAGATAGTGACACACATATAAATATGTACATATATAAATTAAAACATATGCATATTTATATCTGTCAATGCATATAACTCTTAATGAAGTGTGTGTGTGTGTGTGTGTGTGTGTGTGTGGGTGTGTGTATGTGTAAATAGATTCTGCATTCATTTTTATGTCATCACGAGTGCCCTGTCTGGGAATAATAAATGTTTCAAATGATTTTTCTTTATTATGAAAGCTCGTTTGGGGTATGGAGGAAACAGGGTGGAAAAGATTCTTTACATAAAAAAATGCCCTTACGACATTGCTAAAAATAGAAAATAACCTGAGAAATGTTACCAGACAACAGCTGAGTTTTGGGGATAGGGACCAGGCTGGCAGTTTCCTAAGGCTGCTACAACAACTCATCATGAATTCGGGTCTTAAAACAACACCAATTTTTTCTCTTGCAGTTCTGAAGGTCAGAGGTCCAAAATGAGTCTTACAAGGTGTCTTAGTTCATTCAGGCTGCCATAAAAAAATACCATAGACTGGATGGCTTAAAGACAACAGAAATTTATTTCTCCCCTTTCTGGAGCCTGGGATTTCCAAGATCCAGGCACCCCCGGACTTGGTCTCTGTTGAGAGTTTGCTTCCTGGTTCATAAATAGCCAACATCTGGCTGCATCAACATCTGGCTGCATCATCACAGGGTGGTGGGGGTGAGGGAGCTCTCTAGGGCCTCCTTTATCAGGGTGCTGAGCCCACTCGTGACGGCTCCACCCTCATTACTTAATCATCTCCCAAAGGTCCCATCTCCAAATACATCAAATGGGGGGTAAGATTTAGCATACAAATTTGGAGGAGATAATCAGCCCAGAGCATGAAACTAGGCCAAACTATTGGCAGAGTTGTTTCCTTCTGGAGACTCTAGGGGAGAACCCATTTTCTTGCCATTTTCAGCTTATAAAGGCCACCTACCTTCTTTGGCTTATGGCTTCTTCCTTACAGGACTCCAACCTCTTGCTTCTGTCATCACATCTACTAGTGCCTTGGACCTTTTTTCCCTCTCTTATAAGACCATTGTGGTTATATTTAAGGCCCACCCAGCTAATCCAGGATGATCTCAACTTAACCGTACCTGCAAAGTTCCTTTTGCCATATAAGGTAACATTCATAAATTCCACAGATTGGACATGGACATCTTGGAAGGGAGTGGAGAAGGAGGCATTATTCCATCACTGTGTTGGTGAGAGGCACCTGGGTCAGATAAGAGGACTGGGTGGGAGGGATCTTCTTGGGTAACTGTGATGATTAGACCAAACAGCTATGTGAAGCAGGCCCAGGACCATTAATCTCACGTGCCAGGCTCCACACGAGGTTCCTATGCTTTGATGTAGGAGCTCTAAGGCAGACATGGGAATATTTGAGAGGAGAACCCAAACTCCACATCCTTAACTGTAGCTCCCTTTTTACTTCAAGAGGAATCTGAAGCAAGTTCCTATGTAGTATAAATGTAATTAGTGATAGTGATAGTTCTATGCCTTATTCTGTCACTAACTTACTCATTGACTAAAACATCATCTATAAAGGAACATTTTGTCAGATATAAAGACACATCTTTACATGCATGTTTGCTATTCTCCCCTTTCCAAAAAATAATTTAAAGTTGGGGAGGGTGGCTCAGTCAGTTAAGCATTGGACTCTTGATTTCAGCTCAGGTCATGATCTCAGGGTCCTGAGACCGAGCTCTGTGTCGGGCTCGCGCTGGGCATGGAGCCTGCTCAATATTCTCTCTCTCCCTCTCCCTCTTCCCCCTCCCCACAGCCCTACTCGCATGCTTCTCTCTCTAAAATAATAATAGTAACAATAATAATAACAACAATAATAATTTAAGGCAACTAACAATGAAAGACAGATTTGCATAGCAGAAACAGAAATACAAAATTAGGTCCAAGGAGAAATACTTAATATTAAAACAAAAGCATTGTAAACAAATAAATAAAATAAAATAATAAAATTGTTCTGCATAAGTGAAAAACTGGCTTTGAGGGAATGAACTGCTTCTTTCTGGTCATCCACATACTTTCTCTAAACTTACTGTACCCATAAAGGGAACAGTGAAATTATATTATTAAAAACTTAGTGATGGCTAAGAGATTCTCGAACTGTATTACTAAACTCTTACTATCTAAAGTTGTTCTATAACTACTTTTTATTTTCTCAAATCTTTCTCTGGTTTCCTAATCTATGATGTATCAAGAGATGACACACAATCTTAAATGAACCTGTCTGACCCATAATTGACTAAATGTCATCAGAAAGATGGTTTGGAGAGGAACTCTAATTATGGGAAAGACACAGAGATGTGGTGACATAAGGCAACTATCTGTTGAACAGGTAAGTCTTGCCCTGGATTGAGTTTCCACTTTTTAAATATACTGAGCACAATGAGTGGAAAATTAAATCTATAAAAAAATTACATTAGTGAATTTAGTGCCTACTTTCTGTATATATAAATCAATGGATTTTTCAAGGATGGAAGTTCCTAATAGGTTACTCATTACTCTGATAATGAGGTAGATTAGCGATGTTTTCTTATGTTCTGTATTCTTGATTCTCTGGAATCTGGGGCCTTGCTGACTGGGGAGAGACTGCCCCTCGCAGGGCTAGCTAATTCTTAGAGATAGCACACATGAGGGTATCTTTGGTATACAAACCAACCAATCCCAAGTTCATACCCCAACCCGCCTCCTTGTGTTAGAATCCTGCAGTCTGGGGCACTGTTCCTCCTGCTGTAATTCACCTCAGAGCCAAGTACTAGGCCACTTAGAACCAACCCTGTAGATCAGGTTTAGCCAAAATTATTCAAACTAGCCAATCCTAAACCTGCTCAGCTTGCTTACTCTGCTTCTCCCATTCCTTCCTGCAAAAACCACAGTACAGGCTCTCATTCATCCTTTCTTTCCCCTCACTTCCGCCTCCTGACAGACCTTGGTGCTTCCCTTGGTGCTTGGTGGGGTGTGCCCACAGATCCTTCTTGGAAATGTGTGTAACAAACTATCTTTTCAATAGCAGACATGCCCTGATCTGTTGGCCTCACCATACCTGAATAAAATCAAAATCCTGGGTACATTTTATTTTTTTATTTTTTTAAAGATTTTATTTATTTATTTGACAGAGAGAGAGAGAGACCACAAGTAGGCAGAGAGAGAGAGAGAGAGAGAGAAACAGGCTCCCCGCTGAGCAGAGAGCCCGATGCGGGGCTCAATCCCAGGACCCTGAGATCATGACCTGAGCCAAAGGTAGAGGCTTTAACCCACTGAGCCACCCAGGCGCCCCTCCTGGGTACATTTTAAAACACAAAGTAGTGCAAAATAAAACAGAAGGCTATCCTTAGTGATGGGCAGTTTCTCAGTGGATATTTTGGTATGATGGGCTGAGGCGATAGGAAGGTATCTTTTGTTTGCTGAGTTTTAGAATTCTAGGACAGGAAAAATAAAGAGATGTCTGATATAGTTCTTTCCCATATTGAGTTCCCAACAAATTCAAAGACAAATCAGAAAAACCTGCAGAAGACAGGAAATTTGTAGAATTATTTGATACATGTTTATGATTTGGTATTAGATGGCTGTTTACTAAATTTTCTCTGGTCCTATAAATCCAAAATGTGTAGGCAGTCATGAAATTTGATTTTTTTTTAAATGGTAATGTTATAAAAGTGTTGCTTTTTCACAAACAGTTGCCATAATTGACATAGACTCTGTCCTCCGTCGTGGGAGGAATATTCTCAGCCAGAATCCCTTTTGGTGCCCTGTGTTTACTGTGTTATTAGTGGCAGATTTCCTTCAGCTCAGTTGAACTAGTTTAGGCCTTTGAGTCTACAGGAATCTTCGACATAAGAACTGAAGAAAAATCAGTTGGAAAAGATCCCTAGAGTTATAACAAATGTGCTCATAGTTAAGTCGAACATCCCACCTAAGAAATTTAGTTCCTTTCAAAGATAGAGCTGTAAAATATCACATTACACACAAGGTTGGGCCAAATTCTATACTTTAAAAAGATTCGTGTAAAGCATAAAATGGCTTTGTATCTTGCAAATGTAGAATGACCCTTGATTGTATAATAAAAGGAATTATGTCATTGCTCTTTTTATTTGAACTTATATGATTTCTATCTACAATATTGAATCTAAAGTACTTCCTAGGGCGCCTGGGTGGCTCAGTTGGTTAAGCAACTGCCTTTGGCTCAGGTCATGATCCCGGAGTCCCAGGATCGAGTCCCATATCGGGCTCCCAGCTCCACAGGGAGTCTGCTTCTCCCTCTGACCTTCTCCCATCTCATGCTCTCTCTCTCTCTCAAATAAATAAATAAAATCTTAAAAAAGAAAAAAAAAGAAAGTACTTCTTACTTATTGAATCTAAAGTACTTTCTACATTACTTGCATATAAAGATTACAATTCAGTTTAGAAGCTGGGGTAATTATTCCTATTCGTAACTCTGTCTCTTCCCAACAATTTTCTTTTTTCTCACCATCTGCAGTCCAATCTCCAAACCTAAAGCTATGTTTTTGTTTTTCTTTAAAACACTGTACTAGGCAAACCTGTGTGAGTCCCGTCACCATCCAGAGATCCGGCACTCCACACCTATCTGGGGATTGACTGGTTGAACGATGCCGAGTGTTCGTAGCACAGAACCAACCGTTAACTCTGCAAACCTCCATGCTCTGGGCTTGAGCCTGCCAGCTGAGTTACGTAACAGAGACCTCACTACAGCACTCGTGGACACGTGGTCCAGAAATTCTCTGTGGGCCATCCCGCCTTGAGATTGGGTGCTAAGATCCGCACGTAGGCGATGATGGACTCTGGAGGACTAGTCAAGATTTCTTCACATCCTCAAAGTCCGTTTGGCTTCTTGAGGCCAAAGTTATCAGTATGACAGTACCGGTTTTAACATTTCTCTGCTTACACAAAGTAACATTTAAGAAAATATTTCTACTTTGATTCATCAAACACTATCTCACTTTTCTTTCGAATTTCGTACCTTCCCACCGGCGACGTTACTGAAAGTGCTGGTTACTAGGGCATGTTTTTCTTCATGCTTTCAAAATATCCATCAGAATAGTTAAAGTATTTCTTTAACGACCTTTTCTGGTGTTCACTCATATTCCCTGTAATATTTTAACATGGGCAAGGAATGAATTATAAAGACTGAGTATATCTGAGACGTATGTATATTTGAAGTCATAGACAGTCTACTGAGTGAATCTGAAATTACCCTGTAAAAGAATTGGCCTTAGATTGGACTCCCTTTGGCCAAGCAGCAAATTCTAGCAACCCTGCATCTCTCTTTCATCCTTTACCTGGTGCTCCCCTCACCTGGTTCACCAACTCCAGACCTTTGCAGATGTAAAGAACATTCAAGCATGTTTCCCTGGCTTCCACCATTGGAGCCCCTCCAGGATTCAGTTTGGCACTTCCTCTCCTCTCCCCTCAAACTTCACATCCATACCTGTAGGAGAGAGGCAATTCTGCTTCTGTTCTAGGGCCAAGGGAACCCTGTTGCATGGCTCACTTAATCCAGCCTCTTCATCTGGGGTAGGGAAAAGAACCCAATACATGCTTTTTTTTTTTTTTTTAAGATTTTTTATTTATTTATTTGACAGAGAGAGAGAGAGAGAGAGATCACAAGTAGGCAGAGAGGCAGGCAGAGAGAGAGGGGGAAGCAGGCTCCCCACTGAGCAGAGAGCCCGATGCGGGGCTCGATCCCAGGACCCTGAGATCATGACCTGAGCCGAAGGCAGAGGCTTAATCCACTGAGCCACCCAGGTGCTCCCCAATACATGCTTATTGATGTACAGAAAATCCTTATTGGCTAGACAGATTGGAGGCATTAAATGTAAATGGCTCACTTAACTAATATTATCATATAGCCAAAGAAAGTATTATAGTGGTTAGTTGATAGTATAAAAGTCAAATGGAGTACATCAGGAAGGGAGTTCTGAGAACCCTCTGAAGACCATTTTATTCACAGCGCAGGGTATTTCAAACGCTGAATTTATCTATTTTTCCAAAAGGGATGCCTTTTAGAAACAGTACTGGCATAACAGATGGCATCTGTGACCTATCGTTTATTTTAATGAAAATATCATTAAATGTTTCATAAGTAGGAGATATGTTGCCAGATAGTCTATCTGAGGTTAATGATGCTTCCTTTTTTACTTCCTTTTTACTCATTTCCTAATAGTTTTTATTAAGTCAAGAGTAGTTATTAACTTATAAAATGTTTCATGCTCTTTAACATATATTTAAATCATCATGTAATTTGCTAGTGGTAGTACTGGATATATTTTACAGATAAAAGAGATATTTTAAAACCAAAATAATCAGGGCTTGTGAGAAATTGGGTAAGACAGAAGTGAGGATGAGGGAAAAGATGGTGCCAGTGATATTATTCAACATGTTCTTATAACAGAAAAATACTGAAAAATTACTCAACAATAAGAGACTGGTTTACTGTATCATGAGGCAAATAAGTCTGTTATGTAAGGTCACAAAAAATTAAATATCCTACTTATAGTCATAGCTAGCAAGTGGTGGAACACTGATTTGAACCAGAAAATTTTGTCCTATAGACTGTATTGTATCCTTAATCACTACACTATACTACCGTCCATCAAAAGGACAGTATCCAACCAGTAAAGAAACAAATATATATTTAGCTATCTGGCTTAATATTTATAATACACTGCAAAATAAAATAAAGATTTTTCAAATTTATAATTATTTCATAGTATTACACTGTTTAATAAAAACATACTAATATTTATACAGGAAACATGTAGGAGAAAAGTCTACAGAAGTTTACCCCCAAATGAAGAATAGATGACAAGAATCAGGAATGTAGAAAGCTACTTGGATTAGTCACTTTAAGGAGTATATGATACAGCTAACAAATAACCCGCAAATCTCAGTAGCTCACAAAAACACAGGTTTATATTTCATTCAATTACACAGTTACAGACTGACCAAGGTTCTGCTCCAAGAATACTTTATTTTGACACCAAGGCAGAAGGAATAGCCTCTTTATGATATGCTATTCTAGAAGAGAAGAGGGCAAAAAGATTGGTATAATCAGGCAATTACTCTTAAGGATTCTGCTTGGAAGTGTAACATGTTACTTCTACATATATTTCACTGACCCAAACAAAGTATATTGCCAAACCTGAAGTCAATGGGGCAGGATGCATAATTTTGGGACTTAGAGAGGGTCAGGTTAAAGACCCAGTAGGAAAAAGCAGCACATTATTTCCACAATAATACAGTCTATAAAACGATTGCCAGGATCATCTGACTAATCTCCCGGAGAATGTGCCTTTGTCTTGGATTCAGTTTTGATAAGTTAGACACATAAAGATAGACAGCATCTTAAACGATATAAAAATTAAGTTCCTTTTACAGAATAACTTATTGAGGACTCATTGCAAAAAAGATACGTAACAGATTAGAAATACACCATAATTATCATGAGCTAGATATATAAACATTATAAATATAGGAAAGATTTTATTTTATTTCGTTTCATTATAAAATAAATAAAATAAAAATAAATAAATGTGTATTTATATATAACGAATATATAAAATACATTTCATATTTTCATTTCTAAATAAATATTTATTTATATATAATAAATATATATAAATTAATGTAATATAATATAATATAATATAATATAATATAATATAATATAAATAAAATAAAAATTCTTCTCCAGAATAACTAGGCTGCTTCTCAGCTTTTCTGATCACGTGTTCAGGAAAGCCTCTTTCTCACATCCAGGGTTAGGGTTGGAGTTAGGGTTAGGGTTAGGGTGAAGGTAGGTGCCTGGGGTCAGAGACCTCTCCAGATGGTTAGGTTTAGGGTTAGAGTGATAGTAATGGTTAGGGTTAGAGGTTAGGGGTTAGGGGTAGAGTTAGGATCAGTTTTAGGATTAGGGTTAGGGTTAGAGTAAGGGCTAGGCTATGTGCATGGCATCCTGCAGCTCAGAGTCCTCTCCAGAGAATAAAACCCTATTCTTCTGCTGAGGTGAGAAAGGACATGGCTGGCATCCGCTGAGCTTAGGCAAGGAGGGGATGTGTACCTCTAAATACTCTTTAAATTACAGGATAATTTTAAATCATGATAGGAAGAAATAAAATAAAATAATCTCAATACATCTATAAAAATTCTATCACTATTTTTAAGGGAGAATGTACTCTGCAAAGGGTGTGCCACCTGTTTAAAAGATGTCCAAAATATGGACTGGAATAATAAAAATACTATATATATCTCATAAAGATTTCATATATATACATATACACATACATGCATGCACATGTGCAATGGAATATTACTCAGCCATAAAAAAGAATAAAATCTTCCCATTTGCAACAAATGGATGGATGTAGAGGGTATAATGCTAAATTAAATAAGTCAGTCGGAGAAAGACAAATACCATATGATTTCTTTCATATGTGGAATTTAAGAAACAAAACAAACAAAAAAAAAGAGACAAACAGACTCTTAAATAGAGATAACAAACTGGTGGTTGCCAGAGGGGTGGCGAATGGGGGGATGGGTGAAATGGGTGAAGGGGATTAAGAGTTCACTTATTATCATGAGCACTGAGTAATGTATAGAATTGTTGAATCACTTTGTATATGTGAAATTAATACTGTATGTTAATTATATTGGAATTAAAAATAAATAAAAATATTATACATATAAAAATATATGTAACAGTGTCCCAAACTGTCTGGAGCTGATTATTACAACTGAAAAATAGGGAAGATTGTTATAGGCTACACTTTTTCACACAAACCTCTGAGCTTAACACATCTTTCCTTTCAAACCTCTTCTCCTCCTGTGTCCCCTCTCAATGAGAAGGGCACCTTTTCCACTATTCAGGGTACAAAATGTGAGCTCATCTCTTATTCCTCCCTCCTATTTGTTCCCAGAATAAATCACTGGTCAAAGCTTGTGGACCCTATTTTTGAGATATTTTCTCTTTAGTAGAAGACTCCCCATTTGTATCCTAACTGGTTTGCTTTCCCCCAAGGCATTTCCTCCTCTCCAGTTAACCCTGCACTTTGCTGCTAGAGATCTCATTCTAAAATATATCTGATTATATAACCCATGTCTAAAATCTTTACTAGGTCCAGGCTGCATGTGGAATGAATTCAAATTTTTCTGGTTTTGCACTCAAGGCTCTCCACTATCTGACTACAGGTTATGTTTCTACATGTATCTCTTTCTAAATAATGTTTTCTTCCTACATCCTCAAGCTTAGTCACATGGGACACCTCACCTTTCAGCCCTGTCCTGCCACAGTCTCAGCCTCCAGGCCTCTACTTATGCTCTTCCATCTGAATGTCCTTCCCCAGTTTCTACTTGTCACAGTCCTTTTCAGACTGCAAAGAGCAATTCAAAGCTTATCCCTTCAAATGGGTTTCCAAGATTTATCATTAGAATTCTTTTTTCCATTAAGCACAATGAAAACTATTTTTAAAAGATATTATTTATTTATTTAAGAGAGAGAAAGAGAGAGCATACACAAGGCAGAGGGGAGACAGAAACTCTAGCAAGAGAGAGAGAGAATCTCAAGCAGACTCGATGCTGAGTGCGGAGCCTGACCCGGGGCTCAATCTCAGGACCTGGAGATCATGACCCGAGCTGAAACCAAGAGTCCAACGCTTAACTGACTGAGCCACACAGGCACCCCCCAAAATATTTTTAACCAAAAACAAAATTAAAGTGCATACTTAGCTTCACTTCCAATTATGGTCATGTCCCTTTCTTCAAATACTTCGTTGACTGTTAACAGCTTTTAGTGCTATAGTATTTTGTACCTATCATGTTCTCAGTAAGTGTTTTCCAAGGTGAACATGAGGGAAATAAGACCACCTGGGTTCAAAACTCAGTTCTGCCACTTAACAACAATGTGACTTTGCATTCCCGTTTCTTACAGATTTACTGAGCCAATATGTTACATTAGTTTTTGTGTTTTTAAGATATTTGTTATCTATACTTTGAAAAGTACCAACAAGGAAACAAAATATTCCCTCTTCTGAATAATCCAAAAATTGAGCACAGCCAAAACCTGGAAATAAGACAATAGACTGCCTTCAGAAACCTGGTCAAGTTCTTAAATCAAAGAGTACTAAATAAGAATATGAAAAGTAACAAGAATATCGGAGCTCTACAACTGGCAAAGGAACTCCCTAGAAAAATAACTAATTGGCTTTCAACCCATGTTTTATTAACCATGAAGTATTGAAGAACACAAAGACAGTAAGAAGGTAAGAATAATAAAAAATTAGCTTGGAAGCCAGCTAAAAGAAGGAGAGTCCTAGGTACAAAAGTGACTCCAACTTTTCGTCTCCTAGGCTTTTCTTCATCCTATTTTCTTTGACTTCCTCTTTTGCCAAGTAACATGTGTCATGATCTAATTCTTGTTCTTGTCTCAGTCTTATTTTCTTTGCCAAAAACTGAAGTGGAAAGTTTCCTTCAGAAGTTTCAGTTTCCATATGCTTCACAGTGTCATGGTGAAGATTCTGAACCTCTCTGTACCAACCATAAACTTTGCCTGAAAACATGACCTTGACAGAGTTCATGCCAGGAAAGGAAGACTCCCACTGACTTTATCTTGTATCCTTCTAACAAAGTTAATGACTTGTACAGAAAAAAACACCATTCTTAGGCACCATTCTCCCTAGAGAGATGTGGGAATGGGGAACTAAAGTGCAGAATTCTCTTAGGGAAAACAGCCTTCTAAGAAAAGGGAAAGAGAAAGGGGCTCTTTTTTTGAGGGGGATGGGGTAAAATTGACAAGGGAACAAGGTGAAGGAGCTGCCAAGGCCAATGAACATAACATATTTTTAAAAGTTCACAGAATGCTGCCAAGTAGCTTTTCTGAGTATGTTGAGCCACGTTTTCCTTGTTTCATTTCATTTTCTGTCTGTACATTTTGTGCTTTTACCTTCAAATGCATACCCATCAGTGAAACTCCAATAAAAGACACAATTTTAAATAGAGAAAATATCTTTATGGCCAAAGTTTTCATACACTAAATAATTACTAAATATTTACCAGCCCACATTTCCCTCGTTAGTTGGCCCACCCTGCCACATGGGGATGCTCTGACTATAAAATGGATGAGCTCACCATTCTTTTCTACTTGCTCAGTAGAGACAGTTATTTAAGTCATCTGATGGGCAGCTGACTTTAGTAGGTACTTTCTCCAGTTAGAATGGTGTCTGCAACTATGAGCCTGATTTAGAAATCGATTTGTTGTAAAATGTTTCTTAGGTATTTGTTGTTCGGATTTGTAAAGACATCTTTTCTCAAAAGTGGGTACCATAACTGTCAGCCAGCTTGCAAAAATCAATGAACCTATAGTGTAATTTAGATTTATTTCTAGCAAAAGTAGGCTTAGTTCAAGTCTCCTGTTGGTAGAAGCACACATGTCCTGGGTAAGGATATGAAGGGGAAGAAAAAAGTAGAGAGCAAAGAGCAAAAAGAGATAAAAGTTGGAATCTCTCTCCTCTTAATCAAAACCCATCTAAGACAAAATTTTGAAACAAGAAGCTGATCTGGGACCACTCTGCATCTCTTCCTCAACACCAGTCCCAGTTTTCACACTACCCTAAGAATTTCCCACATCTTTGTACTATCCCGTCCTCCGTGGTCTCTTTCTCTCAAACGAAAACCTTATTCTTTCAGTGGATTATCTCAGTAGTAATTAAGATAAACCAATTGCTTAAAATAATTTATGCTAAGCTAAAGTGACTTATAAAATTATTCTTGACTGATGATATTTGCAATCTTAAAAGATGCTTAACAGTCTAAATAGTTCACTAATTTAAGGAGTTTCCACTGATGTAATAAAATGAATTATTTCAAAATTTCTAAGCTTTTTCTAAGCTCATTTTAGAACTGGAAAGAAAGTTGCTATTGGGTTGAGGCTGAGAACAGAATGGGGGCAATCCAATTGTGGTCATCTGAAAGCATATGGAGTTTATAAGTAAATTATAGCTTATAAATCACTTTAACATAAAAACCTAAGTATTTATTCAAGAGGCCCTTTTTATTGGCACTTCATAATGGAGGGGTGAGAATTTTTGAAAGACCATAATATTTCTATTCAAAAGGAAGAACTGGAGTCCAGGGGAAAATACTATGAATACACTGATCTTCTAGGCTTAGAGATGGTTGCTTATATTTTATTGGGGAACTCTTAGAGAACATCTGGAATAAGGCTAAATAAAAATATTAAAGAATGGCTGAGTATTATCTTCTCAGGGAAGTATGTATTTTCATAGAAAACAAAGTAGCTGATCAAAATGATAAATTCCCAATTGTGGCAATTGAGGACTCACAGTGTTTGAGTGACTCACGGTGGTCGAGGCATCTGAAGTCATCCATCTATGTAGCTATCTATTTCACCGCCTAGGAGATCATCCAGGCTATTGTATTGGTCACTTTTATAAAATATTTTGGGTCAGTTACTAATAATACATTCTGTAGAAGCATTATGACTTTTGCCAAACCTTAAAACATTAACAATGTTTAACTTAACTGACCCTTATTTTGTGTTAGAAATACCCTTTCACACTGGCATTCTAGCAATACAACAACAAGAAAATTTATTCAATAAGAAAACTTTCTCTACTGTGTGTCTTTTGAAGTTTATCTTCCCAAACTGAAACCTAGATCTAAATTCTATTTTTCCTAAAAATATAATCTATCATTGATACATTCCTTTGATTTATATTTTAAAAATGAGAAATATGACAGATTTTCTTTTTAAGAAACATTTAACTTGCAGTTTCAAATTCTAACAGATGCTGGAAACCTCATTCAAACATTTCTGTCTGCTGCCACCCAAACTTCAATTCTGTTAATATATTTTTAAGTTTTGCATTAAAAACAAACTCATTTTCTTGTTACATTTCTCTACTCTTAGTAGATTCTTTTCCTAAATAACTTAAGATTTTATACCAGTCTGAATCAGGGATACAAGGTAAAAACTGTGATATTTGGCAGGGAAGTTCAATGTAAGTTTATCATACCTCACTGATTTGCTTACTTTGGTAATTAAAAGCAAAGTTCTGGAAAATAGCATTTTGTTATCTAATACTGAGGAACAAGGAGAAAAAAAAT
This sequence comes from Potos flavus, assembly GCA_028534135.1. Classification (NCBI taxonomy): domain Eukaryota; kingdom Metazoa; phylum Chordata; class Mammalia; order Carnivora; family Procyonidae; genus Potos; species Potos flavus. The sequence continues at coordinate 25,101,259 of CM052886.1, forward strand.
TGGTATCACTTTTTTACAGGAAATTATTTCATGAAACAAATTGAATTAGAATTGTTACATCTTACCATTTTCTTTTTCCTCCTAGGGAATCCATTTCTTAGGGAACAATAGTAGAATTACATTTTAAACCTTGACTAGTTCAAGTCAGTTTCACAAACATGGAGCACTTATTATGTGTAAGGTACCATGAAAATACCCTACAGGGGATTCAAAGATAAATAAGACAAAATCCCTGGAGCTAAAGAATTTATCATCTACCAGAGAGAACAAGAAAAGCACAAAAATTATGAAACTTAAGGCTGGCTAGAGAGAGCTATTTGGCTTAATGCAAAAAAGCATGATCTTTATACCCAAACATACCTGCTTTCTTTTTTTGTTTGTTTGTTTTTAAAGATTTGTTTACTTGAGAGAGAGCGAGAGAGAGAGAGAGGGCATGAGCAGGAGGGGCAGAGAAAGAGAATCTTACACAGACTCCACGCTGAAGGCAGAGCTGGAAGTGGGGCTTCCATCTCATGATCCTGAGATCATGACCTGAGTGGAAACCAAGAGTCTGTGGCTTAAGTGACTAAGCCACCCAGGTGTCCCATATACCCAAACATACTTGCTTTCAATTTGGCTGTGACATTTAGTAATAGTGTGCCTTTATACAAATTACATAAATATTTTGAACATACTTTTCTCCTGCAAAATAGTGATACCATAATTACCTAAAAATCTTATCACAAGACTTTTGGGGAGTAATAGATGTAAAGCACCCAGCGAACAACAGATGTTTTAGGTTGGTTTCCCTGGAAAGAAGACCTTGAAAGGAAAATTTCCAGCTAGAAAGTTTATTATGGTGTGCTATTAGAATTGACAGCTGTGGGGGAGCTAAGGAAGCAGGAATGGGCAGAAGGAGAAGGTGGACTACCCAACAGTTTCAACAAAGAACTTGGCTAAGTACACAGGGAGCTCTGGTGCTTGGATGCTCCTGGCATTCTCTTAGACTGGGACAAGGGAGTGAGGCCTTTAGAGCCCTACATCTACAGTCATTACATGCATAGTACCTGTGGGAAGTATGTGTGTGACCTTGGAAGAATCAACTCTCTTCAGAGGCAGCTTTTTTCAATGAATGGCAATTGTTGGAGTTTAAGGAAGGGGGTCTCAGCTGGGAGTGGACAGCCTTCAGTGCCTCTAATAGCAGGGATATGAGAGCTTAGATCCTAACAGATGTGATAATGGGGAGAGGAGAGGAAGAATCTGGGCGGCATACCACATGGTCTATTTTAAAGGTTAGCATCAGTTTTTCTGACACTTTTTAAAAAATATAAACATGCATAAGAAAATTTGGAAAACGTAGGAAATACAACATTTAAAAAATTTATATCAATCACAATCCCCCAATACCATGAACATTTTGGCATATATCTTTCTGATATTTTTTAAGCATATATGTTTTCTAGAATATTTATTCTCTGGAATAATGGCATACTGGAAAAATTGTTTTGAGGCCTATTTTTTTCATACTGTGAATATTTTCTCAAGTCAATAAATATTATTTTAAGAGTTCATTTTGGTTTTATTCTCTTCTATTATAATGATATTCCAAAATTTGCTAAACTAAAACTATATTGCTAGACACCTAGGTATTTATAATTTTTTTTTTACATTTACAAAAAAATGCTGTAATACATGATATATATATATATATATATATATATATATATATATATATATATAATTTCTGGTTATTTCCTTAGCAAAAAATCATAGAAATGGAAATTGTTATGCAAAGACTATTTGCAGTTTCAAGGTTTTCAAACATGTTGCCAAATTATCCTCTGACTATTCCTACCAACAATGTTTCATACTTTCTCTTCCCTCACCCTTGCCAAGATTGGGAATTATCTTTCTTCTTCTCTGTCCCAGTTTTAAAGATAGAATTTTATCACTGATACATACAAATGCAGTGAGAATAGCAGAAGTCAAACAGCATCTATGGAAATTGATAAGTGGAAGAGATTACAACAAATCAGAACAAATGAGAAAAGAAGACAGATGATATGGGCCTTAAGTAATAGGATTTCAACAAATAAAAATGGAAGGAATCCCAGATAGAGAAAACATCAGGAACAAAGACAACATTAGGAAATAGTGATTACCCTGGTTTGATTAGAATGTAAGCAAGAAATGAGACAAAGTAGACTGAGACCATAATATAGCACAAAAATGGTAAGTAGAGTTCAAATTCGGACAATAACCAATAATTGCCTGACATCGGTGTTAATAATGATTTGAAAGCTATGATTAGTTTCATTCATTTGTTCAAGAAGCCTGTATTCATAGCCTACAACATGCCAAGTGCTCGTGTCACTGATGAAAGCACACAGAAATCCCTGCATTCTGTAGCACTAAGGACGGAGAAAGACAAGAGGGCCACAGAAGAATATTACATTTACAAAATGGGAGAATAAAAAGCCAGGTAAGAGGCAAAAGAAGTATAATCAAAAGAAGACCAGGAGACTGAATCGCCATGGATGCCAAAGGAGGAATGTTGAAATGGAGGTAAGAATCAAAGCAGAGAAAAACGGAGGGTAATAAAAACAAACACAAAAAATTATTGGTTTGGCAACTTAGGGATCATCAGTAACATTTTTAAAAAATGTATTTTTTTTATAGGGATAGGAAAGGAAGCCAGATTGCAAGAGAATAAAGTAAATGGTGTGGAAATGGGAGAAATAGATGCATCCAGCTTTCCTTTTCCTTTTCAAGGTTGCTTTGGCTATTCAGGTTCCATACAAAATTAAGGAGTATTTGTTCTAACTCTGTGAAAAATGCTGTTGGTATTTTGATTCTTAACCACTTATTTCTCTGATAGAATAAGAGTTTTGTTATTGGACAGGAACAGTGACTCAAAGGGTGCTTCCCAAACTAATAGCATCGGCATCTCCAGGAACTTGTTAGAAATGCAAATTCTCAGGCCCTGTCTCAGGCCAATGGAATCAGAAACTCCAGGGGTGAGGTCCACAGCCTGTGTTTCAACGAGTGATTCTGATATATTATAAAATTTGAGAGCCAATAAACTAGAAGATGGGAGGATCACTGAGAACCTGAAGTAGAAAAGAGAGGTACCAACTGATTTGTAGAAGTGAGGAAATAGATGGAGCAGGAAAATAAAATTTGTGGGGGGAAAAAGGAAATGTTGGAGTTTAAGATATTAGCAATAAGGTAGTTTTTTATAATGGTGAGATTTAAGTTATGATCATAAATGGAATAGCTAAAGTGAATGGAAATGGAAATTGGTTTTTGTAAAGATCATAAAAGTAGGACCAGAGTGTTGGAGGAAAAAGCAAGAGTAGTGTTGAAGTCATTGTACTGACAAAAAGAATGAAGATTAGGCATGCGCTCTGTGTTGAAGCTATGGAGAAATGGTGGACTGTTCCCTAGATATCAGCTGATTGTGAAAATCGAGGATAAGTATCCTCATGTTAAATGGAATTCACTTAGAAAAGTCTGGGATATTCAGAGATGTGGAGGAACTCAGTATTTATGAAAACCATGAGAACCCCATCTTCATGGTCCATGAGACTACAGAAAAGAGACAAGAGGTTTCCATTAGAAAGAGTTTTACAATATCCCATGATATTGAAAATTATAATAATTTTATTATTAATAAGATAGTGATTATTGATATTTGTTATGATTATAACATGATATTGATTTCCATTTTATTTGGAACATAATAATAATTTTGTATCTACTGATCATCAGTAGTTGGAAACTATAGTTAATGTATCATGGGACATGTTAACCAAATAGATGCCTTCCCTGTGTTTCAGATTTTCAATAGTTTAAAGTTTAGGAAAAAGTTAAAAATAAAAAAAAAAAGGAAATCTGAACTATTTCTACTCATATATTATCCTGTCTAACATTGCAAAATTGCCAGAGGTATCTTGTTCTTTCATATGTTATCAGATCCTTGGTTTGTGTCTTGCTATTCCCATATAAGTGGCCTAATCAGAATCCTCTAATAATAATTCTTATTTTAGACCTGGGGGACTACTTCTTAGAAAAACATCATTTATAACTGAATTCTTAATCTTTAAGAGTTAAAGATTTATAACAAAACCTCCGGTAGTGTACATGGTAGATTTGGGTCTCAATAACCAAAAAGAAGCGAGAAATTAATGTGCCACCGCATGGCTGCACCATCCTCTCTTATCAGTGGGTTAGTGATGGGGACATTGCAATATTCAAAAATCCACAAAATGTCACAGTTTTAGGCAAAAGTCTTCAAAATCCAAACTGGCTGCTGTGGATTGTAAAGAACTTTTTAAAAAGGAGAACCACCGCATGCCTTCTTCCCCGAAGACTATGGAGGCAAACTTCCAATGCTCACCATCAAACAGTGTGTGTAAAGACTGCAAGATCAACCCTGGAATTAAAAAGCAAATAAACAAAACACTTTATAGGGCCCAATTCAAAAGGGCTGTACTGTTCTCTGGACAGAAATGAGGCAGCAGGCTGGTATTTCAAAAGAGCCACAAATTCTCTATCTGTCCCAAATGGGAAATAATAATTTTATTGAATAATAAATTAAAAATGAATCCACTTCTTTCTCCATATAACTCAGTAAGTACTTATGATGTGGTCTTTGTAGCCAGAGTGCAATTCTTCAGTTAATGAATGAAAGAAGTGTGTGTGAGTCTGGGTGTACAATTATCCAAAATGAAAGACTAGAACAAAGTGAAAAAATATTTCAAGAAACTTAATTTTTGAATAAAAAAAAAACTAACATCTTTTAGGGTTTCAAGTATGCTGATAGTGTTGGCATTGCCCCATAAAATATTAGTTTCCATGAGCAAAAAAGCACAGGCAGCTTTGAGTACTTCTCTATCTCCATTCACAAGAGGCAAATATAAATACATTTATAAAGATCAGTTTAGGATTTTATTGCTTTTGGCAGAAGACCATTTGAAGACTTACAGAGTAAAAAGTCTATGTCATATGATTATTTAAATAAGGACCAAAAACGGCAAAGTTGAATATTTCCTCAATAGGTAATACTTCAAAATGTATTTAATGAAAAGGATTTATAAAGAAATAAGTAATTATACTATTTACCTGTAAAATGAAATTTCTATTCTTATTTTTAAAGGAATCAGGGTATATTATATTGGAGAGTTTTGATAGTAAGACACAGTTCTTATCACACAAATAGCTTACCCTTTCTGCTTTAGTTTTGAGCAGATGCTAATTGTATTTACTCCCATGAATATTCTGGCTGTGTTCCAAATGCACAGGGAAGACTAAAATTTAATGTAAAAGGCCAGCTAGCCCACAGAGTTTATATACATACAGAGTCTTTGAAATGAGGAATGAGGATTTAGAACAGGTTACTGGAAAGTAGTTTTCCTTAGGCCTTGGGAGTCACCTAACAGTGAGAGAATTTGGTGAAAGATATGGATCCTCTTCTAATAACAATATATACACAAGCACATGTGTAATATGTAACATTGTGCACAGTGTTTCATGGGGTTCACAGATGCTTTCACATCTACCCATGGAGCCCAAGCACTCTGGGTTAAAATACCTGATGGTTTATCTGAGTTCAAAATATCAGGCTATCTAGGTAGAACAGTCTACTGAAATATATATTCATTGTAGAGAATTTAGAAAATATTAAAAAGCACAAATAATCCCATGTGAATCCATGTGAATGGTAAAATCACCACGATCCCATCACCCAAAGATAAGCCTGCTTAACATTTTGGGTGTATATCCTTCTTTTCCAATTAAAAATGTATTTTTCCACAAACAGAATTATATTACACATAATATTTTTTATAGTTTTTTTATTCAAATAATATGATTATATCCCCATGCTATCAAATATTCAGTGACTATTGTATTTTATCAAAATGCAATTATTTATTTAACCAGGTTTTTATTATAAAACATCACTTATTTCTTAACATTATCATTTCTAATTTTTTACTCCTATAATCACTACTGCTATGGGAATAATTTCTTTTTCCAGGGGGGATAATTTCTTGTGTGACCCATACCTTTTTACTACACTCATTTTATCTTACATCTTCTAAAATCACCTTGTCCCAATTGCCAACCTATTAAACATTGATTTTTAATCAAGGTATTTGTTACTTGTTCATGAAATATCATGTAAATGTAAGAAAGAAATAAAGCTAAATTTGTCTGCAGTGCTTTAACATAAAGACTTACTATTCAAGATATAGCATAAATTGGGCAGTAATTCTTAAGGATCATTTTGATGGGGGCGCATGACAGGATGAGCAGGGGGTTTGGTTGGTTTGGTTTGATTTATTATAATGTGGTTAGGATTCTGAACTCTGTAATCATTTACTACTAGGTTCTAACTGAGGGGGGTTCAAACTTTATACAAATTCAAGTTCCTATGATGCTGAGAAACAAATGTTGACAGGCAGGGAGACAGGAAACCTGATTTAGAGTGAGTCTTAGGTGAATCTTAAGGGCTCTCTCAGTGCTAAAAATCTTTCATTCTAGACAGAAAGGAAATTAATATGCCAAAAGATGAACCACTAGTGGGCTCTGGGTGCATGGGGGGGGGGGATATTTGTGATATTTTCTTCCTCTTTATATGTTGTATTCTTCCTATATTTTCTAAATGAGCTTATATTAAGTTGGTCATCAGAAAAACACAAGGGAAATATTTAAGTGCCTTCTGTGATCTCGCTTTAACAATGTTAATCTCTTGTTCAGTTGGTCTTTTAGTCCTAATGTCTCCTAGTCATTTGTCACCCTAATTAATAAGGTCATTTTCCAGAAAACCCAAGTTTTACATTCTTATAAATCCACAGAATTCATAAGGCCAAATATCTACCCCAGCTTCAAAATCCCAGAATAGATCTGTCCAAGACACCATGGCAGAAACTGGGAACCGTTAAAAGTAATCACAATATGTCTGACCCTTTCTTCATTTGATGCACATTTTGGGTCTCAATGAAGACATAAGAGATGTAAGGGATGAAACTGAAAACTCATGAATGAAAACATGAAAGATTTCATCTCACACAAATGGCTGGTCCTAGAGTTCAAAGCAGTTTCATCTCAATCTTGGCTCATTCATTCTTTCATTAATCAAATATTTATTTTGTATCTTCTCGGGTGCCAGGTAGTAGGCTGGGTGCAGAGAGTATAAAGTGGAAAATAAAGTTGACATGACCCTGCCTTTATGCAAATAATATTTTAAACAAATAAATGTGCACATAAACCTACATTTATAAATTCTTATTATAGGAATGGATTACATTGCTTAAATGCTTACCAGGCATGAGGCACTATGTCAAGTGCTTTCAATAAATGATCTCATGTATTCTTCCCAATTTCCCTCTGGGGTAGGTATTATAGATGAGAAAACTGAAGCTTACAGACTCAAGTATTTTGCCCAGAGTCACACCGGGGGATAGGGTTTGAATCCAGGCTGTTTGATTTCCAAACCAGTGCTGTGACAGAAAAGAATGGGGTGCTATGAGAGAGTGAGAAGGGAAAAGAACTTCTCTCCGGTGTCAAGGGAAGCTCTTTGGAGGAAATGGCATTCAAGTGAGGCCTGAAGTGTGAGGGGGGAGCGGTTTGGGAGGCTAGCTAGCTGGTAGGGAATGTGTACTCATGCAGCATTCAAAGTGTTTCTGACCTCAATTTCACCCAAATCAATTATTTATAAATAACTGATTTGCTTAATAATACAGCTCTGAGATTTATTAACCATAATGAACTTGGAATAATGAGGCAAGAGGTCTTAGCTTTGGAGCGTTCTCTTATTTCTGTTGTTGCTGTGCTTTAAAATAGTGTACTCTACAAGGGCAGCTGCCTGCCCATAGCCCATCCAGCCACATCCTCACTGACTTGCTGCTGGGGCACAGCGCCATCAGAGGCCTCTTACATTCATAACAAATTCTGTCAATCTAGTGCTCTGTATCCAACCCAGCACACCCGAGTCTATCCCGTAGGACCCAATAAACATTTGGAGAAAAGGATGGGGAAAAGGGATGGTGAGTGTGGATGATAATGACCTGGAGGGAAAATAAAATCTGTTAAATATTCACATCTGTTGAATATGCTGTTATCAAAGAACAAAACTGTCTCTATAGAGCCCCATAAAAAAGTGAATTGATGGATAAAGAGATATATAAACAAACACTGACTAGAAAAGAATTTGCAATCTTTCAAACGCAGTTTCCCCAGGTGAAAATACAATATTCGTCACAGACCATAGAAGTCCACCAGAAATAGGCAAATGTTAAATAATCAAATGCTCCATTTTTAAATGCCAAGGGTCCACTCTATATACCATATAAAGCAGGTGTATCCTGCTTTTTCTTCCACTAAATACTATTTTGTAAGCATTTTCCTGTGTCACTAAACAGTAGTCTAAAAGTTCCATTGTGTGGTTTTATAATGTACTTCTCAGTTATTCTATTATTGTACGTAATGATTTATTCCCAGTTTTCATTTATAAATAAAAATTTAAAGAGGTCTTGTGGATAAGTCTTGGTTATAGTTTTTAAATTGTTTCTTTGGGCCAAATTCACAGTGATCAAAAGTATGACTTTTTTAAAGCTTGCTTTCCAGAAGTGATGTACCAATTTCCACCTCTAGCAGCAATGTAAGAAATGGTCACATTACTATAATCTTGCCTGAATTAAGTATTATACATATTTCTCATATGGACAGAGAAAAAATAGCATTTTGTATGCATATTTTTCTTACTAGTAAGCTTAGATCCTATCTATTTATTGGCTTTTGTGTTACTTATTTAAATTATCTACATTTTTGTTGGGATATTTGCTTTTTCATCAATTTATAAAACTGTTGCCATATTATGTTAACCATTTGCCACTCATATTTGTTGCCTTTTGTATTTGTTTGTTTGTTGCATTGAAGCCTTTAAACAATTTTGGAGGGGGTTCCGGGTGACTGAGTCAGTTAAGAGTCTGCCTTCAGCTAGGTCATGATCTCAGGATCCTGGGGATCTACCGGAATCAGGCTCCCTGCTCAGCGGGGAGCCTGCTCCTCCCTCTCCCACTGTCCCCTCCCCCTGCTTGTGTGATCTTACTCTGTGTCAAATAAATAAATAAAATCTTTTAAAAAAATTTTTGGAGTTAATTTTGGCTTGTAGTATCAGTTGAGAGTCCAATTTGATTTTTTTCTAAAAGACAATTTCCCAGAATCATTTATAAAATAATCTTACCTCTTCTCATTGGTAAATGATGTGGCCTTTATATAGTCAGTACATTTCAAGATATACTACAAACTTGTAGTAATCAAAACAGTATGGTACTGAGAAGCAAAATTGCCCTTGTTTGTAATGTTAATGGTATTAATACTTTATATGCCTTGCAGAAACAATATATCATATAAACTTATTAATTATTCAAATGATCTGTTATTATTTATTCTTTTTTCTATTGAATCTGTCAAAATCTGAGACAGATATGTTAAAATCTGCTGAACGGTTTTCTTTCTTTCAATTTCCATTTGTTTTTCTAGTAGTCTGATGCTAAGTTACAGTTCACGATTTATATCATTCTGAGTCATAACTTCTGATATGATAAAATATACTCTGTATCTCACTTTAGTGTTTTTTAATTTTATTTTGTCTAAAGTTCATATTGCTACCACTGCTTCCTATTGATATCTCCCAAGTAGACATCTCTTGAGCCTTTATTTTTAAACAACTAGGAGTTTAAGGTGGAGAGCCAGTCTAGGATAGCAGTCATTATCAACGGCGCTAGAATCCCATGACCTGCCTTCACATTCTGGCTCTGAGCTGAAAGAAAAAGAACTTGTGTGGGGGAAAAGTCTTAATATATAAAGGACTAAAGGGAACTTCTTTAACCTGAAAATTTTTATTTTTAAAATGTACTTAAAATTGAATGCTACTGATACTCCTTTTAAAATGAGGAATAAGACAAGGATACTGTCTATTAAGAGTTGAACTGTTTCCTTCTGTCCTCCAAAGATCATATATTGAAGTTCTAACCCACAGTACCTCAGAATGTGACCTTATTTAAAGATAGGGTCTTTACAAAAGTAATCAAGTTAAAATGAGCCCATTGGGGGCACCTGGGTGGCTCAGTTGGTTAAGTTCAGGTCTTGATCTCAGCTCAGGTCTCAATTTCTGGGGGGGTCATGAGTTCAAGCCCCACATTGGGCTTCATGCTAGGCATGGAGTCTACTTAAAAAAATAAACATAAAAATAAAACGAGCCCATTAGGGTAGATCCTAATCCAGTATGACTGGTGTCTTATAAAAAGGGGAGATTTGGGGATAGACATGTATACAAGGGAGAGAGTGAACATGAAGATAACCATCTAAAAGCCAAAGAGAGAAGCCTGGAATAGAACCTTGGCTCACAACCAACTTTGTCGATGCCTTAATTTCAGACTTTTGACATCCAGAAATGTAAGATAATAAATTTCTGTTCTTTAAGTCACCCAGTTTGTGGTACTTTGTTATGGCAGCCCCAGCAAACTAATACACCCCTTATCACTGCTTCTATTAAAAGTTTAACCGGAGGGAAACCTGGGTGATTCAGTCAGTTAGGCGCCCAACTCTTGATTTTGGCTCAGGTCATGATCTCAGAGTCGTGAGATGGAGCCCCAAATCAGGCTCTGCACCCAGCAGGGAGTATGCTTGAGATTCTCCTTCCCTCTCCCTCTGCCCCTCCTCACCATGCTCTCTCTCTCTCTCCCTCTCTCTCTCAAATAATAAATAAATCTTTTTTTAAAAAGTTTAACTGGAGATACTAATCATTCCAGTAAGAATAAAAAAAGAGGCAAAACGTACAGATTGTAAAGAAACATAACTTTCAGTTTTTACAGAAAATATAATTATATTCACAGAAAACCCTAGAATTATCAAAAGAATTACCAGAATTAATACAATTAGTTAGAGAGTTCAATAGGTGGCTGGGTATAAATCAGTATAGAAATCCATCACGTCAATAAAAATCAACAACAGAAAATGAAATGTTATAGACAATAACGTCATTTACCCTAATGAATTACAAAGTACTTAGGAACCTACAAAAACTGAACATGATCTTTACAATTTAGAATTTACAATTCAAAACTTTTTTGAAAGTCATTAAGAATACAAACAAATGTCATCGTGCAGATGAAATAAAATAATCCACACAGTCTTTAGAGAAGCCTTAGATTAGAGTGGGCACCCTGCGGGTAGTTGCTATTATGCTTATTACATGATGATGGTTGTGATTTCAATTAAATATTTAAAGTCCTCTTGTTTTAGGTGTGTTTCTTGTAAGCAGCAAACAGTTGCTATCCCTTTGCTTTTGGGTTTTGCCAAATCTGTGAATCACTTTCCCAGACTTATCTACTATTTAATGCCAAACCCCCAGATAAATGGTATTTGTTACATCCCACCAACATTTATATAAGGCTATAAAACAATCTTTCTAATGCTTAAAAATACGTATAAACATAATAGTAAAAACGGAAACAAATGTAGGTAGTATATGTTTATTCAGCCTTGCCACAGGTTCATAGATTTCTTTGTTTCCTATTCTTGCATCTCACACTTTTCCTCTGGGATTATTTTCCTCTTCCAGAAAAACATTAATTCTAAGAAGTTGTTAGTGATCAACTCTTTCAGTCTGGGTTTATCTGAAAATGTCATGGATAGTCCTTCAATTCTGAAAGTTAGTTTTCTGTGCATACTAATATAAGCTGACAGTTTCCTCTTTCCAAAAGTTGAAAGATATTTTTACACCATTTTCTGGGTTCCATTATTGTTATTGAGAAGTCATCTCTTGATTCTAGGTGTCATTCTTTTATAAATAATCTATCTTGTCTTTTTTTTTTTTTTTAAGATTTATTTTTTTTTAAAGAGAAAGAGAGCAAGCACATGCGAGGCGCGGAGAGAGAGAGAGTCATAAGCAGACTCCATGCTGAGCTTAGAGCCAGACATCAGGCTCCGTCTCACGACCCTGAGATCAGGACCTAAGCCAAAACCAAGAGTCAGATATTTAACCGACTGAGCCACCCAGGTACCCCAATCTATCTTGTCTTTCTGACAGATTTTTTTAAATTTTATTTTTGCCCCTGATATTCTGTATATTTTATCATAATAGTTCAATACAATATGTCTTGGTGTGCATTTCTTTTAGTTTGTCCTCTTTGGAATTTGTTCTGCTTTCTGAATTGAGGATTAAAATCTTTCATTGCCTTTCCTAAATTCCCACTTTCTGAAATACTGAGATGTTTATTGCACCAAATTATTTTATTCTTCATGTCCCTTAATCTCTCTTTCAGGGTTTCTATGTTTCTATTTCTCTCTGGTGCACGTTGGAAAATACATTTAAATTGATCTTATATTTCATAATTCTCTTTTCAACTATATCTTAACTGTTTAACCTACTTGGTGGAAAATTAATTTCAATAAATTTTTTTAAATTTCTAGAAGTTCTATTTGGTTCTTATTATATATGTCAGTCTTTTTTTTTATATAATACCATTTTCCTTCCTAATGTTATTATATCCCTGTATCATTTACTTAAATATTTTAACACCTCTATATTTTAGCCATAGTAAATACAATATCCCATCTTTGGAGTCAAAGTTTGCTAGAGTAAACAAGCTCAAGGTTGATTGTTTCTCTGGGTAAACTTGCCTTTGTATTGCTAGGTCTGTTTATCTGTATGAAAGAATCCTGCGAGACCTAAGTTGTAGGTGCATCTCTTCAGGAACTGGTTAGATTTTGTTTTTCTGTCAGAAATTCTGGGGCACTACCAACTAAGTACCACCTAAAGTCAATTCCTCCATTTCCAAATTGCCTAACAAGAACAAACCTGCTGTTACCAAATTTTAGAAGGGGATTTTCACCCATCCATACTCCATGTGAAAACAAACAAGTTTCTTTCTCTTCTGCCTTTATTAGTAGTCCAAAATGTTTTTGTTTTGTGTTTGTTTGGGCAATTCACCATTTATCTGACTGAATATGTATAATCTGAAGGATTTTGGCTTTATGCAGGGATATACTTTGCCTAACACAGTCCTAACCTTGACTATTTTCATATGTGCACCCATTAAAATCCAAGACTTTGGGGTTACTGAGACTGGTTTATTTTCCCAGGATAGGAAAATATGTTGAATGTCAGTTCATTGTTCTAATTTCAAACTTTCCCTTTAATTCTCTGCTCTTTGGAAATTTACCTTACTTTCTTGCATGACCAACTGTGTATTTAAAAAGATATTTGTCATATTCTATCCAGCTTTCCAGTGTATTGTTGGAAAGTTTCCAGAGTATCTCATCCAACCTACTTATGGAAATGGAGCTTTCCTAAGATAAGGTGTTTATCTTCTGTAATTCCTATTATATGTTCTTAAATATTTTTGCATTTCTTTTCATATTTTGACCTGTACTATAAATATATCTCTAAACATCTTTGCATCCCTATGCAAGGTTAAGTTTCTTGAAAAAAATAAAAATTAATTATTTTCATTTATTTTGCTAATTTTAACTATGAGCATGGAGAAGTGAATGCATCTATTTCTGGAAAGTTGACATTTTCAACTTCATCATTCTATTCTTGGGCATTTTAAGCAGGATTGTTTTGCTCTATAATTCAAATGATGCTACAGTACAGATCCCTACAGAAGAAATATTACCAAAGACTAGATCAGGATGTGGAAGAAGGCCAGAGAAGGGAGAGTTCTTTATTCTTTCAAAACACTGAAGCCTTATATGATACAAAAATTTAACTAAAAAAAACAAAGTTTATACTGATAGCTTAGAGGCAGGTCAAATGAAGCTTTGTTTTATTTTATTCTATTCTATTCTATTCTATTCTATTCTATTTTATTTTATTTTATCTTATTTTATTTTACAGCCAGGCTACAATCTAAATGCTACTTTTGTTCCTCTCTCACATAAAAATGTGATCATTATTCCATAGATATTTAAATACACACACATTTACAGGAAAGACATATGTACGTTAACCACACACACTGCTATGCTCAGAAGGACTTTCTGCTTCTATGACAGAGCCCTCCTTTCCAGTACAACATATAAGACAACTGTCAGCATTTCTTAAGTTGAACTACAAAATGGGCAGGCATTTGTTAAGCAACGAGAGTACTTCAACTGACCGGGACTTAAGCCACTGACGTCAGCACACATTAGTCAAAATATTTTCCCCTTGTCCATGGCCCCAAACTGTAAACACCCAGTTTGTATGTAATTAGCCTGACTACTTCAAGAGCGGAACAAGTGAATCTGAAAGACACTACCCCAGCACTCTGCCAGGTTGCCAGAAAAACTTCGTCATTCTCTAAACTAATGCACGTAATTGTCCATATCGGCTTGGTGCAAAGCATGCAGCAGAGAGATAAAAGTAGAAGCAATGCAATTCAACATATATGCAGGATGATCCTGGGAACAAAAAGTGCTGCAAACTGAGAACAGTGCCTTTCCTTTATGAGCAAGCATAATTCATTCATTTCCATGTTCCTGAATTTTTCTATTACCCTTTCTGCTTTAATATTTTAGGACATTTCTATTTAAAAGATGAGCATATTTTTTGCTTCTCTGAAGCCTGATTTATTTCCCATAGGATTTTTATTCATAGCATTGCCTTTCTATAGGAAACCCACAGTAGGAAATTCTTGGTTTGTGGTTTGTTGCAATACAACACAGATTACAACAAATTTGCAGGTAACTTTACTTAAGAATGGATCATGGGATACAAACAATGAATGAGCTGCTGGAAACCTAGAGGTATGAGCCAGAAATGAGGAAGGTCTCAAACCTCTTTCCAATTTTCAGAGTTCTACCTGGTTTTGGGAAAGGCCAAGTGGTATTATCCACGGAAGAATGATAGAACATTGCCAGTGAGCTTGCTCCCCTACAGTCAGGGTATACCTCCTACAGCCATCTGCACTGTTGGGAATGGACCAAAACCTAGCAGGCATGCAAAGAAGAGTAGAAAGTAGTAGGCAAAGAGAGAGAAGTTTACCACTGGGACATTTTCTTTAATACCAGGTTCCTTAAAAATGTCCCAGTTTACCACTGGGACATTTTCTTTAATACCAGGTTCTAAAAACATTTTTGGAACTTTCTGTAAATAAATATGAAACTCTTCTTAACTAAATATGCCAGGACCAAACCTAATACACATGGCCAGGACATTGTACAAAGAATCAAACATTGTATCTATGCTGTTCAGAAAGGTTCATCCAACCGTCCCATCTGGAGTTAGACAGAATCCCAGCTCTGCTTGATGTACTATAAAACCTCAGGCAAGCTACAGACCTGTTCTTCTATTTAACTTCTAGTTTGTAAAATGGGGATAATGACTCCTAGAAGTGTTAGTAGGCAGATTGAAAAAAAATTCATGTCAATATCTGGCCCACAGCACACACAAAATAATTGACAGATTTTACTGTTATTTCAGATACCAACTGTTAATAAATTACTGAAAGTTCTAAATTTTTTGATAGTTTATATCTCTATCATAAAAGGGTTCCTGAACACTTAGAAGAGTTTATAAAAGCAAATCAGATTCCCAAAGTCCATCTTAGAGATTATGAGTTAGTGGTCTGGGGTAGAGGCCATGAAAAGGGATCTTTGTTAAGCTACACAGTCGTTCCTGGGGATTAGCTAAATTTTGAGAATACCAGGATAATGAATCCATGTGAAAACTAAGTTCCAAAATTTGGTTTTCAGACAAAGACAGAATTCTAGCAAGTGATCTGGGGTTATAGGTTAGAGTTCAACCTTGATTAATTCAGTGAGAAAGGTAACTATATTCATTAAAGTGATTTAATTCCTCTCAAAGGGCTCATCTCTAATTAAGTCCCTTATTATTAATAGAATCATCTTTCTCAACTGTAATGGCCTGAAGACTAGCATACATGCCTCACACTCATTTCACGAAAGCTATACTCTTCCTTTGAAATTTCTAGAACGGCATGTACCTCAAGCCCACCACTGGTACTGTCTTACCAGTACCTCACATGATTTTCAAGCACAATTATGACAGATAAGAATATGAATTTTAAAACATTATCAGCTGTTATTACCACTCCTGGACATGCTATGCTAGGGATCAAGTTGGATTCAGAATCTCTGTTTATATTCTTTTCTCTATGTTTCTACTTTCATAACCTTCTTCATCACCCCTTGGTTAAAATGCTGCTTCTAATTCTATCTCCTGGCTGTCTCAATTGTCATTCCCTTTTAAAAGATTCCCATCTTTGATCACAAATCTGGAATTAATTAACTTCTTTTTTTCTGAATATCTCAAAGTGCTCTGCAGGCAATAGCATTTACATAATTTAAATGTAGTAAGTGATAGGGCAATAAGAGTAGGGTCAGGCCATCACCCCAGGTCACAGGTTCCAAGATTGGATGTAAGATCCAAGCAGGTCATATTTATAAAAATTATAAAATTTTAAAATATATGTTAAATGTCAAGTAATTACAACGGAAAAGTTAGTTCAACCCATAAAAGAGAAAAAGTTTATTTTAAACATCTAGTTTCATCAAATTCTTAAAATGTGGAAGAGCATTTTTGGGTCCAAACATTTATGTTTCTGATTCCTGGTCTTTTTCCAATAAAGAATTGTTTTGGAAAATTTGAGTAAGATCTATTTAGCAGCTTTCGAATATATAGTGAGCCAAAACAAAAAGTGAACAGGGATGCAATAGGATGATTCAAAGCATTTTTTTTTTAATGACATTTTGAGGGTAGATTATTTCTCACAGGGAATACTCTTTTTTTTCTGAAGAGCAGAGAATTTTCTTTTAAGGTGAGACTTAAAGAAAGAAAACTCACATCTGAAAGCACAATATATGAGGCAGAATAACAAAGCTGCTCTTATTTCAAATTAGCAGTCAAAAAAAAATGCAAGAATTTTTTCATCCAGCAGTGTTAGCAGAAGAGGTCATTTGCTATCAGAAACATATTGCTGGGTGGCTCAGTAGTTTAAGCCTCTGCCTTCTGCTCGAGCCCTGCATGGGGCTCTCTGCTCAGCGGGGAGCCTGCTTCCCCCTCTCCCTCTGCCTGCCTCTCTGCCTACTTGTGATCATCTCTTTCTCTTTGTCAAATAAATAAATAAAATATTAAAAAAAAAGAAACATATTGCTCTTTATACAGAATATTAATATGGATTACCAACATAGATTATTGTATCTAATGGAAATTTTCAGGAAAATTTACAGCAAATATTCTAGATTTACACTTGAGCAATTTTCAATTTTCTTACTTAGGTAAGAACAAAACTTGGGTTACTTCCTGAACAAAGAGTTCAAAGTTTTTAATTTAAAGCAACACATACACACACACACCCACAACCACACAAGTCTACTTGACCATCATATGTAAACATCCAGGATATTTAAGTGCTTCTTTTGGCTTCAATTTTCATTCACTATAAATGCCATATAATGTGAATTGCATGGGAAGTAATGCGGGTTTGAGTTCCTTCCAAGTTGGTGCTATCACAATTGATCAAGGGAACCAAAGGAAACAATTAGTTTGATACTTTTTTTTACTTTTATCCCAAGAGTATTTTTAATACATTGTAATGCATTACAACTTACAAGAAACAAAAAAAAATTTACTCTTTCCTTTAATCACACCCGATGCTTCCAAATGAAGGATATAGGAGACCTAAGCCACTAGAATCAGCATAAAAAGGCTAAAGAAGCTATCCTACTTCCTTTAAAAATTTTTCCTTTTTAAAGCAATTATATTAAAAACATTATATTGGAGCCCCTGGGTGGTCAGTCGGTTAAAGTTCCGCCTTCAGTTCAGGTCATGATCTCTGGATCTTGGGACCCAGCCCTGGGGCAGGCTTCCTGCTCAGCCTGGAGTCCCCTTCCCCTCTCCCTTTGCCCCTGCCCCTCACTCATGCTCTCTCTCAAATAAATGAAATCCTTAAAAATATATATATTAAAATAATGACTAAAAGATATATAGAATAAGAGAAAATCACTCATATTTTCACCAGTAACTGAAAATTGGCAACCTTTTGTCATATTTGCTTTTCTTCCCTCAATACTGCAGATGAAGTTGAAGTCCTTTTTGACCACTACCTTACCTCCTCCCTCTCCCTAGAGGCAACCACTAGCAGGATTTTGATGGGCCACAGTCTGGCCCTCTGGGTTTCATGGCTCCAAACTTGGGCTAAAATTAGAGCCTTGGGGATTCTGCTCAACACAAATTGTGGGCCAGGGATGTGGGCCAAGTTCCAATCCATGGTGATTCTTCCTCTTCAGTGAGTGGATCTAATTCAGCACCCCCTCCCTTATAACACTCCAGCCCCAGCTTTACCCTGGTGGTTCCGCTCTGGCCCTTCACTTCCTCCCACACACATTCAGCTCCTCCTCCTGAGCAAGCACTGAAACCCCAGCCCCTATTGTCCTAATTCGGTCCTGGCTTGCCCTTAGGCACACAGCTTTAGCCTTCACTCTGATGTTCTTTCTCTTCTCTAGCCCCTGGTAATTTTCCTTTTTTTCTTAGCAGAATGGTTTGTTTTTGACATTAGTAAAAATAATGCTCTGTGCTTTTTGTTTGTTTGCTTTTGGAGTGTAACAGCACCCCACTCCATTCTTGACTTTAACATGTCTATTATTTAAATAATCTATCTATATAATATCTATATAATCTATATAATAAAATATCTATTATCTAAATAATTAAAATGAGTTTTAAAAGAAATAGGCACACTGAACTACAGAGCACAGACTGATGGTTACCCGGGATGGGTTAAATAGGTGATGGGGATGAAAGAGGGCACTTGTGATGAGCACTGGGTGTTATATGGAAGCGTTGAATCACTAAATTGTACATGGAAACTACTATTACGCTATATATTAACGAACTGGAATTTAAATAAAAACTTAAGAAAAAAACTTAAAAAATAAGAGAAAAAGAAATAAGCTTACGAAGAAACAAAACATCTCAATTTTTTAAAAAAATATATTGTACAACGGCTATAGAGAACGCTGCTCATTCATCACATAAATATATATGGAACATCTACTGTGTGTCAGGCACTTAGTAATGAATAAAACAAGGAAAAAGAAAAAAAACACCACTTTCCTTTTAATGGGAAAATATAGATGATAGATAAATAGATGAGAGATGGATAGATTGATTGATTGATAGAGAGAATAGACAGAAAAAATAAAGAAGGAAATTGTAGGGTGCTGGGGTTGGGTTGGAGAGAACTTTGCAATTTCACATAGAGTGGTCAGAAAAGCCTCAGTGAAAATGGAGAAGGAACAAGCTTGGCATCCGTGTGACAGAAAATAATTTTAGGCAGACGGAGCAGCAAATGCAAAAGCTCCCAGAAAGAGGTTTGCCTGGTGTGTTGAAGAAATAGCAAGCGGCCAGCATGACTGGAGTAGAGAAACTGAGTTGGAGGATAAAAGGAGATAAGATCAGGACACCTGGGTGGCTCAGTTAGTTGAGTGTTTGCCTTTGGCTCAGGTCATGATCCCAGGTTCCTGTGATCAAGTCCCACATCGGGCTCCTTGCTTGGCAAGGAATCTGATTCTCTCTCTGCCTGCCACTCACTCCTGCTTGTGCTCTTTATCTTACTCTCTGGCAAATAAATAAATAAAATCTTTTAAAAATAATAAAATAAAAGGAGATAAGATCAAAGAATTTAAGTGGACAGACTCTATGGAACACTTTACACCATTATAAAGACTTTGACTTTCACTCTGAGATGGGAAACCAGATGAGAATTTGGGGCAGAGAAGATACATATGATTTGACTTGTATGTTACTATCATCACTCTGTCTGTTCTTTTGAGAACAGACAATACAGTGGTAAATATAGAAGCAGGAGACTGATTATGTGCCTATTGCTTCATCTGGGCAAGAGATAATGCTAAACCACCTGGACACAGTGAAGATGGTAAAAAAAAAAAAAAAAAAATCCAATGTATTTTGAAATGGAACCAACAAGATTTGCTGATAGATTAAATGTCAGGTGTAAGAAAAAGAGAGATCAAGAATACAAATTTTTACCCAAGTGCCTGAAAAAATGGAGTCAGCATTTAGTGAAGTAGGAAATTGGCAACAGGTTGAAGTTCGGTGAAGGAAATCAGAAGGTCAGTTTGGAATGCATTAATTTTAAAATGCCAAATGGGGATATTAAGTAAGTAGTTAGATAGGAAAGTTGGGAGCTTGAGAGAAGGTTTGGTCTGAAAATGAGAGAGAGAGAGAGAGAGAGAGAGAGTGTGTGTGTGTGTGTGTGTGTGTGTGTAGATAACATTTAAAACCAGGAGGCTGAAAGAAATGACCAAGTCAAAAAAGGAAGCACTATAAAGACTGAGCACTGGGACATTACAGCATTCAGAAGTTAGAGAGATGCAAAGGAACAAGCACAGGAGATGGAGACGGAGTAGAAGTAGCCAGTGATGTAGGAGAAACCCAAAAGAAAGTGGTGTCTGAGAAGCCAAGTAAAAGAAAATGTTTTTAAGAGCAGGAAGTAATCAGCCTTGCAAATGTTAACTGAAAGTCAAGGAAGATGAGATCTGGGATTCTATCATTATATTTAGCAATATGGTATTCATTAGTGACCTTGACAAAATAAATTTTAGTAGGAGGATAGAATCAAAAACCTGTTTGGAGAAGGTTCTGGAGAAAATGAGAAAGTGGAATGGCTAAAAGAAAGAAAGAATATAGATAGTCAGTTTTATAATGTTTATCTGTTAAGAAAAGTATATAAATGATCAAGTAGTTGAAGAGGAGAAATGAGATCAGGGGAGGGATTTCTTTCTTAATTGGGTGAATATGAAAGTTCTCTTCTGATTGATTTCACAATGGTAAGCAACAGAAGGTAACCAGCTGAGCATGAGGATGGGGAAGGAGTTTAGGAAAAGGATAAGGAACACTGACCAGGAATAGTTAATAAATTTAAAGTGAGACTGGTCATCATGGTTGTAGTTATTCCTCAGCTGTATTCATCTTGGAGAGTATAGGTTCAAAACAGGCAGAATTGAATTTTTCCAGGGTAGGGTTTTACCAGGTGAATAATGTAATGTGAGAGCAGGGCAAGAAACTTGACAGTATGTGCAAGGAATGGATGTAATAATGAGCCATGAAATCTAAGATGTTTAAGAAGCAGAAAATAATAGGGTGAGATTAGAGAATGGGATGTTGAAGGCTGATATTACGGATGGAAGGTTATTGGTAATGATAAGTTCTAGGGTGTGACCATAGAAATAGAGACTAAATTAGAAAAAAAGAAAAAGATCTTTGGGGGAGGATAGATGAAGAAATTGAGATTCCAACATATGGGGAGTGTCATTTAGGTAGATGTTGAAAGTGAGCATGAAGCTACCTCATAGAAAAAGAATGAGTGAGATGTAAACGACTGCCAGGAGATGAGAGCCCTAAGAAACAAGAACAAGAAAATGTCGTAATCTCAGGTAGCAACTTCTTTTCATCTTCCTTTTGTTTAGACTTCAAGATTCATCTCAAATATTGCCTTCACTATAAAGCCTTTTCAGATGTTCCCAGTAAGGACTCAATCACTCTTTTCATTATACTATCAGATTGAAGGGTGTGTCACTATATCATTTACTGAGGGACTGAATTTACAGATTATGTCCAGACCATATATAAAAACAGAACTTTGACCCACAACCTGGCTAGAAAACCAACCCCCTGATCTATAATAAATAGTCCAGGAATTGAGCCTGCTACAAGTCAGGCTTTTAGGAAGTCTTTAGTAATAATCCAGGAAGTTAAACAATTACTTCCATAACCAGCCCAAAATGGCCAGGACTTGATCAATAACTGACAGTTTCCTTGATTTTTGTCACTACTTCTTAGGACCAACCAGAGAAAGCCAAACCTGCACCTCTGACCAATCACACAGGTTGCTCTGCTTTTAGGTAGCCAGGCTACAGCCTCCAATTAGGATGAACCTTTTTCTAACCTACAATGACTTCCCACTTTTCTGCCTGTCACTGAATCTCTGTCAAAATGCAATTGATAGTAGGAGCGCCTGGGTTAAGCATCTAACTCTTGATTTCAACTCAGGTCATGATCTCAGGGTTGTGAGACTGAGCCCCCTGTTGGCCTCTGCTCTGGGCATGGAACCTGCTTAAGATTCTCTCTTTCCCTCTCCCTCCGCCACTCCCCGCCCCTACTAAAAAATGCAATTGACAGTGGCTGACTCCATTGGTATTGTAAGCTCTAAATAAACAGTCTTTTCTCATTTGGTTGGTCTTCATTTGTTTCTATCTTGCCAAGCCAGGACCTGACACATAAAATTACTTAATAAATGATTTGTTTTTGTTGTTTTATGCTGGCTTTTGTCAAATAGCTATTGCCATCACAGGATATTTTTCACAACAATCTAACTTTGCTGTCATAAATTTTTTAATAATATTCCCTTACCATTCAGTTAAAGCCTATAGGATCTGTAGTGATGTCTCCTCTTTAATTCCTGACATTGATAATTTGTGTCTTCCCTCTTTTTCCTTCAACCTAGCTAGATATTTAACAATTTTATTGATGTTGTCAAAGACCCAGCTTAAGATTTCATGAATTTTCTCAATGCTTGCTTCGTATTTTTTTATTTCCACTCTTAGCTTTTTTATTATTTTCCTTGTCCTTAATTTCTCTTTTTTTTCTAGCTTCTTATAGAGAAGACTCTAATAAACTTAGATAATTTATTGTTGATATTTTTTCTTTCCTAATATATATATTTAGTTAAATCATTTTGAGGGCTGTTTTAAGTTTAGTTTCGGCAGGTCTAGAGGAGCATATACTTTACTACTAGTATAAAGTATAGCATTTTCTGGAGTCTTTACAGCATTCCCCAAGTGATCAATAAGAGCTCTCCACTTTATCTGGTGATAATGCAAATGATTCTCAGGCTTGTGTTCCACTCACAACCTCCTAGTTGTTCTTTGCCCAAACTTGTAAACTTTCACCTTATTCATGCATATCTTATTATTTTTCAAAGACTCCTGGGACCCGCTTTGTATGTTTCTGGCTCTTTTTCTGTGTCTCCCTACTCTGCAGAATCTTGCGTCACCATTTAAAGATACTTCAAACTTCCTACACATCAAGCTCTATCTCCTCTTCTTTTCTTGGAATCTTCCTCTCTGTTTTGTAGAGTGGAATGTGCCTCCAGGAAGAAATCCTAGGCAACTGTAGGATTCACCTTATTTATTTCCTTTCCTTTAGGATCAACAGTCTTTTGCTGCCTGTTATCCAATGTCAAAAAGAGTTACTTTTATATGTTTTGTTCAGTTTTATAGCTAATTAAGATAGGTAAATTGAGTCTCTTTTACTTCCCGGCTGTAAGTCCTGCCTTTACTTTTGACTCCCTCAACTAAATTTCCCATTCTGCTTCTATAGAAGGATCATTCTAAAATGCAAATTTAAATATTCCTTTCCTGCTTAAAATTTCCAATAGTCCCATATCCTGACAATGTTCATAATCTTGGATAAACGCCAAACACTTTAGTATGATATGGAAGATATTTGCGCTTCAAACCCTGCCTTCCTATCTAGCCTTATCTCTTGCCATGCACCCTATCTTCTCCCTTCATACCGTAAACTTTAACCACAGTTGTAGCTCCTCAAATTCTCACCTTTCTTTTTTTTGTCTTTGGGTCTTTATACTTATTTGCTGCTCCACTTATCTAGACTACAATACAACCACTCTTAAACTAGAATTTCAGAACTTATCACAACTATTAGTTTTCCCAGGAGACATATCTGACCCCTGAATACTATATTCATGGTACTTTCTATGTGCTTTCATTATAGCAGGTGTATAATGCCATACAGATGCTATAATGTCCCATATTTATCCATGTCCTCTCTGACTTCCCTAAGTGACTGTAAGTTTCTTTTCTTTTTTTTTTTTTAAGATTTTATTTATTTATTTGACAGAGAGATAGAGAAAGCCAGAGAGCACAAGTGGGAGGGATGGCAGAGGGAGAGGGAGAAGCAGACTCCCTGCTGAGCAGGGAGCCCGATGTGGGGCTCGATCCCAGGTCCTGGGATCATAACCTGAGCCAAAGGCAGACACTTAACCAACTGAGCCACCCAGAAGCCCCACAGGTTTCTGTAGGTTTCTTAATACAATGTCTTCATCTCATTTATTTTTCTAGACCAGGCATCTATACATATGCCTCACACATATCCAATACTCAATAAATATCTGTCGAGTAAATGACAAAGTAGGTGAATGACTCTTATCAGTTAATATAGGGATCCAGTTTTCAGGAGGTAGGCTAGTTTGATAATAGAGAAGGAAAAATGGCTCTAAAGTACCAATCAGCAAACATGTGTAAAGGTCCAAGTGTAAATATTATACCTTTGAAAGTCACATACAGTCTCTATCCCATTTTTTTTTAACAACATTCTTCATTTGCCAATCTCTATTACAGAATTACTCAGACCTGGGTTTGAATCTTGACTCCTAATCTTATTAGCTATGTAATATGACCTCTTATCAAACTTCTCTCACCTGCTATAGAAAAATAGTCATAATATTTATCCTCCAGTGATATTGTAAGGACGTAATAAAATCATGTATGTTAGGAGAACAAGAATCCTTGGCATATAGTGGTAATATATAAACTTCAAGTTTCAGAAATCAGTATGTGTTATAGATTTTTATTGATAAACATGGTGGAATGTAACCTAATAGAAAGTAACACAGATATATTATCAGGAATATTATAAACCAAATGATAAAACTAATCTATAACTATGGCTTTAATGCTAGTCACTGACCACTGTTTCCACTTTGATGAAAATTTTATATTTAACAAATTAGACTATTTTGGCAAATTCTGGGGCATACTCAGATTTAGTTCTGAATTTGATTTTGCATTACTCATGGTGAATCTCAGCATAAAGTTTTACAGATTTGTAAGCAAATGAGCATTTCTTTTTTTTTTTTTTTAGCAAGTGAGCATTTTGACAGGGAGAGGAGTTACCAAAATTTGCCCAAGTTTGGCAGTGGAGTCAGAAATTACAGACTGATTTCAGATAACCAATCTTGAAAACCAGAAATTGTGTTCTTGAGTCAATCAACACATCTTGAAATAAGCTCCATGTTTAGGCAGTTGACTCAGGCACTTCTGAAGGTTTCTACCATAAAAATATAAACAATAACTTATTATTTATCCTCATTAAACGATCTGTGAAAGTCTTCTAATTATTTTGTTTGCACCAGATGCTACTAACCTTTTTTTTAAATCTATAACTTCCTTGAAGCTCATATAATAACAAGTATAAATCCTTGACTGCCTTTTGCTTAACACATGTGTACGTGTATATATATTTATATATGTATATGATATATGATATGCATATTATGTATACTAGTATAGATTCCTAATGTAATACTGAATATGGGCAATTTCTAGAGCAAAGCACTAATATTTTGTGGTGATAATTGTTTTTCTTATAGCTCTAAGTTAATTGTGTCCAGTTATCTTGTAACATCACTTGGAAAATATAATATTTTAAGCCACTGAATTTCCTGTAAGTTGGGTGATTCAGTCTTTAAATTTAAAAACTCCTTCCTATTTGGAAGTAGCCTGATAAACCTAATCAGTATGTGTACATGAGCCTGTTAGGGCTAAGCTCCATGCTCTGATCATTAAAATTATTTGTATGATGGAAATTCCCAGTCTTGATCCTCCATCCCACTATGAAATGGGTTTGACTAACTAAACTTACAGAATGAACTCTGTTAACAGATGACCAAATGGGAGTGAAACATAAAATTTTTATTTAAGAGTTACTTTCTCATTATAAAATCAATACATATGCATTATAGAAAATTTAAGATGTAGACATAAAAATGAGAACAAAAATAGTCTACACAGGACACATAATATTAATATTTTGATGTATACTCATCTAGTGTCATATACTTTCATCTCCAACCTCCTTTGTGAAAATGTGTTAAAATAATTTTCTAAAGAAAGGATTTCCATTGCAGATGCATTCCTTGACTCCAGCAAGTGCCTCAGTTTTACCATCTTTAGACCAGGCTTTGTAATTTCCTTCTGAAAATGTGTCTAGGTCTTAAGAGTTTGTGTGTACTTTCTATTCATTTTTTAAAAATGAATTTTTCTGCAGTTCCCACCTGCAGGAATGGATGCTCCTTCAGTGTGTCTGTGGAGTCTTTTCTACTGATAATATTCTGTGAACTTGTTCTTTGGGATGGAATGCATTCCAATTCCTCACCAGGTTTTGTATATCCAAAACATCGTATGTTAATCCGGGTTGTAATTTATTTTTACAATTGAGATACTTATGTCATTTTTATTCTGGGCTTTTATAAAATATATATTAAATTCTTGGTTGCAGTTCAATTTGCATTTTTAGTTCTGTCATCACCCTGTGCACTTTCTAGTGGAGGTGTTAATAAGTAGCAAACCATCCAAAAGACAGAGGGAAAGAGAAGCAGAGGACATAGACAGCATGCACAATGTAACAAGAATAAAATATAATTTGATTTTCATTCCAAACTATTATAATTTGTATTTGCAACAGGTGAACTTTATTCTTTTTGACCAGCTCATTTTCTAATAGATTTGACCCCTAGGGAATACTATTTACAACATAAGGATGACATTCATAAATGTCATTGAGAAATATAATATGTATACGCCTTTTTCCCTATGGGAAAGAATCAGTAAATGATCCTGTAACAAATGTATATTTTACACTAGACACAAAATACAATGGTGTAGGTAGTACCACAAATAAGTCAGCCACTTTCTCAGTGGTGGAAAACTATCTTTTTTCCCTTGCGTCTCTGTCCCCTCCTTGTTCCACAAGACCTACTTCATTCATTCTGCGACTTCTGCTTTGCCCCAGTTCCCAAGATAGGCCCTAACTTTACACATGGGGATTAATTACATCCAAACCATCAGCATGGGGTTCAACATCACTCACCTTCTAGGTGGTCTTAGGTGTCAGTCCTTACAACTAGATATTCCTTGTTCCTGAGCCTCAATTCCCACCTTGTGCCCCTGGCCTGACAGTTAAGGGTGCTATCTTATTTCTGGATATGACAGAGGCCCTATCTTGGAGATCCACCTCCCATGTTATCTTCCCCAGGACCTTTCCGCCGTTGAAATTCACGTTGGTGGCTAAAACTCTGTTTCGTGCTTACAAACTTCCCTAAAGCTAACTGCTTGCCAGTGTGAATTTCTTAGCCCCCTTTCTGCACAATTCTTAGAAAGATGACCTTGTCATATCATATTTCACACTGAACATGTATTATTTTCTCTATACCCTTTAAGATACTATATTCTGCTAAGTGACTTCCAAAGTTTCCCATATTCCAAAGCTAGGTCCATCTTCTTCCATATCCCCTCTACCTTCATACCCTATTTGACTAAGTTCCAGAACCCAGACTCTCAGGCTGAACCCAAGAAAGCTCCTTATGGCCATGTGCTGAGAAGACTAAAAAAAAAAAAAAAAAAAAAAAAAAAGTACACCTCTGAAATTCAACACTGAAGACATCATTTCTCTAGGTTTCCCATTCAGGACAACCGCCAAGTATTAGGGAATTGCTTTCCCTAATATAAATATAAAGATGTATTTGCCCAGAGTGTCTTTTCTGGAGCTTACAACTATTTGCCAATGACTCCCGCCTCCATCAAGGAGCCTCACTCCTGCTGCTAGGACTAGGGAAGAGGTATTTTAAGTTTCCTGAACTGGCCCTCAGATGTACATCACCAGAGAGACAGTGTTATAAAATACTGCTGTGTGTAGCTGACATAGTAAAATTCCTCCCAACCTTAATCATGTAATAGATAAATCTGGGAATTTGCGATAAGGTCCGAGAAAGTTCTCGGACCAACACTTAAAATACTATTTCAGGACACCTGGGTGGCTCGGTCAGTTAAGTGCCTGCTTTCAGCTTAGGTCATGATCCCAGAGTCCTGGGATCCAGCCCACATCTGGCTCCCTGCTCAGTGGGGAGTCTGCTTCTTCCTCTTCCACCCGCCCCCCTCCCCTTGTGCTTGCGCACGCATGCACGCTCTCTCTCTCTCTCTCAAAAATAAATAAATAAATAAAAATTTTTAAAAATAAAATATTATTTCAGTGGAGTATCATTTTGATTTCCAAATAACCAATTCAAAACTAACTTTTTGTCTATAACATTCACGATATGAGACATTTTCCAATTCTGCTTTATAAGTAGCCAAAATTATTTCAACAGTGATAGCTGTGTATGCATATTGTTGAAAATAATGTAATTAACCATGATAGGTGAAAGCAGGGGCCCCCATGTTAGCAGACATAAGATGGTTAATTTGAATTTTGGTTTTTGTTATTAAGGCAAGCTATTTTGTAATCCATGTTAATCTTGATTCTGAACATAATCATGGAGTAAAGGCTTTAGGTAATGAGGAAGAAAATTCTGATTTAGCTTTCAGTTTGGAAAAAGGTCTCTTCCCATCAAAGGCCATGGATAGTACTCAATAGTAATTATTATCCCTATTTCATAAATGAGAAAACTGAGAATAAAATAGAAATATCTGAAACAGAAACAAAAGGGATATAAACTTAATGTTTCACTAATACCTTAATACTGAAGTATTTATATTTTAATATAGTGTAAAGCATTAAAAGAACCAATTCAACCGAAGTTAAAAACGGAAAAAAAAAAACAACCAACTATAATAGTACTAATGGAAACCACAGGAGATTCTTAGAATGGGAAAACTAAAAATGACACAAACTCAGCCAATGTAAAAGGAAAAAAACTGATGAATTGATGAATACGACCATACAACGAATATATTTTTTAAATTACTACATGACAAAAAGAGAAAGAGAAACATTAAAAATCAAAAAAATAAATGACACACTGGGAATAAATTTCTGCTGCTCACATTCCAGAAAAGAGCTAATTTCTTTAATCTTTGAAGAACGTCCATTAATTAGTAAGGAAAAAACAAAAAGACAAGTCCCATATAAAAGTAGGCAAAAATTAAGAACAAATAGTTGACAGTAAAGTAAATGCAGATGGTTTTAAGCATATAAAAAGAGACCTAATCTCATTCGCAACAAGAGAAATGGAAATTAAAACTACAACCACAGACCATTTTGTACCTACCAAATTGCCAACCATCAGACAGGGGATAATTTACTGTATTGCCAAGGGTTTGGAGGAGCAGGCACTCGTATGTTTATAGCGGGAGCAAATTGGTAAAGCCCTTTTGTTTAGTTGTTATTTAGCAGAAGAACCTGAATCATGTAAGACCTATAATTTATAACTATTACCCTGGGGCTTAGCATAAATACACAAGTCAAGTAATATCCTTGATAAGTTTTCTCCAGCAAGTCTGTTTCCTATTTGGCTGTGAGGATCCACAAACTCTGGGCTTTTATTACAGATGAGGCTGCTGTTTACACAAGGAGACTTTATCCATAACTTTGTCCCAGCCCCAAGTCTACACCTTGTAAAGCTGGCCTATACACATTATGGTGGTTTTAAAACATGTCCGTACATTCTCTGGTATCCTTTTCTTTCGATGAGGCGAAGCTAAATTCCCCTCATTTTGAGTGTGGGCTGGATTTAGGGACTTGTTTTTAATGAATAGGATAGAAAATGTACTATCACTTCCAAGATTGGGTCACAAAATAAACACTAGAGTTTCTGTCTTAGTCTTTCTCTCATGAGTCATTCGCTCCAGGAGAAGCCATGGGCTGAGGAACTAAGGCCTCCAGCCAATAGGCATATAAGTAAGCGGGTTGGAAGTGAAGACGTCGGTCCCTGCTGAGCCTTCAAACGAGTACAGCCTTGGTAGATACCTTGACTGCAACTCTGTAGGAGAACCTGAGCTGGCACCAGCCAGCTAAGCCATTCTTGCATTCCTGACTCTCAGAGATTGTGAGAGATGATAAGTGTTTGTTTTAAGTGACTAGATTTGGGGATATTTATAATGCAGCAATGGATAGCTAACGTATGTATCTCCTGCCCATCCCCACCCCACCACTTCCCAAAGAATAGATAGGTCTTTAAGCTCACCACACAGCCACTGCTTGCTCTTCTGTTCGTTCCATCTCCAGGGACAATGAACTCATGCAGCCTCTACACCAACAAGCTGGAGATGAGGATGAGGTCAAGAGCAGTGATGTAATCACTATAGGTTCTGGTGGAAGAGGGAAAAAAACGTATGAGAAAAAATGCATCAGAACTCTCCTTACACAATCCTCAAATTGCTACATAACTTTTCTTGGAACCTGCTGACTTGAACATATTTAGTTGGTTTCTTTCGGAATACTTCCCACCATTTACTTCCTCCATTTCATTCATCTTCCTCCTCCCAAGACAGGTGGTATACACTCTTAGATAAGAGCTGGAAATGTGGGTGGATTCGGGGCTTAGATAACATTGCAACATCAACAAAGAAAAAGGATGCTAGCATAACTAGCTATTTTTTCCTAAACTGCATCCTTTTCATAAATACGTAAATTTTGTTCCAATAAATTTCACCATACACGTTCTGGGGTCCACAGTCAACAGGATATGTAGCATTCAACATTTTACCTAATAAGGCCTTCATGTTCTCTCCTCCCCCCTCCCTTTCTCTCTCCATCTCACTCTTTGTCTCTCTTTCTCCCTGTCTCTGTCTTTGTTTCTCTCTCTCCTCCACCCCCTACACATACAGCCCACTCACCACCTCCATCCCCACCCCTACCCTGTGATTTGGTAGTATTAATTCTGAAAAATTCTTTCTCCCTCAATGGAACTGCATTTTTTAAAAGATTATAAAAGTCTTTCCAAAGTTCAAAACTGAAATAAATGTATTTCACACTGCTAAGGGCCATTCTGAAACACATATGAAAGCATGGAACTTTAAAATCATTGCCTTTCACGCACACATTTCTGAGCCTTTTTTTTTTTTTTCCAGTTTTCTTACTACGAAAAAAACAATGCTCCCCAGGCATAATTTCTGCTGAGACTCACACATCATAGTTTCCAGTTGCTCTTTCACCTGACAGAGGAAGGAAACTAGCCACCTGTTCCTACCATCGTGAAGTTTGAAATCATACCTTACTGCCAACAGACCCCATATCCAGAGCCCCAGAGATGAGTCTGCACCCATGTAGCCACCAGACTGCTACTCTCTTTCATCCACCATGAGTTTTGGGTTCTCCCCCAGTTTCTATGTCTAAGATACTATTTCACTACCAAGCCCACCAGTCTTGCTTTGAACTCTTACCTGCATGATTGGGAACTGATTCCATAAACCAAGAAGATTATGACTCCTTCTGCATATCTGGCATTCCTCTCCTGGACATTTCCCCCTCCTATCAGGCTGGTTCTAATGCTAATGCTTATTATGCTCTTGAGACATCCTTCGAGCTGCAACATAGTAGAGACACAGACTCTGAGGTAATCCAGGGATCCTAACTCTTGAGTCCCCAAATCTGGGCTTCTCCCCACCCGTCACGATAGCTCTGTAACTGAGTTGCCAGCATGCTTTGTACCCAACATGATTCCCGTTACCTCAAAATTTAACCAAACCCAAACCGCCTCCTGTGATCCTTCTACACAGAGACTGGGCACAAACACTTAGTCCTTTTTCCCTCTTGTCCTTTTGATGCTTTGCTAAAGAAAGGGCTGTTTGAAACCAAGAGGAGGGTAAGGTGGATAAAAGTAAATATAAACAGTACACATTCTCTTTTAACGAGATTTTCGCGCAGTGAAACGAGCACAGAACAAGGATGGCCTTCCACTGCCACGACCATCTCCCCGAAAAAAATGTTAAGGAGAAGTCAAAGAGTGTCTTCACGTGAGTTGATTATTTTAATGTTTCTCACATTAGGCATATTTTCAAATGTCATCAAGAGCAATAAAACACAATTATGCATATTTAATTCATAAACACTTCTACGGTAGTAATGTTCTATCAGCAAGATAGTGATCTGTATGCACCTGCTCACAAAGTTTCCGTACCTCACAATTGCTCACAGTACAAAAAAATTATGCTTCTTCATGTCTCCTAAGCCCTCTGACAGGTTCTGACTCATCCTACTTGCCATTCACACCCTCCCATACCCACCAGGACCTATGCTTTTAAATACAGAATGATTTGTAATTCTCAAAAGGGACCACAGTCTTCTCTGTCTCTTGGTTTTTGCACACTCTGTACTTTCGGAAATGCTCAACCTTGCCATCATCTCTGTCCTTCCCAACCCCCACTTCATTTAGCTGGGAAACTCTCTTATTCTCCAAGGTCCAGCTTATGAATCATGTCCTTGTCTAATGCTTTCCTGACACTTCACACTCTGACCAGAGAGAATTGAACATTCCTTCTATATCACCTTTGTGCCTGGTACATGCCCTTAAATACATAAAAGTATAAAGGCATTTAGTGAAAGAATGCATGGATGAATGGATAGATAAGTGATGAGCATTAAGAGTTTTTCATGGTTTCCCAAAGTAGCAGATACTTGCTAGGTTCTATATAAATGCCCTTTAAATATATAGTCTCAGTAAGAAGATAAGCAAACTGAGGTTCAGAAAGGTATAGTCACGTGTTCAAGTTGACACACTAGTAAGTAGTAGAGTTGGAATAACTTGGACCTGAGTCTGTTTGACTACAAAGCCCATGGTTTTTTCACAGCACCACGACTGTTTTATTCTACTGAGTACATGGCAGAATAATATATTTAACACGATATTTTATTTTATTTTTTTAAATTTTATTCATTTATTTGACAGAGAGAGAGAGATCACAAGTAGGCAGAGAAGCAGGCAGAGAGAGAGGGGGAAGCAGGCCCCCCGCCGAGCAGAGAGCCCGATGCGGGGCTCGATCCCAGG
This sequence comes from Potos flavus, assembly GCA_028534135.1. Taxonomy (NCBI): domain Eukaryota; kingdom Metazoa; phylum Chordata; class Mammalia; order Carnivora; family Procyonidae; genus Potos; species Potos flavus. Next base: position 25,134,120 of record CM052886.1, read on the forward strand.
ACCCTGAGATCATGACCTGAGCCGAAGGCAGAGACTTTAAGCCACTGAGCCACCCAGGCGCCCCTAACATGATATTTTAAAACAGAACTATCCCAAGAAAAACAATGTACCATATCCTAAAGAAATGGTTAATACTTAAACACTGCTTCACATCTATTTACACCAATAACCCACCAAGCTATAAGGAGGCCTCCTAAAAGACTTACCTAAAAGACTTACCGATCAGGAAATCATACCTGAGAAATGACTGGTGTCTAGTTTTATCTCTCCCTACAAATGAGTATGGATCTTATAACCAAGCACACGCAAGTTCCTAGTTTTTAAATCAGGTTTGTTTGTCTCAACACAAACTGGTAGTGTGTAGGGCCATCGACAGTGTGTGAACTGTGGACAGGAAGAGGCTGGGGAGAGAAAGGGTTGCCTAGTTTCCAAGGCTGCAGGGCTAAGGGCTGTGCTCTGGATCTACAGGAAGTCACCTGAAGCCCAGTCTGGGAAGTAAGCCAGTGGACGCCATTCTCTTCCAGATGCAAAAGCCTTTTAGCTATAACAGGCTGGAGGGCCATGAAGCAGTGGTCAGCTGCACTGCAATTTGTTTCTAAGATGACAAAGAGCAGAAAAGTACAAACAGGGTAAGGTTGGAGACCTCAGTCAGAGGCACTGGGCGATCCCACTGCTGCTGGGAGCCTGAACTCGGTAGTGTAACTTCTTTGCTTGGAAGCCCTCAATCAAGCAGGACCTCTGAGGCTACAACTGTAATTTCAAACCACAAAAGAAAACAGAACCCTCTCAAACTTTTATTTTGCTGAGGAAGTGGATGATTTAAATAAGTCTGTTTGACACATGCCTATCGGACTTCCCAGTTCCCTTAGGTTTCTTCCAAGTCAGCCATAAAGCTACTCCCCTCTTGTTCTGACAGGATTTATGCATTCTACATCTGGTATTCGGCAAGCATATTTTTCTTCCTTTTTCATTGAACTTCTGCCCATACACACATACAGGGTCTCATTTTAATAGCGGGATTATTCCCTGTGTATTTAAATACACAGGAAACAGGAAATCATCTAAAAGAACACAGTGATCTCATGGTTATATCACTTTTCCCCACAAGCCCATTTGGAATCAGAGACAAAGACAAGATTCTGGGGCTTATAGCTTAAGAGTTTCTCAACCTGAGAGACTGACTGACCTTAAGTTCCCTCTTCTGGTTCTTAACAAGAGTACAAATTAAGAAAATGAAATAGCACATTTATTCCAAGACACGGGAAAGAAGAGAATTTTTTTTTTTTTTTTTCCAAAATAAATCTGTATTCAGCTCTCGGAAACGTAAGAAGGCACTCTCACATTTGGTTGGCTAACTAAAGCCGGGGCCAGAGGGTCTAGGGAAAGCCCTCTGCTGGGGAAGCAGGGAAGGTTCATAGACATTCGAACATAGCTCACAGTCAGCCATAGGTTCTCTCAAAGACGTACTTGGAATGTAGAAACTTGTATTTATTGAGTATTGACATGTCTTGACCATGTTCCTTACAAAAGCCATATGAGACAGGTATTATTAACTTCATTTTACAGATGAGGAAACTGAAACTGGACTCCTAAAAACTCTATGTATTGCAAAGGACAGCCTTTCTCCCAGTTACAAATTCTCTCTATGGGATAAGTTTTCATAGGATGCTTCACGCTGCAGCCTTGGGAAAGGGGATGAGAATATGATCTTGTTACAGCACCTGGGGAATGGAACTTCCCACACTTCATTTCCAGCTCTACCAGATTAGGGACCAAAAGTGCTCAAAGTGATGGCTCTACGAAATGGCAGCTCTAGAATTCCTTTCTCCATCAAAGAACAAAGAAATTGTGTTCTGTATACTTTAAGGTATTCTATTCTTTAAGCATTGCTATCTCTTTCTGGTACCTATGTCAACCCTCTGTTAACTTGAAGTTTGATGAATCTGAATATTTTATTCCCCAAACATGCCAGAAAATAAGACATCTGTGAAAGCAGGATGCCTTTGTTCAGCCCCTGTAACAACTACCCTACTCCCAACTCTTCAGGAATACCAACGTTTTCCCTCACCTTGTTTGCATCAGACATTTTGCTAGTTCTTACCCCCACTTCCTATTCTGTGAATGTTCTCCTGATCCATGCATCTGAAATTATCACCATTAAATCTGATTCAAATCTTCCTCAAAGTCTCCATTATTGACCCCGTGTGGATTTTAACTCCTTAAATGTGCCCTATAACCTTGAAACTACATTACTTTTCACCTATTCTCAACACTTTGTAACTAATCTCTGGTCATTTTCCGTATAATATTCTTTGTTTCGCTAACCTTTGCAGAATGAAACAGCATCACTTACTATTTCTGAATCTTGATAGAGGGTATGCTTAAAGTCACATATATCCAGTGGAGTGTTAAAGCTGCCGTATGTCTGCTCTCGAGAGCCCATTGTATATATTATGCTGCATGTCTCTTCCCAACTTCGTTTTCAGTTATATAATGTCGGTATGGAACTTGGCCATTGTGGGAGTATTTATATCATGGAAATTAGCAACAGATCAAAGCTGTGTTTTCCTCCCTCAGAAAGCCACTTTACAGCACAGTGTCCTTGCTATTCAAAGTGTGGTTCACAGACCAGCAGCATCGACATCACTTGGGAGCGTGTTAGAAATATGGAACCCAGCATCTCACCTCCTGCCTCCCAAATCAGATTTGTGCATTTTTTAACAAGAGCCTTTGGTGATTTGTTTGCATACTAAAATGTGAAACAAGGGACTTCTAAAATCACCTCTTAAAATCTAGAATTGATTCATTTTACAAAGACTAGGCTCAATAAATTTGTAACATTGATGGAAATCCACAGTGTAAAACTGTTTCAATTCTCAAGGCCACTTGCCAAGGGCTGAGATGTATTTGTCCTATTTACACAGTTATTGTTGTAAAATTCTGAGTAATTTGTTTCTAAAAGTTTGAAATGGGAAATGTCCAGTAGCCGGGAGAAATCTGGATTTTTAATACTAAATTAAGGGCACACTGAACTAATAAAAGAAACAAAAAGAATTTTTGGACATGGAAACTGGCAAAGATTTGGGAAGGGGCATGGAGAATCTTTTCTTCTTTGTACACGCAACTTTGATGAACTTATGGTGCCTAACATATGTATGAATCAAAGAAATTTTGAATGAGCTAATGTTAATGAGCTAATATTAATAAAGCAGCTGTTATCATTCTTTATAAATGGCTTCTCCAGTGCAATAGTAGTAGAGTAAAAATCCTGGATAAAAAGTTAAGAATAAGCCCAGAAGCATACGTGAAACTTGCAAGACCAAATTCCAATATATAGTAACATTAAGTTTCTGAAAAGCTCCATCAATTGAATATTTGTGAAAGAAATCTAGATCACTGACAAAGCATGAACTTTAGAGTCAAGCTGCTTGAGTTTAAATTCCAGCTTTGCCACTAACGAGCTGTGGGTCCCTAGGGAAGTTTGTCTGTACCTCAGGTTCCTTACCTGTAAAATAGTAGTGTAAGAACACTACCTACCTCATTGCATCTGGCAGTTGTAACAACAACACCCATTGGTCACTGTGGTTAAGATTACTGACTCTGGAGCCAGAGTGGCTCATTTGAATCTTGGCCCTAACCCTAAGCATGTGCTCTTGGGCAAGTTCTCATCTCTAAAGATGGGGAAAGAGTAAATAACTCGATTTATGTACAATGCTTGGAAGAGCCCCTGGCCAAAGTAAGGGCTATGTAAGTATATTACCAGGCAGTTCTATTTAATATATTTTTTAGAGTTTTAATAATATTTATCTGTCATCAAACAAACCAGCTTGGGATAGAGTTTAAAAGGATAAGAACGTCCATATCTCTGCAGCTTCAGAATGTCACCTAAAACAAACAAACAAAACCCCACAAGTCCAGAAATGTTTTAGGTAAATATGTGAGCATACACCTTAAGACACTGGTTCTCAAGGTTTAAGGGGAGTAGAGTTTGCCACTCCAAAATATGTCTCTTGGCATAAGGATTGTTTTAAGCTGATGATTTTTAAGAAACAGCAGACATAGCAGAAGCTCTGAAAACAGAAGTTACCCTTTTGTAAGAAACATTTACATTTATAAGGTTGTCTCCCTCTCTGTACCAAATCTAAATCTCTAGAAACTTATCAATGCCGAAAGCAACAACTTAAAAATCCATAACAATATTACCCTTGCTTCTTCTCACCCCCCACCCACTGACCTTTCATAACTGGCCTTCTCCTCCCCCTACCCCCACCCACAACCCCCAATATCTTTCTTCTGTCTTTAGCTAGAGATGTTTCAGAAATTATTCAGTTTTCCTGGATATCTCCCATATATGCAGAAGGTATACATGTTATTAAACTTTCATTTGTCTTTTCCTGTTTTTTTTTTTTGTTTGTTTGTTTGTTTGTTTTTAGAGAGGGGGAGAGAGAGAGATACAAGAGTGGGGGGAGGGAGAGAGAGAATCTTAAGCAGGCTCCATGCTCCATCTCAGGACTCTGAGTTCATGACCTGAGCATAAATGAAGAGTTGGTTGCTTAACTGACTAAGCCACCCAGGTGCCCCTCTCCCAGGTGATTTTAATATACAATCAGGACTGAGAACTACTGGTCCAAAAGCAGATGCAAGAAACAAGCATGTAGTACTTTGGGGGAAAGCAGATTGGCAAAATGGAACGGACTTCATGTGGCTGTTATCTTTTTTGTTACTAGGGTTGGCCTGTAAGCTCAGGAGGTCTGGCATCTTGATGAGGGTAGGCATATTCAAGGCCCATCGGCTTTGTTGGGGACAGAGAGGAGGTCACTCCTTTTCATAGCTTGGACTCACCAAAGACTGATTTGACTTTAAAATCAATTAATCATTTACAATAGAATTATCTCTTCCCAAAAGATTACCTACTTGGGAAATTAAGTTAACATAACAAAACTGTTCTAGAAGCCCATGAAATCAGAAAAGGGTCCAAGAGCCTGGAGGAGGGGCATGACCCTGAAGCAGTAATAAACTAGATTCTAGATTCTAGACCAATGGTTCTCAAACTCTCCTGCATGTTAGCATTACCTGGCCTGGGCCATACTACAGACCAACTAAGTCAGAATAACTGGGGCTTAGACTCAGGTATCATATGTTTCTAAAACTTTCCAAATGATTCCAAAGAGCATCCAAATTTGAATATCAAGGAGATTATTATTCTTCCCACAATGCTCCCAAATTAGTTTTTTCAATGCTTCAGTTTATCTGATAACTTTTAAATTTACATTAAAAGTAGTTAATTGATATAGAAAATGTGTTAATATGTTCTAATCCACCCCCACCCAAATATCTACAAGCTTCTTTTTTAATACAGATTCATCTAGATAATGAGAAAGCAACAAATTATTGAATTTATATAATCCATTAACTATGAAGAATTCCAAATATTAGAGTTGTGGCAAGTATTAGCTCATGCCTGATTTTTAGAGGACAGGAGTTATTTGAAGTTAATTTGCATTTATATATCTTATAAAACTACATAGAAAAGGTGAAGTAAATTACAAGGTTTTGTGATTCCTTTTAGGACGCTATATTGCAGCTACAAATGATCAGAGAATTGGCATGAACAATTAGCAACGCATCCTGTCACCTAATTAAAATGAAAATGCTCTTTCCTTCGAAGAACTGGTAGAGAGAAGAGAGCATCTGCATCTCTCTTCTGTTCATTGCTAAGCGCAGTGAATTGAAAATAATAGGTACTTGGTAAGGCTTTTAGAATGAAATTGCCTTAAAACCTTTTCTTCTAAGACTAAAGCAATATTGACAAAGCAGGTCTATCATTGGTATGACTTGGGTTTTGCTCCCCGAGTAGGTCAGGAAGGTTCTATGTGCGCATTATTTGAGTCATGTCAAGAATGAGCTTGAGTAGTGAGTAATGTCAAGAATTCCAAATCCAAAAACTGGATTTGGAATCCAGTTTTAGAGTGCTCCATATGGCCCACAAAATGCATTTCCTCTGCTCTACTTCAATGTTGTTGATTAAACTCTCAGAAAGTATCAGAAATCAGAAATACAGACCTCTAGGGACGCCTGGTAGCTCAGTTGGTTAAACATCACGAATTTATCTGGCATTATCAAACAACTAAATAAATGACCTTCATGAGCACTGATCTTCAACTGCAAATAAATAAATAAATAAATAAATAAATAAATAATGTGATAAATAGATTTTAGGTATATCATATTGATTACATTATATTCTGTTAGATCTCATATCTCATATAAAAGTATAGTTTTGGGGGCGCCTGGGTGGCTCAGTGGGTTGGAGCCTCTGCCTTCGGCTTGGGTCATAATCTCAGAGTCCTGGGATCCAGCCCCGCGTCAGGCTTTCTGCTCAGTGGGAAGACTGCTTCCCCCTCTCTCTCTGCCTGTCTCTCTGCCTACTTGTGATCTCTCTGTGTCAAATAAGTAAGTAAAATCTTTACAAATATATATATATAGTTTTAAATGTTAATAACATTTTTTCAACTTAGCAGACCTAAAGTATTATCACTTTAATCACATTCAATATAAAAATTGAGATATTTTACATTTTTTGTACTAATTCTTTGAAATCTAGCACATATCAACTCAGCGTAGCCATTTTTCTCTTTTTAAAGATTTATTTATTTTAAGATTTAAAAAAAAATATTTATTTGAGAGAAAGAGGGCGTGCATGCACAAGGAGGGGTAGGGGCAGAGGCAGAGGGAGAGAGAATCTCAAGCAGGCTTCAGACACAGGTTCTAACTCTGAGAGTCAGGCCTGTATGTATAGAGGGCCCTGGATGTGACTCCTTCTTTTAGAGCTCCAACTTAGGAACGTGGCTCGGGGCAGGAATCAAATAAGCCTTGGGATATTCTCTGCTGTCCTCGTAATAACGGAGAAACTGGAAACAACCCAACTGCCCAAGACTTCTTAAGACTCCATCTTTCAGAGAAGTTTTAGGTTCATAGCAAAGTTAAGATGAACGTATAGAGATTTCCCATATACCTCTTGCTTCCATAGCTGCAGAGCTTCCCCCATTATCACCATCCCCCACCAGAGTGATACATTTGTTACAGTTGATAAACCTGCATTGACACCTTTTTATTACCCAAAGGCCATAGTTTAGACTAGGGTTCACTCTGAGTATTATACATTCTGTAAGTCTGGACAACAGTATAATGACATGTCTCTACTATTATGGTATCATACAGTATTTTCACTGCCCTAAAAATTCTCTGTGCTCTGCCTATTCATCTCTACCCCACTCCTATCTCCCCCTCCCAGGCAGTTACTGATCTTTTCACTGTCTCCACAGTTTTGTCTTTTCCAGAAGGTCATATAATTGGAATCATATAGTATATAGCCTTTCCAACTTGGCTTCTTTCACTTAATAATACACATTTAAGATTCCTCCATGTCTTGTCATGGCTTGATAGTTCATTTCTTTTTAGCTGAATAATATTTCATGGTCCAGATATACCAGTCACCTACTGAAGGACGTTGTGGTTTCTTCCAAGTTTTGGCAATTATGAAGGAAGCTGCTATAAACATCCATCTGCAGGTTTTTGTTTTGGATGTAAGTTTTCAACTCCTTTGGGTAAATACCAAGGAGGGTGATTGTTGGAACTTATGGTAAGAGTATGTTTAGTTTTGTAAGAAACTGCCAAACTGTCTTCCAAAGTGGCTGTGTGGTAAACACATATATTCAATAAAATATAATGCATCAGGCTCATCCAAAGCAATTAAATTCAGAATCTCAGGGCAGGAAGGGAGGGTAGAAAGGGAAAATCCAGAAATCTGTACTTGTATAAGCTCCTAAGGCAAGTCTAGTTTATCGAAAGTTAAGAAATTTTGTTAAAATGTAGTATCATGCTTATTTTATCTAAGAGTTTGAATAGAACATTAGTGGCAACAACATCCTTAATTTTTCCATCATCATCTCATATTTGTATTCATAGGGATCAGAAAGATGCTTCCTCCCTTAGCACACATTAGAAAGGCCTATATTTGCCATCTGGAGTAGAATTATAAATAATAGCAACAGAAAGCTGGAAGGATGCTTAAATAGCAAAGACTTCACCTCATCCCCCACCATCCCATCTTGAGAAGTACAGGTGAAAAAAATTTAAGGACCTCTAGAGAAAATTTCAAAACCTTTTCCAATAATATATCCTGTAGCTAGGATAATTCAATTTAAAAGTTTACTTACGTTAACCTCATTTCTTTTTTTCTCATCCAAAATTCTCTGAGTTTAAAATATTGTTTTAAACAAACACAAAATCCAATATCTAGGCCCTTATTGAAAACAGGGAAAGAGAGCACTGACCATATCCTTCCCTTAAACAAATCTGCTCTAAATATTAAAATATAAGCTTTTCAGAAGTCAGTTTCCAAACTTCATTTCTTTGCCAGTCAATATCAAAGCATACAACTCTCTAAGGGAAAAAAAATTGCAGGCAGGGGCTCTAGGCACACAGCATAATTTGTGGCCTGCCCACAGAAAGCCAACAAGATCTATCTAGGCTTGCAAGAAGACAAGTTGGATTAGAGTGTGGGGTGAAGAAAGCATAAAGTACACATGGGCCAGCTAATGATGGATTTTGGAGTCATTAGTTTTTAATTTACATTTAATCCATATAAGATATGCCCGCTGTCAGATGGTAGTTGGCACTCATCCTTTTAAACCCAAGATTAATGGTGATAATGGAGTTTCCAGAGAGGCTTAGAAGGAAATTTATAGTCAAACCATGACACAAAAGGAAGGAGTTGAGTTTAGATGGCAACAAGCAGTAATGAGTTAACCAACAGTGCCATTTTCCCCCTTTAACCTCAATAAAATACAAACACTCCAAGAGAACCCTAAACGAATATGTCTTCTAAGGTAGTAACAAGGATAGGAGGCAGGTAGGAATTCCGGAATAGTTGAAGACTACTTTGTGACATGGGTAAAAGTTAATGAATCCTTCTATATCTCAGTTTTTCCCATCGGCAAATGGAAGATAATAATTATAGTGACATCATAGGGTTATTTAGGTATTAAATATTTGTGAAGTATAAGAATATAGTTAGACATAAGGCAATTATACAATAAATGTTAGCTATTATTTTTATTGATGTGTTATAATCCAAAAGGTTATAAAAAATCAGGCTGGAAAATATTATACCATGTGTTTTACCCACAAGTATGAGGGAGGGGCAGTTGGGAAATGCCCGAAGTATTTGAATTTAGAGTTAAAGGTCATTTACATACACTTATGACTGGAAAGGACTTAACCTTACCTGAATTTTATTTTCTTTGTAGACTGTGTTACTATAAAAAGACATCCCTTAAATTTCTATCAAATTACACATTAGGACTATAAACAGTGTGGTTATTTCTAATTTGAAGGTGCCCTTGAGTGTTTCCATGTTCACAGGCAAAGCCAAAGACCTCGAAAGTGTTCAAGGCTTAGTTGGCTGGCTCGTGTTGGAATGTAATTTGCATCCCATACCTTCCTGAGATCCCATGAACTGGAACTCAGAAACATTTCCCTGTGAGAGTAACTCAGAATCAACTGCTTGTTAGTTCACTTACTCAGGACCAAATTCTAAACAGACATCAACAAAAGTAGCCAATTTCCCCCACTGGTTTAAGGAAGATTCTTTTGTTGGCACAAACACATTCCTTTCAGATTTTATCTATCATATTAATTTCATACTGCTTGAAATAAAATTTTCTATTCTTCTCCAGTAACCTAGGACCTTATATGAAATCTCTCTGGCCTTATAAATTCATGAATTGAGAGTAAAATGATTAAGCAGAAAACAACAGAAAATGTTACTCAAAAAAATCTTGTTTTCTTGGATGGTCCGGATTCTTTTAAATTTAATCTAAATTATAAATTTTAATCTAAAATACTATAAAATTACTCTTAATTATTCTTAATTCTAGCATATGTTTTCTTTCAGTCATTCTTCCACTAGGAAGTATTTATTTGAATGCCCAGTTATGTAGATATCACTATGGAGAAATCCACGATGCTTAAGAAATGGCCCCAATTCTCAAAAATTTTATAATCTCACTAGAAGACAAATAATAGCCAGAAAACAATTTTAACTAAATATTAATATCAAATGGATGCCAAAGGAGTTCAGATAAGGAACTAATTAGGGGTTACTTTGGTCCCTCGAGGGAAAAAAGCTCGGAAGAGCTTACCTTCAGCAAGCCCTCAAATCCTGGAAGGTTAGAAGAAATTTGCAACAGCAGAGATAATTTGAGAGATTATTCAAAGTGGAGAGAACAACAGAAACAAAAGAGTAAATATTTAGATACTCAAAAGTAGTATACAGTTTTCCACTCAATTGAATATAACATTTCTAAACATATAGAAATAGAGACAGCATGTAGTTTTAGTTATTAAAGATACAGCAGAATTCAAAAGCAAAAAAAAAAAAAGAGGAAATCTCCACATGCTGGAACTATAAAGGGAATACAGGAGAGATTACAGGTCTCAAAGCCTGTTGTGTTCATGGCCATTCAATGCTAGGACCTAGCCCAGGAAAATGTGTGCACAGCAGGAATCAGAACTGGGCTCTCTGTACAAAATCAGCAGGAAACACCCCACAACACCAACCATGAAGGATCTAGAACATCTGTGCCTGTGGATCCAAGGTAGCAACTGAAAATGAGCCAACAGCCCCACTCTGTGTGTAAAAAAGAGTCTTCTGGGGGACATTAGAACCCTAAGACTAAGCTGTCCATGGGAGTAGGAACTGAGTTCTCATTACCAATGCTCTCTGAGAATACCAGGCTGAAAAACTAATACGAAAAATAATTCAGAATGAGTCTTGAAAGTACTGATAGAAAAACCAGTGGAAATCACCCCAGGGTGGTTATCTGGATCTCTGGAAAAGATAATTCTTTCTGAAAAAAACTTGCAAACAAAAACACTAAAACGAAATAGAACACTCAACATGAAAGATACTTCACAGGACATGAGGAACGAACAATAATGGAACAATATGTAAGTGAGTTTATAATAAGGATGTTTAAAATATAAAGGAATAATTGGCACCTGTAAAATAAAAAGAGAACATTATGAAACAAATTCTAAAAAGCCAAATAAAAGTACAGTCGTTAACTTTTTTTTTTAATTTCAGCAGATTATACAGAAGACAAGTCATACTTAAAGATAAATTCAAAGATAGAACAGAACATCTCTGTAGCATGGGAGAAAGACAAAGCAATGGAGAATATAAAAAAGAAGTTAAGAATCATGGAAACTCTAATATCTGCCTCACAGGAAGTCCAAAGATGTGTACAAAGAGTAGACAGACATATTCTAAAATGTAATAATGGAGAATATTCTGGAAATAAGAAAAGATAAATCTTCAGATTGAAAATACCCACCAAGAATCAAGTAGACGAAATAGAAATATAAGGGGAAAAGATCTAAGTGAGGCCAAAAAAAATTGTGTCAAAGATTAGTGAGAAATGTTGAAAAAGTCATTAGGTGTCAGACTATAGAAAATCTGGAAATCAGGCTGAGGAGTTTCAACTTTGTCTTGTGGAAAATGGGTGCTATTACATGTGGGGCTGGGCTGCTAAAGTAATGCTTTAGGACATTTGAAACAGGAAGACTGCAGTGATATTTTTAATTAAAGAAGAGCCTTTTATCCAAATTTTTGTTTTAAATCATTTTTATATTAAATATTTTTATTTATATTTAAAAGAGCCAAAAATTCTTTCCTGATATTCTAAAATGTTATCTTCAAATTTGTATTTACGAGGGTTATTAAATTTTAAAGATAGAAAAAAATTTTTTTAAATTTCGAAAAAATACAAAAGGAACCTTAAGACGTCCTCTAGTCTGGATTCATGGACCATATATTTTCAAATGAATCAAACAGATAGGAATCTATTGCTTTTAACAATCTCCACAAAGGATTCATGAACTTGTTAACAACAAAGTTGAGGGCCAAGTACAGGGCCAAGCTCTGAGACAACTGAACTGATGAGCTAGTCCCTTTCCCCAGGGTGCTTGTCCATAGCCCAGTGAGGAGACAACAAAACATCCATTAATGCAATAATGTGGGGTGGGTGCTATGCATTTCATTGTTGCAGGGTCTCAAAGGAGGACTCCTACAGGACCAGCAATGTCGGAGAGACTTCCAAAGGGACGTTGTGCTGAAGCTGCAACTGAAAAGTTGCATTAGCTACGCAGAAGACTTTCTTGACCTTCAGGGTACTGCAAGTACAAATCTTTTGTTATGGCTGATGCACAGGGAACAGAAGGACACATCCTGACAATGGAGTTGGAGAAAGGTAAGTACAAGCCAATCACGAAGTGCTTTCTAACTGCCATTCTATAAGGTTTAACATTACACCAAACGTGATAGGAAGTCAATAAATGCCTGTAGACGCAAGCTCCAAGATCTGATTTGTGTTTGAGAATGGTCACATTGGGAGCAGTGTAGAGGGTTGCTTACAAAGGGAGGATGAAATAGGGAGATCAATGGGAGGAATAATAAAGTAATCCAACCAAGAAATGATGAAAGCCTCCACTAAGGCTTCTTAACACTGTAGATGGGAAGACAAATGTTTTTAGTTTGTTTGTTTGTAGTGGGAAACTTTGTTTTGCAAGTGAAGTCTTATGATATGAAACAAGTAACTGCAGAGCTGGTTGAGGTGGAGGGACGTCATGGCCCACTCCCTTCCTGCTTCACCTTGCGCCCTGCCACCCTTCCCCTTGCATGGGACCCCTCTGAAAACCATTTGCACCAGAGACAGAGATTTAAGAAGTAAAATCACTGTTTCTAGCCGTTTCATTTAATAAACTCCTCCAGTGTCTAATAACCTCGGGTGTCAAGTTGCTCTTCACTATCAAGTAAATCTCTGCGAGAGTTCATGAGAACACTTGCTTTAGTTCCTTAGGTGTCAAATAAATATTGCACTCAATAAATCTCTCAGTGTGTCTCTAGCCTCTGAAACCATACATCAAAACCCAGTTAATTATAGTCTTGTGGAAGCAGACACTCTGACCCTCTATTTCCTGAATCAGTTTGGGGATGATGACTGTGGTTCCAGGCTGCACAAGCAATTCAACAGTTGTAGATCTCACCTCTTGTCATTCTATAGTCTCTCCTTTAAAGAGTCATCCGCCTGCATATATTCAATCTCTTGCTATAACCGTATGATTGTATATAAATATCAATAGCTACACCTGGCTCTGTTTTGAGCTCCACACCTGCAGTGACTATTGGACATTTTTTAATTAGGCCCTGCAGACACCAGTACTGGCCCAAAGGAACCTTATCCCTCTCTGCCCTCCATCTACTCCTCTGCCTGTTTTACTCACTAAACTGCATTCGCAGGCTCCACGTAATATTCAGCCTATAGTCATCTGTGCCTCTCCCCTCGTAGTCCCCACCATATTACCCCAGACCTTTGTCGTTTCTAACACCGCGAGACCACTCACAGCTGACTGCCTCCTTTCCGGCCCACGGCAGCTTTCATCTAGTTACCTGAACTGCCCGTGGCAGAGACCGTGGTGCTCGGCAAGCATTCCATCTGCTTTCCCCCATTTTCCCCACCTCCCGTGGTTAGGCTGAGCCTCGCAACTAGTTATGACTGCAGGAAGAAATGACACACGCCATTTTCATCCCTAAGCAGAAAAGAACCAGGGCCACAACCTCTTTTCCTGTTTCGGTAACTAAAAAAAAGCCCTGTGTCTCAGATGCTGCAGCAGAACCGAGGTGGAGCCAGAGTCCCTGAGTGACGCTGTGGAACAGAGCCCCTGCTGATTTGTGTGGGGCCTACTGAGAGAGCGGGAATTACCTTTGGGCTGCATTAAGCAACTGAGATTTGATCATTGTTTGTTACCACACCGTAACCTGACTTGTGCTGACTAACACGGATTGGTCTCTTCATCTTCAGGACAGCCCTGCTTCAATCGTCTTCATAACCTCAGAAGGGATGCCTCTGAGGGGAATATATTATCATGCCACAAACCCTTCACCCCTACATCCTACACAAGACTCTTCAGTGGCTTCTCATACCAGACTAGCTCTATTCCAAGGTCTCTGGCATGGTCTCTGAGGGGCTCATCTGGTGACATAGACTGCCTTGCAGCCTCCTCTGCCAACAGCCCTCAGCACTCCTGCTGAGTAAACTACCTGCACATCCTCCAGGGGGCTTGTTCACTCACTTCTGGGCCTTGGAGGTGCTGCTGCCTGCATGCAACGTTCTTCCCATCCTCACCATCGGCTACTGGTGAACTCCTCTTCCTTACTCAGGACTCATCGCGGATGTATTTTCTATGTGGATGCCATTGGGTGAAGGCAACCCCACCTTGGATGGAAACCCACAGCATTCTGTACTGAGCTCCACAACATATCACACAAAAGGATCGTACCTTTTTTCCTTTCTTGTCCCTTTTATTCCCTATTCCCTCCGTCTTTAGGTCGATTCCATTCTTACCACTAATTCCCAGTCGCACAAATTCCTCATAATGAATGCCACAAAAACAACCAACCAAAAAAATGAATATAACACAAAATTGATACCGAAGCTTTCACTAACTTATTGTATTTATATTTACCAAATAACCTAACAGGTTCTTTTCCTTTCTTCTCAACTCAATTTACTGAAAATAGGGAATGGAGGATACCACAGCATAACTCCATACACATTATTTAGTTCATTTCTTTTTAATGATGAGAGTAACTATATAGCAGAAGAGGACATGAGGAAAGAGGAATTAACTTGATGTCTAATTTTATCTATCTATAATTTGCTACCGATGTGCAGGCAAATCCCAAGCAAATACCATAACCTACATCTAAAATTAATGTATTTATAACTTTTATAACAATGTTTTTGGCTTGGTAATGTAGAATAATATTTGCTTTTTTAAGATTAAAATGTTTTCAGGGCTCCTGGGTGGCTCAGTCATTAAGCATCTGCCTTCAGCTAAGGTCATGATCCTGGGATCGAGCCCTACATCGGGCTCCTTGCTCAGCGGAAGCCTGCTTCTCTCTCTCCCACTCCCCCTACTCCTGTTCCCTCTCTAGCTGTGTCTCTCTCTGTCAAATAAGTAAATAAAATCTTAAAAAAAAAAAAAAGACTAAAATGTTTTCTATTCTCTTAGTCATTATGACTGTCTTTATTAAAGAAATAACTTAGTTTAAAAAGTACATTAATTTCATCAAATTCATTCCATCACAAAAATGTTTTATGCTTTTTAATGAATATGTGTAAAAATATGTCTTGGGCAAATTATAAGAAATTGGTTTTTTGCCTTATTCTCATCAACCAATTATAGGGACTATAACCAAGAAATTAATTCTTCTTCTGCTTTAATTTTCTGACCAGGCACTCCTAAGGATTTCTTCTCTAGGGATCCTTAAAGTCACTTGCTTTCAGTTGCAAAATGGGGAAGTCTTTGAAATAAAAGGTTTTATGGCTTGAAAATAGTCCAAAGACTCAAAGAGCTATGATTTAAATTTTTTTATGTTGTTTGACTCCAAAACAAATACATACAAACAAAACTTTGAAAAACTTTGGAAAAAAGGAAAGACCAATTTAGAAAAATTAGTTGATTTTTATTAATTGGTCAGTGAATCAGCTGACACAGCACTAGCTAAAATCAAATCATGCCATGATGTGTGGAAAATTCTAAATTTAATAAAATTTCCTCACTGTAGGGATAAGGCATGGCAGGAAGCAGACTCAAATGGTAACACTGTCCTTACGTCTTACTTCTGCAGTTTGCTATTTGTCTACCTATTTATTTTGCTGTTTATAGACCAACTGTATTGCGTAAAACATTTAGTAATAGCTTAAATAATACCTGACCTCGTTCCAGCTTGAAATTTATGGAATTCTTAAGACTTTAACACATAAAGGCTTAAATTCACAAATACTTCAACTAAGATTGTGCCGAAGAAATGCCAGTGAGAGAGCCAGTGACCCCCCAGTGATTCCATCTGCTAGCTCTCCATGGTATTCCTTGTTCTCTATAGCTCATTCATTTAACTGTAATTTACAAACCTTCTCATTAGCTTGGACCATTTTGGCAAGGATTTGACTTGGCAGCTTAATATATAGCCCTTTTCTTCCCTTGAAAATGTAATATAGTACTCTGCAGCCATAGTATATGACCGACTTTCATGACCCACATGAATTAGGCGAATGCAAATATAAATGAGTTGGAAGGAGATGGAAGGGAAGGGGAGTGAACATTGGGAAGACAGCTTATCCACAGCCCTCCTCTCTCATTCTGAAGTCCAGGCACATGAAACAGCCTCAGGCAGGGTGGGTGTCAGCTGGCCAGCCGCTCTCCTGACTGCAGACACAGAGGCCACTCCACAGACCCGCATCCTCTCTAATTCCACGGCTCATTACGCAGTCCCCTCTCTTGGCCTTCCTTATGCTGTTTTCCTCATTTCGGTAGAGAGGAAACCAATGCCAAAAATGTTTTCTGCATATAACATTACCTTTATTTCATTCTGATTTACCCTGATCTCTCTCTCTCTCTCCTTCTCTGAGGAAAATGGAATGTAGTTTGGTTCTCCGGTTTGTTTCCATGCAGCTCTCTGTGCTCTGTCAGGTCACCTAATCCCGGGAAGGTTCATGATCGCTGTACGCTACCACTTAATGTTATTTTGTACCTTGTCACCTTCGTTTCCTTTTTGAGTCATGTTTTGTTGGTTCTACTTCACATTATGAAACAGATTGCTCCCCAGAGTAAATGACATCATTTATTTTTAATGAATGTGACATGGAAACTAAATACTTTTAAACCTTCCTGAAACAGTAGTAAGATGGATCCGTTACCACACTGATTCCATTGCTAGTAGAGCATTTAATTTAAATATTTGTAGCAACATATCAGTAAATGGCAGGCTTCCAGTTAGTTCTTGTGGAAACCATTTTCAGGAGGAAAAAAAAAATGTGTGGACAGCAATGCAAGATGCTCTTGTCAACCTGATCATTCTCTTGTTGCGTATGACATACAGTGGGTCCGGGAGGACTGAAAACTACCCTTTCGCTTCTCCACAGCTTCAACATGTAGCTCAGAATCAGTGTAGTGGGTGACTAATAAATGTTGACTGAAAGAATAAAAAGAGTTCAAGGATGGAACATACAAACTTGAATACTTGCTTATTGATGGTAGAAATGATAAAAGATTCTCTTCTTTCATCTTCTCAAGGTAAACACCTTAGTATGATAAAAAATTTTTTTTTTTCTTTCAGAAAATCAGAATATGTAGTTGAACAGTTTCCATCTCTCTGATCTTTCTGGATAAAGTGTCCTTTGGCTACCTCTCTGACCTAATTCCCTACTGCACCCACCCCTACCCAAAATTAGTTCCAGGCCCCTAGCCTCTTTGCTGTTCCCTGCAAACATGCCAAGAACACTGACACTCGAAAAACCTTTTTTCTTCCTGTTCTCTTGTCTGGGATGCCCTCTTTCCAGTATCCCTCTGGCATGCTTCCTGGCTTCATTCAGGTCCCTGCTCAATTGTAACCTCAGAGATGTTGCCCCTAATCACGCTAATTAAAAAGCACACTTTTCCCATCACTTTCTCTCCAGTATTTGTTGCCATGTGACATCACACATATTTTATTTATTTTCTGTCCACCCTCCTAGAATATTAACTTCTTGAGAGCAAAAGACTTGTCTATTTTGCTCACTGTATATCCTCAGCATCTAGAACAGTGCCTGCCAATAAATATCGGGTGAAGGAATAAAGAAATATAGGACTTATTCAGGTAGCAAGATGTTTAATAAAGAGGTAGCACCTATGGTGGAAAGATAACTAGTTTGGGATGAGAAGGATTCAGTTCTACCATTTACAAGACCTTGGACAAATTGTTTAGACTTACTGGGTCTCAGCTTCCTCTCAATAAAAAAGGTATAATAGTTCCTGCACTAAGAGAATACAAAGGAACAGCAGTTTCGAGAAGGATCAAGACAGAAACAGCCATGTTTTCCAGAGTATGAAGCCATGTCTAGCCAAGGGTGAGGAATATTAGCTTAGAAGTAGAGAGAGATATCTAAAAATCTGAATCTTACCTATCACTTGGCATCTTCTCAGTTTTCTTCAAAGCAATTAATTATGATAGCAAGTTAATTCAATTTAATAATTACAATTTAAAAACTGCAAAGAGGGGTGCCTGGGTGGCTCAATGGGTTAAACGGTCAACTCCCAATTTCTGCTCAGGTCATGATCTCAGGGTCCTGGGATTGAGCCCTGCATTGGGCTCCACACTCAGTGTGGAGTCTGCTTGAGATTCTCCCTCTCATTCTACCTCTCTCCCCACTCGTGCATGCTCTCTCTCTGTCTTAATAAATAAAATCTTAAAAAAAAAAAAAAACTGCAAAGACACCCAGTAAACCTCAAAAAGTCCTTGCTTTCATTTAGCAACAAGAAGTGCAGGGTACACTTTATCCCTGCTGTTTCCCCCGAATCCCTTTAGCGCCTCCTCCATCCCACGCCATAAGGTTCTAGGGGAACTCTGAATCAATGACTTCCCTTTTCCACTAAGGGATGGGCATGTGACCTGGCTGGCCCATTAGCAGCTTTTAATCTGAGACTGAGTGCTAACTGATGTTAGCACTGGCAACAAAGCAAGTCTCTTTCCCTTTCTTTCCTTCTGGAAAGACCATGCGAGCTGGTTGTGGTATTTTTCACTGCATGGAAAGGATCAGTTTAAGAAGGAATGATGCCAACACAGAGAAAGTAGAGTTGAGAGATGGAGAGCGATGAAGTTCTGATGACATCTAAACATGTCTGATGTCAACTCTACCTTTTATTGCTTCCAAGTTCTGTGAACCAATAAATTATCTTTTTTTAAAGCTAATTTGAGTTGTGAGAGGGTTAAGAAATACAGGAGGATATGGAGAAAACAGTGTGATTGAGTTCTGCTTTGCAGAAAACAAGAAGACAAGACTTGATCTAAAATGCAAAAGCAATAGGGTCAAAAAATGCTCAAGAAATTCCTGCATTTCTTAGAAGAAAAGTCATTTACCACCCACCCACCTCAAGTCCTTATTTTCCTCATGTTTCTGCTTCTGGCTCCAGGCCAGGGAAGCCCCAGTACTTGTTCAAAGCTGAGGAAATTCTAAATTTCATTGGCTGGTGAGGAGCGATGCACAGACAGAAGTTGCAACACCGCTAGTCAGCAAGAAGAGAATCATTTCCTATTAGCCAGGCTTGGGCTCTGGATACATTTTCATATACAATCATTAATACTCCAAACAGATTGATTCTGAAATACTATCAGTGCAAGTCAACTGAGTTCAGTAAGTGATCAGGTTGCTCATAAGCTAACTTTGAAATAGATTACATTTCCAAATTGGAAATTTGGAAATGGAAACCTGTGTGCACATTACTGAGATCATCAATAATTTTTAAGAGTGTAAAGGGTTCCTCAGATCAAAAAGTTTGAGAACTGCTATAATAGAGGAACCAGTTGAAACCAGAGGTGCTACATCTTTATTGTGTGTGCATGTGTATGCATGAAAACTGATCCTTTATTCTTATTTACAAAAGAGTAACCATTTTTAAAGTGTTGCACAGAGAATCCTATATGCCCCTGAGATCCCTTCAGAGAGTCCTTGAAATCAAATATACTCTCATAATCATTCTAAGATACTATCGACCTTTTTCACTCTCATTCTTTTACATGCATACAGTGGAGTTTTCCAAAGGCAATGGCATGTGCTATCACAACAGATGAATGGAGAAAAAGATGAGAATCTAGTTTTCTCCTATTAAACCAGACATTTACAAAATAATATCAAGCAATGACACTCTTTGGAGATAATTTTTATTTTCCATTTAACATATGTCATTTATATTAACTTTTAAATGAGTCAAAAGACATATTTTGAAATTTGTTTTAATTTATTTAAGATGATAAATATTGATGAATATGACCCACGCACATAAAAGAACTTTGAGATCCTCAATAACTTTAAAGATTGTAAAGGGTTTTTCAGATCAAAAACTTTGAGAACTGCTATAATAGAGGAACTAGTTGAAAACACACTCAGGTGAAATTTGTAAAAACTGGGTATTGCACAAGTCTGCTATCAAATCTAAACTCTACATATTTTTTCAATGCAAGTTATTTGTGGCAATCCTCAGGAAAAAATTATTTTATTTTATTGTATTTTATATTTTTAGAGAGGTGGGGAGAGAGAGAGCACACAAGCAAGATGGAGGGGCAGAGGGAAAGGGAGAGAGAATCCCAAGTAGGCTCCACACCTGGTGCAGAGCCCGATAAGGGGCTCAATCTCACGACTCTGAGATCATGACCTGAGCCATAATCAAGAGTCAGACACCTAACCAACAGAGCCACCCAGGTGCCCCGAGAAAAAAAAATTCTTATAATTTATTTAAATGGAGCACCTGGATGGCCCAGTCAGTTGTGCTTTCTAAATAAATAAATAAGTAAAATCTTTTTAAAAATTAAAAAATAAATAAAATAAAATAAAGTGGGTATTTAACATGTCTACCTTGATTTTAAAGTCTGTGAAAAAAACCACTGATTTGCTATAGAATCTTATTACCTTTAGCACACCTGTATTCATCAAAAAAAGATAGTACTGTTATAGATGAAGAGGTTAGATCTTTTTAGTAGCAGCTTTTAAAGCAGGTGTCGGCAAATTTTTTTACAACAAAAGCCACGTTGTAAGCATTTTCGTTGTTACAGGATACGTGGTTTCTGTCTCAACTGCTCAACTCTGCTATTGTAGCATGAAAACGGCCCAGCAAACCTTTACTAATGGAGACTGAAGTTCGAATTTCACATAATGTTCACATGTCATGAAATATCCTTCTTTGGTTTTGTTCTTTTTAAGAGAGGCAGGCAGCAGAGGGGCAAAGGGAGAGGAACTGAGAGAGAATCTTAAGCAGGCTCTATGTTCAGCTCAGAGCCCAAGACGGGGCTCGATCTCACAACCCTGAGATTGTGACCTGAGCTGAAATCAAGAGTCGGACACTTAACCAACTGACCCACCCAGGTGCCCCTCTTCTTTGGTTTTTTTAACCACTTAAATTGCTCATAAGCAGTACAAAAACAGGTGACGGCATGAATTTGGTCTGCCAGGGCGTAGCTGGCCAACCCCGGGTCCAAAGTACATTCTACAGAACTTTAATCCTTGAGATCCTCTGTAACAAAGTGTTCCATGACTAAGTAAGTTTGGGAACTACTGCAGTAAAGACTTAAACTGTACACTCTAATTTAAAGCCTCTGAAATATCCTCCAAAAAATGTTTTTCTTTCACTCTGTTTATCAAACCTAATGGATCACAGAAACATTTTTTTTTTTCAAATAATACTTGTTTATTGTTCTCACACTACTGTTCCATGGAATTTACATTGAGAATTGTTGCTCCAAGGGATCCCAAATTCAAATGCCTGTAGGATATTGTGTGATACCTATGTAAGGTATGAGTTCTGTGTAAGAAAATAAGTATTATTCTGCTCGACCTGCCCATTAACACTGCCTTTTAATCACATAAAGGACAAATAAAATGACCAACAAAAAGTAACTTGGTTCTGTATCTAGCCCTTAGACACCAATTTGCAACCACTGGTATACAGATTTATATGTGTCAGAAAGGACATTAATGCTTCAAAATTCAACACAGACAGGCTGCTTCTCTTGACAAGAGTGATATCATATTCAGATACATCCTCAGGGAATAATCAGAGAAGGTCACAGTACAGATAGAATCAGAGAGGAAACAGCAATTGTGCTTTTGCCATTACATAGCTGATTTTGTATGATTTTCAGGATGTTTCTCAATCGTTAATGTACAAATTACTTGAGATCTCATTAAAATGCAGATTCTGATTAAGTAAATCTGGGTGGTACCCAAAAGTCTGCATTTCTAAGAAACTCTGTGTAACACTGATAATCTGCAGGTTCAGGATTCAGGAAGGGACTTTTTGCACTGCACAAATTCAATAATATCCAGTGACCTACTGAATAGAAGAATTTGTATGTTCCAAGATCCCCAGCCAATTTATATGCACATTCAAGTCTGACACACACTGCTCCAGAGCCAATTTCCATGAACACATATTCTTGGTGCATTGGGAGGTCAGTCCAGCTGTACTAAATAATCTCTACCAATCGTGAAATATAGTGTGAGTCTCTTTAAATAAGAAAGGAGAAGAGAAGAATATTCTTTCTTCCTAAGACTCTGTAAAGGGAGCATTACTTCATCTTGAAAAGTCCAGAAATGACTGTGAGGTAACCTTTGCCTCAGATCTACTAATGAATCCACATTCATATGCAGGAGACAAAAGGGAATGCAGGACAGGAGCTCAGAAGTCAGTTATCAAAACTTCTGATATCAAGGATTAGAAAAAAGAACTACATAGTAGAGCTACAAAATACCATTTCAAGAATGCTAACTTCTTTTTTTTTTTTAAGAATGCTAACTTCTGATGGAAATATTCCCATTAATGAAAACTGACAACATCACAAGGAGTGAATAATCAGTAAAGTCACACCCTACGCCTGCAGCACATCCTTTGGGGAGCTGGCATGAGGTGGGAATCAAAAGCTTGGGGTTCTCTCCCAACCAAAGGTCACACAATAGGGATACACACCCAGAAGGGCTCTATACAAAGCATGTACCTAAATGAGAAACCATATGAGGCTACTTGATAAATATTTGTTGAATGAGTTCCACAGTATCAGACTCGCGCTCTAAATAAAAGAGTTGTAATTTGTGTGCTTATTGTCCTAAATTTGGGGGTGACAAATGTAACACCCCTTGGACTCAGAAATGCTGTATTTTTGGCATTTTGATTTGGTGGGTAATGAAGGGGGGGGTTAGGAAGGGTATTTTGTTTCTAAATCAAGTATTAAAAATCAGTAAGAGATGTTGGGACACCATGCTAAGAGGCTGGGGAGGGAAAGGGCATGTTCTTGTTGATAAGAATACTGAAAGTTCAAGAATGGAACCAAGAAGACTGGGCTCTTGAGAATTATGAACAGTAAACAAAGGCACCCACTCAAACGAAAGCGCAGCACGATTACATTTAGCTCAGTGTAGCTGGGCAAAGTGGTGCCTTCAGAGGCCACTCGAGCCCTAGAGAGCTTTCTCTGGGCACTGCATGAAGGAAAGGACTTGGTACACACCCTTTGTTCACAGACCTAGCTTCCTCAATCACCCAACTTTTTTATTACCTTCCCCCTCATTTATTTTTTTCATCCCTTGGCTCCAGGCCTGGCTTCCCTCCCAGCCCATCACAATTATGTTTTTATCCTTAGTCTTGGAGCACATTCTATCTGTTCTGGCTATGACCCCAGCCACTCACCATAATGGTTTTACTTCCTCATTTTTCCAGTGAACTCATGAACTTCTTTGGGTAATGCCTCTCTTTATTTCACCAGCACTAGAATCATTTGGTCCTTAGCATCTGGTCCACCTTTATAAGCAGGGTCACCACATTCCAGGTCTGAACAGAACAGACCTCATTTAATAGTCTGACCATTGTCCTTGGTTGACCTCGGGGCTCATTCTGAATCCTTTCATGTGTATTTTCACTGTTTCTCTTGAGTCCACCACTAGATCATTTCTTATGTGGGAAAAAGTCCTCTTGTATATTTTTAGCTCTCACAGAAAGCCCTATGTTCACCAAATATTTACCAAATTTTGATGATAAAGTCTTAGGAAACAAGAAATGTAAACTGAATGTCTTATGTTAGATTGATAATAGTTGCATAGACTTCGGCTGATATATTCTCTGAAACAGCAGAGATCACTCATTCATTATGGAACAACACATATCCACCAGTCATCAACACATTTTGTACATTTTTTACCTGGGTTAAAATCAGACAGACAGCTAGCTAACTTCAGGCCTGTAGATTTTACAGCTCAGATGACCTGCTTTATGCCTATATTCATTAATAGAACAAAGCCAGTTTAAAACTCTTCATAATTTAGTTGAAGGAAAACTATTGAATCTTGTTCATAAAATTAAATACCTACAGTTTTTAAAATAGATACCTTTTCTAGATATAGCTAGTCATTTTTATACACATTAATTTTTTTTAATTTCCAGGGTCAAAAGATTATAATTTTACCACTAAAATTCAAAATTCTACAGGCAAGAAGGTTTATTCCTATTAGTCAACATATAATGAGTGAGACAATCTCACATAACTTCAGCTTATTTTTAAGCTAAAGTCAATATTAAACTTATTTTTTATAAGAACAGAGCTTTATACAGCTCTATCTACTCTGAATGTGTGAATGAATGAAGACAGGTTGATAAGGCATATTGCTCACCTTTCTTCTTCCTAGAGAAATCAATAGATACTAGAGAAATCGAGATAGCAAAAATCACCATCTTTTAAGCATTTACTATGTACAAACATATGCATTATCTTAGTGAAAGTACAACACAGCAGCTCTATGGGAGGTTTCCACCATTGTACATATAAATAAACTGAGATTCAGAAAGCTTAGCTGCTTTATTCAAAATCACACAATTGGTAAATGATGAACAAGTCAGGCTCATGTCTGACCCCAAACTATATTTAATAATAATAATAAGAAGAAAAACAAGTATTACCTGCTAGCTACTTTACTAAACACATCCCAAAATTACCTCAATCCTCACAACAGCAGCAGGAGGTAGATTCATTTTAAGTCCCAATTTTGTGAATGAGGGGCTTAGATATAGAGAAGTTAAATAGCTTGTGTGAGTCTACATTGCTGACTAGAGGTCACATAAAGATTTGAATCAGACTGGTAGGAATCTAGTGACACTTGCTTAATCGTAATACTTGGTTAGGGACATGTATTTTAAGGATGATCTTAAATCACGCACCCACCCCAATATACTCTTATTGTTATAATTCATATGTATGTATTAAAATGTGTATTTTATATAGTCAATACATTTTTGAAGAAATTAAAATATATAGGTATATATGTATTAAAAACAAAAAATACTAAAACGGTTTTTAATATTTAACCAAATATTTACCATTTTTGGTGCTCTTCATTGCATTCTGCAGATCTAGGGTTCTATTTGGTATCATTTGTCTTCAGCCCGAAAACCCTCTCTCAGCATGTTGGGTAGTGCAGATTTACTGAAGACTAATACCTTCAGCTTTTATCAACTGGAAAATGTTTCTAGTTTTGTTTTTGTTTTATTTTTGGCCTTCAACTTTTGGGATATTTTTGTTGGACATTGAATTCTAGATTGATATTTTTTCTACATTGACTGATTTTAAAGATATTATTTCAACATTTTCTGGCCTGGAAATTTGGCCATCTTTCATTGTTCTCCTATGTAATGTGTCTTTTTCTTCCAGTTATTTTTTAAATTTGTTTTTTATTTTTAACTTTCTGCTGTATAAACATGATGCACCTAGAAAGGTATGATGTTCCTTTACATTTGTCCTGCTTGGGGTTTGCATGGGAAATAGGTAGAATTCTTCTAGGGAATGTGCTGCACAAATCCAAACATCTTAGATAGAAGGTAGAAGAGTTTCTGGTCCAGGCACTACAAATCCATGTTTATTTTACTGGAGGATAAAAGACTATTTGGCTCCATAGATCGGTGAGAGCCCCAGGCTATCACTATCTCAAATCTTGGTGGCTAGTAACTTCTGGAAAACAAATAGTCATTTTGGAAAAGGTAAGACTAAACTTTAAAAATGTTCTGATCTTATATTACCATCAGAAGAATGTGAGGTCAGACAGGTAATTTAAATTTAAATCTTATATTACCATCAGAAGAATGTGAGGTCAGACAGGTAATTGCATATCTGACATTGGGGGATCTTGTTTGTTTTGGTTGTCACATGTTCATCCCTTAAAACCGGTAAGAGCAAAGTATTACACTTCCCATGACCATAGTAGGTTGTTCTGGTCAAAATATCCCAACAACTGGTGCAGTCATGCCCAGGCAATGAGCAGGGAGTTAGCCATCAGCCTTGGACAGCAGTAGTGGTGCCTCAGCCTGGATCCGTGGTGTGTGGAAAGAAAGAGGAGATTAAGTAGGGATAGAAAAGACCTTAAAACGTATGTTCTTTTCTACCTTTGATTTTAGATTCCTCTCTGATAAATATCTACCCTATGTTTTCAAAAACATAGTGGGAGAATAAAACCTTATAGTCCACATCAGGATGTTAATTTTTAATCTTCATACTTTAAATAATTATTGATCACATCTTGACAACTTTTCTTTTGAGATTACTAGCCAATCTAAAGGATTTCAAGCTGGAATAACAATATCCTTTAATTTTGCCAGAACTACTAATTAATTTTTTAAAAAAGTGTTGACACGGATCCAGTCTGGAAGGACTAAAGCCAAAGTGAACATCCTGTGAACTCTGGATGAACAGTTCATTTACATCTGGATGCTCTGATTGAATCTAAATAGTGTGTTCTTTATCCCAGGAGAAAAGAGCTAAGTTCATGTCTATGCTGGTTTGTATCCAAACTGAAAAGAGAATAAATATTAATTTTGGCATACACATGTATTAAAACTATATATTTAAGGTATTTTTCCTCATAGGAAATTCTAATTTCAAAATGCCATCTTCTAAATAACAGTAAGAAAAATAAAACCATAAAATGATCTTTGTATTTTTCTTGTACATTTTAAAACTGTGTCTTGCAATAATAAATGGGCATCAAAATACTCAACAGCTGCAAAGCTAATCTCAAATCAATATTTATGTTTGCTCTTACAAATAAATGGGATGAGTTTTCAGGCTAATAAATTCAAGCCACAGTTAATTATTTTTATAACTTAAGATTTCATGTTGTTTGTTACTTTGCTGTGTACTGAAGCTGTATTTTATCACATAAAACTTACAACACATGAAAGATGGTGGAGTAGACATTTTTTTTTAAGTTTCAAATCTTAAAAGTAAATTTGTTTACTGTAAAAAGTCTAATTAATTTTTAAAAACTAAAAGAGAAAGTGGGTTTCTTTCATGTAAGGATTATGGTCCTCCTATTCCTGAAGTTGAGAGCTATAACATGCAAGAAGCAAAGTAGTGAATTTAAGCATTCATTCGTTAAACTTATTTATCCCACCAATTGTTTTTGCATGTTTTAGTGCTGGAGTTAAAGGAGTAAACACAACAAATACATCCTCTGCCTTCCAGAAGCACTCAGAGTCGCTTTTGGGATCGATAATAACCAAAAAACTGTGCAGCTGTGTAATTAGAATTGTGGTAAGTGGGGGCACCTGGGTGGCTCGGTTGAGTGTCTGACTCTTGATTGTGACTCAGGTCATGATCTCAGGGTTGTGAGATCAAGGCCTCAGTCAGTCTTTGCACTCAGTGGGGAATCTCAAGATTCTCTCTTTCCTTCTCCCTCTGCCCCTCCCCACCCTGCTCTCTCTCAAATAAATAAATATATCTTAAAAAAAAATTGTGGTAAGTGAAATTAGGCAGAAGTACACATTACTAAGAACCTTCCAGCTTCTCTGGGGACATTGCAACTCAGATATAAAGAATGGGTAGGAGTGGGATGAAGTAGGAGTGGGAGGTTTATGGGCAAAGGCAAGTTGGCATGAGCCACAGTGTAGAAATCAGAAGGAGGTTCAGAAAAGGGGATTCGTGGGTCTGCATGAATGGAATGCAGTGAGGACAAAGGAGACGTCAGAGGCGAGGCTTGTGAGGTTAGCACAGCCAGATCACACACATCATTGTTTGTCTTATTATGGACTCTGATTATTTTAAGAGCACTGTACAAGTAGCTATTAAAGAACCTCAAGCAGGAAGAGGCAGGATAAGATTTTGCATTTTAAAAATCATTCAATTGGGGTGCCTGGGTGGCTCAGTCAGTTAAGCTTCTGCCTTCGACTTAGGTCATGATCTCAGGATCCTGGGATAGAGTCAGGCAGCAGGCTCCCTGCTCAGCAGGGAGTCTGCTTCTCCAACTCTCCCTCTCCCTCTGACCCTCCTCCCCACTTGTGCTCTCTCTCTGTCTCAAATAAATAAATAAAATCTTTAAAAAAAAAAATCACCCAATTGCCAACATAGTAGAGAATATATTGGACTGGTTAATAGTAGGTAAGGGAGATCACTTAAGAGTCTCTTCTAGAAATTTAGTGCAAATAAGGGAAGTAGTTTGACTACGGGTGATGAGGATAGAGAATAAAAGCAACTTCTAATTTAGTGATTTTTAAGAAGCAGAATCAACAGGAATTGGAGGTTAATTAAACATGGGGTTAAGGAGACTGAGTAAAGAATGATGTCCATGTTGCTGATATGTGCAATTAGTGGATATTGGTCTACTTACTGAAATAGGCAACACTAGAAGTGGCTCGCAGTCTTCTTTTTTGAATTGCGTGGTGGGGGAAAGAGAGGGGACACATCATGAATTGGGTTTTGGTATACTGAGTTTGATATACTTATGAAATGTTCAAGTGGAAACAGTGAGTAAGCAACTTTGCATGCTCCGAACTAAGAGGAGGCGTATATTTGAAAGAAGATAAGTGAAGCCATGAGAGTAGATGAGAGTGTCTCAGCAGGCTTTCTAAACAGAAGTCCTGCAGAATCCTAGGGTCTGTGAAATATCACCAGGGCTCCTATGTGAAAAAAATATTAAACATTAGTTTTTGAGCTTCATGTGCTGCATGATGTGATGGGCTGTGACTGAACATTCCCATTAGCAATTTTGTTACAGAATTTTCGCCCCACAGAGCAGTGAGCAGTGTGGGACAGTGTTCATCAGGATGAGTCCATTCTCATTGATGTCCGGTGGGGGAAGGCCTTTGATGTCTGGTGAGTGCTGTTGTTGCACAAAGTAGAGGAACGTAGATGAATGATGTCAACCTCTTCCTCTCACCTCCCTTTATGCACAGCCAACTGACTTGAAGCAAATGAGCTTTACCGAAGTAATAGACAATCAAAGGGAAATTTTCATTCTAAAGACAGTTATACACACCAACTATAAACTGTGCCCGGCCACCTGCTCTTATATTAAATGCTGCAAAATGTGGATGACATAGAGTAAAAGTAAATTGTATTGTGAGGTTTTAGTATTTCTCAAGATTTTCTCACTTTGTTACTGTGCCTTTCTGTTTTATACTTTATTTGCATTTGTGTTTCGCGAATATGTCTGATGGGCAAGTCTCCTGATGTCTGAAGATGAGGATACAAACGAGATGGAAATGAAGGTTCTACACTTAGGCCTATGGGCTGTTTTGCTAAGGTTAATGATGAGGAATTACAATCTTCTGAGTCAACTCACTGCACCAGTGCAGCAAGGGACCCAAAGGAAGTAAATCTTTACAGCAAAAGCTACTTAAGGAGTTTTACATCCCAGCTGTCCTATGTATTGTGCAGTCTGTGGCAAACAACTAAAAAGGCAACAATAACTCAAGCAAAATTGGAAAGACATCTATCAATCATAGCCATTTGACAAAAAAGATGCTAATTATTTTAAAAAGCAATCCGAATCTCAAACAGAATAAACATTTTAGTTGGGAAAAAAGTCACATTCAGTGAAAAGGCTCAGAAAGCAAGTTATTTAGGAGTTATTAGGAGCGCAATTTATAACTCAGAAAAAAATTGCATAGCTGGTGAGAATTTAATAATAGCAGGCAAAATTATAGTTAGTAAAGTGTGAGGGTGAGATTCTGTACAAACACTGAAAAAGTTCCACTCTCAACCAGTATGATATGTTGACATATTGATGATAAGTCACATGATGCTAAAGAGATTTTGTATAATAAATGAAATAAACAGCTTCTTTCCCGCTTGATGAATAAATTTTACCAGTAAATGTCACGCTACAGAATTTGTAAGATTTCTAAATGACAGTGAAATTTAAAAAATTTTTTCTACTGCAAAATGTTGCTCAAAACAAGTAAAATACAAGGTACATTTGATGTTTATGTTCATATCTGAAAACGGAAGTTTTATTTTATAAGAATTGCATCGGTTTCTGTGTTGATGGGACCCCCCAAAAGTTCACATTCGCTGACATCACAATACACTGATTTCTTTTCAGAGAACTACTGGTGTCAAAAACCCTTAAATATGAAATGAAAACATATCTGGATAACACTATAAAAAGTATTATTAAACAAAGACCAGTTCACTGAAGATAGATTTAAGACTGTAAAAATCTGGAAGGGGAGTACCTATGCCTCTACATACAGAAATCCAGTGACTTCACAAAGGGACAATTCTCAACAAGGTGTTTGAGTTGAAAGGAAATTATAGGAGCATTTTCTAGATATTATTAGGCCAGATTTTGCTGGATACTTTGAAGATGAAGAATGGCTATAGAAATGAGCCTACCTAGCAAATATTTTTCATCACATTATCCAGTTGAACAAGTCTTTGTAAGATCCAGGAACATTTTTTCTCACTTCAGGTACAAGATTCCTGAATTTAAAAGAAATCATACGTGTGGTGGTGAGCACTGGGAGTTACATGCAACTCATGAATCATTGAACACTACATCAAAAACTAAGGATGTACTATATGCTGGCTAACTGAACATAATAAAAAAAATAAAAAATAAAAGAAATCATGTCTTTAGAAAAAATGTACTACAATAGGAAATTCTGAAATATTTTAATTGCTACTTGGGTTTGAGAGGGAGGGGACCATACGACAAGTCTTAAGCCATATTGAAAACCATCCAGAGAACTTGAGAATAACACTGAAAAGTATTTTTCCTTTCAATCCAAGTGTATGACTGTGTGAAAGATCTTGTCTCTAGATTTCCTTTCAGAATGAGAACTTGACTTTGAGAGACGATGAATAACTGAGCTCAAGTTGCTTATACACTCAAGATGTCAGTGCTCTGCCCGTAGATAAGTTCTGGATTTCTGTGAAAGCAGAGAATCCTGCTACTTATAGGGAAACAGTGAACATTTTGCTGTGGTTTCAAATTCTTTCATTTATGAGTGTTTCTTACTTAACCAGCATCAAAAACGACAGTAGTTTTCTGCTTACAGTGGACAATGAAATAACATGTACGCTTATCTCATATATTTGACCCAGAATTATAAATTTTTACAGCAGAAACCAAGCACGGGTTTCATATTACATATGTACATTTCATTCTTTTTTGTTCAAACAATTTTTTATCCAAATATAGGCCTAGGGAAGAGATGGAGGAACCAACCAATTGCATAATAATATTGCAACTGCTAAGCCTATATTTAAGCCTAATCATGTCACTTAGTAAGAAACTATTTCGTCTGAGTCTTATGTAAAAAACTTTGACTTTTACACATCCTAAGCTATATTTTTATTTACATTGCTTTGGCTTATGATTTCAGGAGGTTTACTATTCAGCATTGACAATAAATCTTTGTGTTGTAATTAACAATTAAAATCAAATTACTTTTAATTATAGAGAACAAACTGAGGGTTGATGGAGGGAGGTGGGTGCAGGATGGGCTAAATTGGTGATAAATATTAAGGAGAGCACTTGTGAGGAGCACTGAGTATTGTATATAAGTGATGAGTCACTAAATTCTACTCCTGAAACCAATATTATACTGTATGTTAACTAACTAGAATTCAAATAAAAGCTTGAAACAAACAAATAAAAAACCAAGTAATAAACTTGATTTAAATTAAATCAATCAAGTCTACCTTTAAAAAAGTAAACCTCAAAAATAAATAAATTAATAAATTTAAAAAGTAAACCTCATTTTGTCTGACACCAGTTATTTTATAGAATTTATTATTTGCCTCATGAGTTTTAAAAATTTATGAAAATAAAATAAAGACATAGATTTTTTAAAGGTAAGCCAAGGTTACTTACCCTTTTTCTTTTCAATAAAGGTAAACTAAAAGGTCATTTTTAGTCATAAATAGGGGAAGAAACCCTTGCCATATACTATACATCATATATCACATCTCATTAGCATCTTATCTAGCAGTAATTTGTGATAAATCTTTCAGGTCTTCGTGAATGAGGTGTGAAAAAATCAAGTAGAACATTTTTTTTAAAAAGGAAAAAGAAAAAAACTAAAGTTTTTATTTCAAGTTGATATTTTTAGTGAGAAGCAGAACCACACAAGATGATAACTTGGCCAAAATAAACATAACCATATAAAACTGTCATTTTCTCCTCAAAAGAGCATTAACAATATTATAAGTTTATTATATCTACAACTTACTGATCATACTAACATACCAGAAGCTGTAGATATAATAATTTTTTTTATTTTTATTTCTTTTTTAAAGATTTTATTTATTTATTTAACAGAGAGAGACACAGAGAGAGAGGGAACACAAGCAGGGGGAGTGGGAGAGGGAGAAGCAGGCTTCCCACCCAGCAGGGAGCCCGATATGGGGCTCAATCCCAGGACCTTGGGATCATGACCTGAGCTGAAGGCAGACACCTAACGACTGAGCCATCCAGGCACCCTGATATAATAATTTTTACTTAAGGATTCCCTGAGACCAGAAAACTATTGCATAAGGCTGGTCTTGGGAAAAGAGAAGAGGCTTTCGACTAAAGCTTGAAGGAGTTCAATGTGTACAGTTAGATGGATGAGGATTTTCTGGTAAAAGAGAAAGAAGAGGAGAAACTAGAGAGTTAGCCAAACATCTAAGAGGACCTAGTATCATGGAAACCAGGGTAGCAAAGGTTCCCACTAGAATGGAATAATGAGCTGTATTATTCTTTGATATGAGGTCAAGTGATAAGAATCGTAATAATGTGTGCTGGACTTATCATCAATCAGAGAAGTGACTGATGACCTTAGTTTACCCCTTCAGAGGAAGGTTAATTAGTAAATGTGAGCTAAGGAAATAGAGCCATTGCATAAAGACAGCTGTTTCCCTTCTACGCTATTTTCTGTGTGCAGGTAAAGAAAGGGAGAGTTAACATGGTAACTGGAGGGAATGAAAAAGCTTTCTTAAATGAAAAGACTTGTATATGTTTAAATGTTGGTACAAAGGATCTGTTAGACAGAAGGTGAAGATACAGAAGAGCAGAAGGATAATAAAAAGAGGACAAGAAGGGGATGGGATTCTGAGTGTGGTGGGAGGAGGAATGGCCCTATGGCAAGAAGGGTCATCCCCCTCTCCTGCAGTGAGAGAAGGAGGAAACAATGGATACACAGACAGGTAAGCTTATAATGAGGAAAGAGGGCTGGGTTTAGGCCACCGTAACCACATCTTTTTAACTTCTAATTCTGTGTTCTCTCCATTATACAACAATGCCTAAGTGTAAATTAAAACAAAACTTTCAGGTTTAAAATAACAGCATTTTACAATATTCATATCCCTCTCCTTGCTTTCCCTTTCCTTGCTTTCCCTCTCCAACTACCCTACCCTGCCTCCCCTTGTCCGCGAGGAACCAAGAACAATGAACTTTTTTAAGGTTGTTAAATAGGGTCAACAATTCAAAGCCCTTTGTGGACTTTTGTAGTGGTGACTATTATCTGCCAGGAATCATAACCACAAATCAGGCTTTGAATAAAAACAGAATCCATATGCCCCTGCTCTTATCAGGCATTAAATCAAAAGAGAAAAAAAAAAAAGCTCTGAATTCAAGTACATACATGTCTCTCCCTGTTCTAGCAGCATTCTAATTTCCTGTTCCATGTCAGTGTATATTGTGATTGCTTTAGAATTGAGGTTTCTGGTAAGAGAAATTATTTGTGCTTTTGAAAGAGGGTAGGTAGGGATACAGGAAGTTAAAGATTAATTACCTCTTCTAAGCAGGAACAAAACCCAGGCTACTAGTCAACTCCTCAGTTTACTTTTGATTCTAAATTGTCCTTTCAAATCACAATTAAGTGGACAAATAAGTAATTCTTTATGTTACAGCATAGGGTTTAAGAAATCATTTGTTATTCTGGGATACTTAATAACAAAACAAATTCCTCTAAACGAAAGTCTGTATTGGTGATACAGATTCATTATACAGAAATATTCTTGACCTATAGAATTTTAACTTTCCACAGCCACAAATTCTCCAATTAGGTATAAATACCACTTGTTAAGACATTCATTTGTGTATACATCTAAAACTTTGTATTCAGTTGAAAGTTCTTTAAAGGAGAACTTGTTTCGAAATAAGTTGAACCACATCAATTTTTTTTCAAGCTAAAAAAGATGGAATAGCAATAGTTGCATAGGATTCAACCTAATGTTACAAGCACTTGGCGCATAATAGGCACTTGATAAATTCTTTTTAAATTAATGTATGAGCCTGGGAATTCAAGCATGTACTCTACCTGGGAAGCACATTAAAGAAAAGAATGTCATTGGTAAGTCAACTTCAGATATTCAACAAAACAATATATGATTGCAAGTTAACTACTATACCAATACAAAAAATTATAACCATCAAAACGGTTCTCGACAGTTTCTGATACTGCCAACAAAAATCAACTGGGGAGAGTCCAGAATAATCACTTGGTTGGCATTCTATAGATGCCAGTGTTGTAGAGATCAATGAAACATTAGCCAGAGAGAAATCCCTGCTCAAAGATTTATCTTCAGTTACTGAAGATAATTTTCCCCCAATTTCATTTTCAAACAGAATGAAAATAAAACATGAGGAAAAGTCCATGAGCCCTAAAATAAACAAAATTTAACTTTCCATAGGGAAATGCTGAATTTAAATTGGAATGTCATTTTACACTTCCTGGCAATTTTTAAGTTAGACATACTTTATACAAGTTGCAGTTTTCAAGTAGTTTTGGAATTTCAACTTTAGGACTAGCTCCCGATCTAAATTGGAGTGTACCACCCCTCCTACACACCACAGCCCACTCACAAATCACAGTACTTGTTTAGCACGTGATAGCTCTAATTCAGGATGCAGAAAATCTTTCTGTTCTTTTGATCTCCCTGTATTGCAAATATAAAATGCATTATGTGATAAAAGCTGATTATCTCAGTCATGTATTTTGATAAAGCCATCATAAATTACTAATTTTTAACAAAAATTGTTTTAAAAAAAAAAAAAAAAACCATGTGTGCCCATTTTCGCAAGCAAGACTGTGTTGAGAGGCCTCAGTAATTCCTCGAGTTAGTCACTTTAGGATCTGAGCTCCCATAAAGTATTCCAGGCACTGTACTAAACACTGCCCGTGCCACATCTCAGGTAGTCCTCACAAAAATCTTCTGTGATGGATGCTATTATTTACCCCATATAACGCATGAGGAAATTAAGCTCAGGAACATTAAGTAACTTTACCAAGGTGACATGACTGTGGGTGACAGAACTATAATTCATATCAACACTGATCCCAGCTTTGCCTTTGATCTTTATATTATATGGCCCCTTGGAAATAAAAGCTCTTTCCTTTTTCAAAAACTCAATTGTTGTCCTAACCTCACCAGATACCACCAACACCAGGCCAGGTGTGGCAGGCCATCTCAGGGAGGCCACACAAATCATGATCCTCTTCCCTTCCCGAGAGAGACATGTTTAAATAACATAAATATATATTTTTCCCTATAGGCTCACTCTGCTTCTTGAAATATGGGAGTCTGTACCATGTTTAAGAACCTCAAAGGTTTACCTAAATTCCTGAGCCCCTTCCACAAATCCTTCTGCACAGAGAAGGATTGCAGTTCTCTTCAATTAGAATGACTGCACCCTTCTCTCCATCAAAGACATAACTTTAAGCCTTTTCTCCTCAATCCTCCTCAAGACTGTCCTCAGTGAAGTGATTCCTGAATGGCCTCACCTCAACTCCAGGGCAAAAAAATGTTTGCTTATCGCTACTGAGGGCACTGCCAAGCTCTGAGCCTAGTAAGGCTGAGTCTGTCTCTGTTTCTCTCCCATGAATGAGTTGACATTTGTCTTCTTTACCTTATTAAATTGAAGCCCCTGAAAGTAAAGCTTCTGCAGTAAGTGTGTTCTCCGCAGTTATTGAGTCCGGACTAAAATTTGAGAAGTGATTGTATCATTCTGCTGAAAAGCAAAACTCTGTTGACAGGGTCACCAAATTCTTTCCTGTTTTAGATGTTTGCTTTTACTGGCTGCCCCACAGCCTTGTGCCACCTCCAAAACCAGGAAGCACATGGTGTTTCCTGTCCCTTCTGCTACCTTGCAGGAAATGCCGGGCTTTGGGTCATCCAGGATGCACCGGCTAGAAATGCCAACACAGGAGACAGAAAAGGAGCTGACACCAAATCCAGACAGTGGAGGGACTGCGCTGGCCAGGTGTCTGATTTTCTCCACTTCTCCCCGCCCCCCAGCCCCCACTGTTTCTCCTAGAAGTCATGTCTACAAATTAATAGTGACCTCGTACACACAAATATAAATTTTACTAGTCCATTTAGATGTGAAGATTAATATTAAATGATGTTAAATACTTCCCCTTAAAATATTCATTTCATCTTAAAATTCTTCAGCTTTAAATCATTACTATTCTCCTAAAATAATGAATTATTTTACAATAGGAAGATCATTTCTATTTTTCCATTAGAAAAGAACACAAAAAATTCCAACTCATTTAAATTCTATATCCTCCAACAGAAAGAAACCATGCACAGGAAAAAAAAAAGAAAGAAAGAAAGAAAGAAAGAAATAAATAAATAAATAAATAAATAAATAAATAAATAAATTAATTTGGAGCCATGGAGGAAAAGGTAAAATAGCTAACATTTAAATAAAACAGCTAATATTTATTCACGCTTATTATTGTGTAGTTCAGACCCTCCAGGAAGCACATGCCAAGGCACGATTAAATGGAAAAGATGTCTGGTGAGGGAAATACATGTGAAAGATAAGGGGGCAGAGGAGCTGGTGAGAATAAACCTCTAGACTATGTTGCAGTTTCTATTTCTCTTATTTGGAATTTAATGGAATTATCTGAATTTTGGTAACTTTTTTATTTTATTCTGATTACTCTTTTTTATTTCCAATTAATCAAAAAACATAAAAATTAGTCATATCTGACACTAATCAATGAATTTGTTTTTATAGTAATTTCAAAACTAACATTAGCACTCAGAAAAATCAGAATGAAAGTAACTTTGAGTACCTGGACCCTCCAGGTCATTAGATCCAGCTTTCTACTCGGATATGGGTATTCAACTCTTCCCTGAACGTTACCTTTGTCAGGGTTGTAGCTTTATCACAAGGCAATCCAGTTTATTCCTAGTGAACTTTAGTCATTAGAAAGCCCTTCTTTTTATTAATTTTATGTAGCCTTTAGGTATATCTTTCTATAACCTTCTCCCTAGAGCTTCAAGAAGGGATACCATAATAATAAAGTTGCAGGGAACTCTTCCTTCTATGGCCTGGGATAATGATCCCTTGCTCATCTTACCATCTCTTCTAGAATATTGTTTCCAGAATCATAAACACTTTAGTCACCCTCCTCCAGATGTGCTATTAATTTTTCAACATCTTTCCAAATATATGGCAGCCAGAACTTGATTGTCCAGTCAAATGAAGTGACTAACGTTGAAGACTGTGGGAGGATCAACTCTCTGTATTTCTCTTAATGAACCAGATTGGCGGCATCATATGTCACAGCACTGCTTCATATTGAATTCGTACTCAGTGAAAACCTCTGCACTACAGAACTATAAAATTAAGTCCAGATAAAACCTCAAAGATGATCTTATTCCAACATCCTCTTCGTCATATAAGGAAATTAAGACTCTGAAAGATTTTGTGCCAAGTCACACAATTTAATTTGTGGCAGAGTCAAGCTTAAATTTTAAAAATCCTAATGCAATGATTCATTTTATTTATTTTTTACTTTATTCTCATGCAAAGTGCTATGGAGCTTGGTCTCCCTCCCCATCATCCACTTAGGTAATTATTCTCTTAAGTTAAATGCAACATTTTGTATTTATCCTTCTGCACGTGATATTTATGGCTTTGGGGAAATCTCATCACCGGACCTTTTTTAAGATTAAGTGAAGAAAACTGGAGAGTGATCCAGTGAAAAAGCCCTGAATCATTGTATTAAAATGGTTTTCTTCCATTTAGTCCCACTCAGCTCTCAAGGGCAGTCCTTGTATATCAAAGTCTGCCTGGGCCAGTTCTTTTGCCTTCACCATTTCTTGATTTTACAGCAAAACACCTGACCTATTTGAGAATACTTCTCATCCACTTCTTAAACATCAGGAATCCTTTCTTCATTGAAGGCATGTGGACCACTTTTAAAAAAGGACTGCTTCTGTTAACTTCTGAATCCTTAATTGTTATCCATATAGTTGGGATCTCAGCCTACATTCTGACCGCCCCTCCTAGCAATGACTGGCCATTTTACTTGTTCATTCTGCCTTCCCAGCAGGCTGAACCTCAACACCTCCAAGCAGAGCTCAGAGGTTGGCACCATTATTTCATCTGTTTATGTCTACCTATTCATGTCTATCTACATTTTCTCAATTATTTGTAGCATGTCTACCATACGCTAGGCACGTATTAGCTGTCACCTTATTCATTTAGTACCTTGTTTTGACTATTTAAACCTACTACTAAAGCCTGCCAATTTCTCCCAATTAATATGAAAGTATACATTAAATCAAAGAAAACCAATGTTTTGAAGGTAAGTGTAGAATGTATACATCTTAAATGTATAAATTATAGATCTTTTGCATTCAATTACAAGTACTGATCTGCAAAGTATTTAATAGTACTCTTGCTACAGCTCCTTATTCTAAGATACTGACTAGAACCACCCTATAATAACATGGCTTACAGAGCTTGTATATTAAGCCATCCATTACTCAGTAATTTCATTTTACTTTCTGTATGTTTGTTGTTGCTGGTTGTTGGAGTTTCTGTTCCTCTTTAAATTCCTGGCCCAACACAGAAAATAATGTGGAGATTAAATTATTCCACATTTTGTGACAACTATGGTCAAGAAGGAAAAAGAAAACTACCTAGATAGCACTCCTCTTGCTCCAGCTCCTTTTCCCTACTTATCTATTAAGGGCTCAGCAGTTTGATCTAGTTAATTTAAGGAAATATCAGGGTGATAGAACTTTGAATGCTCTGAAATTTAGCATAAATCACATGAGAATGTATGAAAGTTTTGCACTCGGTTTCAGAAAAGGAGGTGCAAATGAAAACTTTGAATTACTGGAACCTGATGTAGGAGTCCCAGCTCAACACACCTCACATTTGGTTGACATCACCTGGGATACCCTGATATGCCCTGACAGGCCTAGTGTGACTCCTCATCTTGGCTTAGCTTATCGATAACTTAAGATGGAAGTTTTGCCACTCCACATCAGTGCTCCCCAGGAATCATAAGGAAGTGTTTAACCAGTCTGGAGGCAGTCAAACATATCAAATACAGGAATTACACAGGCACTCGCCACTAAGCTAATTGTGGAATCACGAATCTATGTAGTTATTTACTCTTTGCAACAACTCAAGACATTCTAGCATAGGGCAAAGAGCTAGGCTGCCTGCATTCAAATCCTGGCTCTGCCCCTTACAGGTTGTGTAATCATGTACAATTTTCTTAACATTTCTGTGTCTCAGTTTCTCTATCTATACAATAAGGATGGTAATAACACCTAACTATCAAAGGGATTAATAAGTGAACACATGTGAAAAAATGTTCACCATCATTAGCCATCAGGGAAATGGAAATCAAAACCACATTGAGATATCACCTTACACCAGCTGGTATGGCAAAAATTAACAAGACAAGAAACAACAAATATTGGAGAGGATGTAGAGAAAGGGTAACCCTCTTACACTGTGGTGGGAATGCAAGTTGGTGCAGCCACTTTGGAAAATAGTGTGGATGTTCTTCAAAAAATTAAAAATAGAGCTACCCTATGACACGGCCAATTACACTACTGGTAAATATACCCCAAAGATACAGATGTAGTGAAAAGAAGAGCCATATGTACCCCAATGTTCCTAGCAGCAATGTCCACAATAGTCAAACTGTGGAAAGAGCCGAGATGCCCTTCAACAGACGAATGGATAAAGAAGATGTGGTCCCTATATACAATGGAATATTACTCAGCCATCATAAGGAATGAATACCCAACATTTGCATCAACATGGATAGGACTAGAGGAGATTATGCTGAGTGAAATAAGTCAAGCAGAGAATGTCAATTATCATATGGTTTCACTTACTTGTGGAACATAGGAATAGCATGGAAGACATTAGGAGAAGGAATGGAAAAATGAAGGGGGGGAAATCAGATCAGAGGGGAGAAGAACCATGAGAGACTGTAGACTCCAAGAAACACACCAAGGGTTTTAGACGGAGGGAGGGAGGGGAATGGGTTGGCCCGGTAATGGGTATTAAGGAGGGCATGTATTGCATGGAGCACTGGGTGTTATATGTAAACAATGAATCTTGGAACACTACATCAAAAACTAATGACGTACTGTATGTTGACTCTCATAACATAATAAAAAATAATTTAAAAAATAAAAATAAAAAATAAATAAAATAAAAAGAAGTGAACACATGTAGAAAACTTAAATAGCACATGATAAATGTTATCAGTATTAGTTATCATTATAACTTAACCTCAATTTTCTAATGATAAAAATGGTAACATACTCCATTCTGTTGAAACTCCACAGCTTGTGAATACTGAACAGTAATGCTAAGATACCATGTGTCTTTGGTTACAATTCCTTGACCTATCTGTACCCAGACCCTACTTAGTGTGACAAACCAAAGGATTCTCTCCTGTTAGTGAAACTCTGCCTTCAGGTCTGTGAAGGCACAGAACGTCTGAAGCTGCTGTTCCATGAACACAATGTTTATTAAAACTTGTAAACTTGTAGGCATATAAATATCTCCTCTTTCAGGGTTCAAGTTTCCAACTTCAGTGCTAAATGGGAAACTGAGGCAATCACACAAACTTGGCAGAATAGTGAGGAGCAAAAGAGAGGTGAGATTATGATTTTAATTAGCCTATTAATTCTTTCAGTATTTTCCTTCACTTGAGTGTGAAGGCCATTCTGGAAAAGCTTAAACAAACATACTCATAATAGCAATTAAGAGAAAACATTTTAAACATTTTGGACTAAACTAAAAATCTAAAAACAAACAAAAATCCCAACCACTACCTTGAACCTACAAATATTATTTCATCCTTCAGGATCCCAAGCGATACATATACTTAAAGCAGAGAGCTCACAAGAACCACGATAGAAAGAAAACAGCTGGTAAGCAGCTGCAGAGTAATACCACAGGCCAGTTTTCATTTAAATGAAAAATAACACATTCATTTAGAGCCTGGAAGTTCAACTTAATATCCCTGATTATTTCATGGCTAAATAGGAAGGTTTTCCCATGTTTCATTCCCGTCACAAAATTTGGGCCTAATCCTACATCCTTAGATTACAGGCACACACACACACACACACACACAAAAAGACATGAATTTCAGTCACGTTATCTTCTTCCTAAGTCTGAAATCAAAAAACTCACATTCATTCAAAAGAAAGCATGTTAATCATAACTTGTATTTACATGACACCTAAGTTAGGAGGGGTTCAAAGCAAATGCATGTGTGGCAAATGTCAAAGCCACCAGCCAAACAGGAAAGCCGCGTTGCTTCTTTTCCATTCCAAGTCATCCATATAAGGTGGGGTGGTTTCCTTTTCTGTTTAAGTTTAGACATCATCAGAAAAGTCAAACCACAAGAGAATGATGAAAGTTGTGCTAAAATGTGGTAGATGCTTATGTCTTCTATGTCCCACACAACCCTTTGCTGGATAGCCTGTTTCAGCTTCTCAGATTTTTTTATTGAGTTATGTTACATAATTAGAAGTTTTTATTATGAAAAAAAAAAGGCACACTCAGTAAAACTCGGCTTGATACCTAAAGATCCAAATAAATCATCAATATGATATAAAAAACTGCTAATGACAATTCTTTAAATCCTGAAATTCCCAAAAAGAATAATGAGTTTGAATCCATTCTTGTTTCTTTCTGATAAGAAGGGACAGTAATCATTTAAAAGCATGAATTTATGGAAAAATATTGATTGATCACCAATTTTTGCTAGGCGCTCTGAGGAATAGTTGATAAATTTCAAAATTCAAGCTGTCCTTAAGATACAGTAGAGAGGGGCGCCTGGGTTGGCTCAGTGGGTTAATGCCTCTGCCTTCGGCTCAGGTCACGATCTCAGGGTCCTGGGATCGAGCCCCGCATCGGGCTCTCTGCTCAGCAGGGAGCCTACTTCCCCCCTCTCTCTGCCTGCCTCTCTGCCTACTTGTGATCTCTCTCTCTCTGTCAAATAAATAAATAAAATCTATTAAAAAAAAGATACAGTAGAGAGCTATAATTTGTATAACCAGAATTCAAGGTTCTAGCACTACGTGAGTTTACCAAAAAAGGGATTTTGGTTTGGTGTTGGGAGAGGTCAATTATATCCCCAGCCCTGAAAGGCAATTCATTATTCAACAGACAGAGATGTGGAAGAGAACTGGAAAAAAATTTCAAAGAGGATGGAATGACAACAAGACTGTGAAGTAAAGAAAAAATGCGTATATATATAAAGGAAGCAGTGAGTTACACAATGTTAGGTGTCAATTACATCTCCATAAAGCTGGAGGGGAAGAAAGGGAGCAGCAAGTGACCCAATATAGTTAAAGATGGGTGAGGGTCAGAAAAATGATGACCAGGAATGTGGCACTGGACTTGAAAGTGAGAATGTGAATCCCAGTTCTATCACTGAGTAGTCTTGTGACATTGAATAAGTTATATAATCTTCAAGCCTGTTTTCTTTCCTCAATAGAATGGAGTCAATAATAGTACCTACATCATATGATATCTGTAAAAATCAAGTGAGATAATCCCTGCAATGCTCGCAAAGGCAGAAAGTATGTTATATTTATCTCTGTATGACCAGAAACAAGCACTTTCCTTTAAACAGAATAAATGCTCAATAAATGTTAGCTCCCATGATTATTATGAATTTTGGGGCAAGATTAGAAAGGTAGTTAGATACAGACTACCAAGGCCCTGACTATCAGATAAAAGGGTTTGGGTTGTATATAGTGAGAAATGGAGAGACACTCATAGGTTTTGTGATCAGAACATTGTTCAAGTTAATCCAGAAAATAAATTGTGAAGAAACTAGAGGTAGGACTATCCTTGAAGAAGTTAATGAGAACCTAAACTAGACTGGTGCCTATGAACAGGGAAAGAGGAGAACAGTAGGAGAGGTAGCTTGGAGGACTCCAGAGCAAACCATAAAAAAGCCATAGAATATTCTCTGTAATTTCATAAAAACAAAGGGCTGGATTCAGAACATTAAACTGACCACTGGGATAATGAAACAAACTCTAGGGCTTGAATATCCTGAAGATATAAATTCCAGATAAATTAGACATTTACTGGCAGGAAGTTTCCATCTTAACCAAGAAAAAAATGAGGAAAACAGACTATTTCTATGACTGAAATCTTAGTCTAAGTCCTAAGGGAGACATTTATTTAATAAAGTAGTTAAGAGTGTTGACTGGGTAGCCAAACTTCCAGGGTTCAATCCCAACCCTGACACTTTCCAGCTATGTAGCAAGTTATTTAACTACTGCATGCCCAGTTTTCTGTATTTGTAAGATACTTGTGCCTACTGGCATCTAATTAACACCAGTATCTATTTCAAAAAGTTTTTAAGATTGATTTAATACACCTTAAATGCTTAGGATGGTGCCTGGTATATAATTAGCCAGTGATAAATGTTAGTTATCTTAATTCCTGAGCTATTTTTATTTGATCTGAACTGAGATATATGGGTTGCATATGGATCAATCCCAAATGCTATGGTGCTTTCGCTGTAACTTGCAATGGTTGACCCAAACCCCACTACCTCAGACTAAGACTAATTATTTTTCCACCTCTCCCCATCAACCACATACCAAAGATAAAAGCCTTGGCAATTTTGCATACAATTTGAAATATTACTCTTCCTTTCAGGCATCACGCTTATCCACATCATACAATTGAAGTGTTGTAGGGACCCAGTATTATGCCTTCAGATGACTAATAACAAACTTATTACAACAAATCCTTTATTTGGGTCCAAAAATCTCAAATACTTTCAATATTTCTATGATTTAAGAGGTGACATTTTCAAATATGTATTACAGAAATAAAAGCCATATTGAAAGTTCATTCTGTATAGGAAATTAAAAGAAAATGAACCAACTTTGTGTTATCTTCTTGGATAATGACTTAAAATAATAAAAAGTGTTCTGCTATTTATCACCACACAGTAGATAGATACTGCATAACCACTATATAAAAATATAAATATAAAATGTAGATAATGAGTCCATAGTGAAATATATTTTACTACTTATCACCACATAATTACTATATAAAATATTAAATGCATATTAATTCAAGTATTTTACATTATCATTCTAGTACACAAATTTTCATTGCTTGTTATAGGCCTTTTCAAGCCTTCAGTGATTAATTACTATTTAATGATGGACCAGCCATGCCAAACAGTTCACTAAATTGAAACTCTTCCTTGGATTA
Source organism: Potos flavus (assembly GCA_028534135.1). Classification (NCBI taxonomy): domain Eukaryota; kingdom Metazoa; phylum Chordata; class Mammalia; order Carnivora; family Procyonidae; genus Potos; species Potos flavus. Next base: position 25,178,555 of record CM052886.1, read on the forward strand.
ATTCAACATCTGCTGAGTTTTAAATTACCCAGAATTATTAATTAGTGTCATCATGGACATGCTAAATAAATTAATTCATTTACCCACTATTGGGCATAAGCTTAGTGCAATAGAAATCCCTATTTCTTAATATCTGAAAATGAATAAGAACGAATGAGCTACAGATTTTAAAAATAGCATTCACAAGGCTTAAGAGTGAATTATTGCAAGCAACCACAACTCTAATTTCCAGCAACTACTTTATTTCATTAAACATTCTCCTTTAAAGCAAACCACAGTTAAATGTATTTCAACTTGTACCACATTGATCAGAAAGCGACAATCACGAATGCCTAAAGAAATCCACTGGAAGTCAAGATGACCTTCCCAGAAAATACACTTGTTATGTGCATAATTATTCTGAAAGTCAAACAAAAAGACCATTCATGACTATTTTATAAAACCACATCTGTTCAGATAAAGCAAACCATGTTAAGAAATATGATTAAACGATCATATCTGTTATCCTCTTACTCTTCTCCTTTATCAACAAATAAAAAGAAAACATGAAAGAAGAGAACTGATTTCTAACCAAAGAAGGGACAATACCCTAGATTTTGCTTCTCAATACTGGAAACATATTGCAAGCTTTAGACTCGAGAGACTTCACAATCACCAGCAACTAAGGGACAGTAACAACTTCAAATTCCTCCTGACAGAGGATCCCAGATGCATCTATCTCATTACTTCTTGGAAACAGGGTGCATATATCAGGTTTCCAGTGTCAGTTCAATCCCTCATGTTCTTCAATGAAGGGAAGAAGCAGAAAGCAGTAAGTGTCCTGGCTAAGAACTCAAGCTTACAGTTAGAATGCCCTTAAGTTCAAATCCCAGCAGCCCCACTTACTGAATGGGGCAGCCACTTCTCTAAACCTCAGCTCCTTCATCTATAAAACAGATGCATGTAAAGGGGTTAGAACACATCCTGGGGTGATTTAAGTCCTCGATAAATAGTAGACAGTAAGATTATTATTGCAACTGATTTTTCCCCCAAATATAAAGAGAAGTACAGCCTTATTGGTTGCACATAGTCAAGAGTGGCATAATTCATTCAACAGCAAAGGCATAAATGATAAGTATACTTGTATGAGTGATAAAGCCCTTGGATTAGTTGCTTTCAATTAGTAGAGATGGCAGTAGAAAGGTAAGTGAGGCCAGGATTCAGTTTCTAGCACCAGAAAATAAGACATATTAGTATTGAGCAGCCAATAAGGTTTTTTAATCAAGGAAGTAAATGATCAAAACAATTCTAGCCATGGGTGTAGAGGATGACAGAAATGAAGAAAGGCTTGAAGCCTAGAGCTCAGTTAGAAATCAATTGTAATGATTCGAGCTAGAGAAGCTTAGGACCTGAACTAAGGCAATGTAAGCAATTTAGTAAAATGTGAAAAACTTCATGCAACTCCAACACTCAAGTTGTTATTAGATTCTGGGTTCTTAGCCTCAAGCCTATTAGGAACGTTGGTGTGTGTTATATAGAGAAGGGAAAGAATATTGCTCATAGTGAAGTTCATTTTAGTTAGAATGATCCTAAAGAATTCCCCAATATTAACTAATTTTACAATTAATTTAAAATCAATACTCAATTGTCGTTTTTTCAAAAATATGAATAAAGAGAATAGAGTAATAAAATGGTGTTTTAGTTATATATTCTGTAAAATGAGAATAATAATGGCACCTACTTTATCATGTTATTGTAAGGATTAAATAAATTAATATATGAGTTTTAGTTAGCAATAGTTAGAGAGCATTGTTGTTTAGAATATTATGAACCAGACAAACCTGTATCTAAAGAAGAAAAAGACCAGCAAGTTATCATGGATTTCATCTTAGCACTGTACTCAGATCTTTATTGTTTCTTTAATTGATATATATATATATAATTCTTAGGAAGCTTTAAAAAAAACCTAATAACAGTGAAATTAATAGGCAAAAAAAATGCTAAACATGAAAACTAATGGACACTGAGGAAGAAGCTAAAAAAAGCTAAAAAAGCAGATCCCTTAGGAAAAGAAAGCTGATGTTATCAGGGCTAATTGTTTAATATACTCACTCATGTATTTAATCCTCCAAATTTTATTGTTAAACTTATCACAGAGGAGGTATTAAGCAGCAAATCAGGCCCAGCAAAAAACTAAATTTGGGAGGTAAAATACAAACTAGAGCAATTCTTCTAGAATCCAGACCACAAGGGTAAAGATAAATAGATAGATATTTACATATATTTATATACTTTATATATATATATACACATATATGAGACCAGATGCAAAAAAATCATTCAATATATAATAAGAATTCCAGAATGAGAGTTGGATAAGAATCAATATCCAAAGAAATAAGAGGGAAAATGTTTCTTGATGTAACAAAGAAAAGGTTTAGTCTAAAAAATGAGAGTACGCATTCTATTTTAGATGGATTTAGGGAAAACAGAATCACCCCTGTATGAATCCAGAAATAACCAATATTTTTCAGGAGCTGAAATTTTAGTAGTAAGTGTGGTCCTAGGCTACTCACAAGTGGGAAAGAGACCACTGAGCCAGTAATCACTTGTGCTATGCTCCTGACACATTCAAACCATCTCAAGTTCTTCCTAGAACGAGTCAGAATAATAAAATATGCATGTGTTTGTGAGTGTGTGTGTACATGCACATTTTTTCCAATTTTTTAAAAGAAAAAAAAACTACGGACCAATATCTTCATGAACGTAGCTGCAAATATTCTTAACAGAATATTAGCAAATTGAATATGGCATTATATAAAAAGGATAATTTGCCACGGCTAAATAGTTTATTGCAGGATTTCAAGGTTGAATAACGTTTAAAAAGTCAGTAAACGTAACTCAACACATAAAGAGAATAAAGAAGAAAAAGCACATGATTGTCTCAATTGATACAAAGCCCAACACACCTTCATGATAAAAACTCACGGCAAACTAGGAACAGAAAGAAACTTCCCCAACCTGATAAAGGGTATTTATAAAACTCCTATAGCTAACATCATACTTAATGTTGACATATTAAATTCTCCTCCCAACCCTAGCACATAACTGAGAATAGGAAATGGCGTTTGTTTTCACCACTTCTATTCAATGTTGTACTAGAAGTCCAAACCAGATCAATAACAAAATAAAAAGAAATAAAAGGTATGCATATCATAAAGAGATAATTAAAATTAAAATGACTTTGTTCACAGATGATCATGAACACAGAAAATCTTAAGGAATCTCCAAGAAACCTATTAGAATTAATAAGTGAATTTATTAAGGTAGCAAAATGTAAAGTCAATATATAAGAATTATTTTTGTTCTTGTTTGCCAGCAAAAGCAACTGCAAAATACAAATTTCGAAATATCATTTATAATAGTATCAAAAAAACATGAAATTCCTAGGGATGAATTTAATAAAATATGTGCCAGACCTGAATAAGCAAAACTATAAAACATTGCTTCATAAATTAATGAAGAATCAACTAAATGGAGACATAAACTATGCTCATAGATTGAAAGACTCAATGTTGTTAAGACGTCAATTCTTTCCTGAAAGGTACATGCCTTTCAGGAAATATAAATATATATATTTCAATGTAATCCCAATAAATTTCATCAGAGCTTTCTGATGAAAAGAGACAAGTTAGTTCTGAGAAACAGAAATTGTTCAGGGCTTAAAGTAGTCTAAACTAAATTTTTTTAAAGAACTAATTTTAAGCACTTTCTGATTTCAAGAATTACTATAAAGCTAAAGTGATTGAGACAGTGCACTATTGGCTTAAGGACAGACACATAGATTAGCAGAATGGAATATGGTCCATAAATAGACCAATACATATATTGTCAGTTGATTTTTAACAACAGTTCCAAGGTAATTCAATAAAGAAAGAATAGTCATTTCAGCAAATGATGCTAGAACATCATTCATATGGGAATTCATATGGGAAAAGAACAAATCCTCAACACAATTCACACCACAAATAATCTATTTGAAATGGATTACAGAACTGACTGCAAATGCCAAAATTATAAAATTTATAGAAGAAAGTAAAGGAGAAAAGTTTCATAATCTTTCCTTAGGCAAAAATTTACTAGACAGAATGCAAAAAGGAAAAAATGACAGATTATATTTCTTCAACTATAAATAGTCTGCTTTTCCAAAAATACTGTTAAGAAAGCAAAAAGGCAAGCCACACACTGGGAGAAAACATTCACATTACATATGTCTGACAAAGAACTTGCATCCACAATACGTAAAGAACTCCTATATTAAGAAGCCTTAATAGTAAGAGCACAAACCATCTGAACAAATACTTCACTAAAGAAGACGACGAACAGAGGAGGAGTGAAGATGGCGGAGTAGCAGGGGGACCCTGAGCTTGCCTGGTCCCTGGAACACAGCTAGATCAACATCAAATCATTTTGAACAACTAGGAAATCAATCTGAGGATTAAGAAAATAATCTGCACAATTGGAAGGAGAGAACATAACAGCAGATGTGCAATTCAGAGCTGTGAATTGGGGAAGAGAAAATCCACGGTCCCATGAAGTCGGGGGGACCCTTCCCACGGAGTGAAGTCAGGGAGCAAAAGGGAGAGAGAGCAGCTCATAGTGTTCGCACAATACACTGCAGTGAGGGGATCCCCTGGGTCACACTGGGAGAGACAGCTCCCCTTCCTAGAGTATTTGGAAGAGGATATTTCGCCTCTCCAAGGGCAAAAGGCCAGCTCAGAGCTGTTGAGAAGCCCTTCAGCATCTGGGACTGAGTTGCTCAGATAAGCTGGCTGCAGCTTTTCACTGTGCATCACAGTAGACTCCAACCACGATGTGCGCGTGCACCGAGCGACTGCTTTTCTGGGACAGAACGGTGCCTGCCGGGCTGCAAGGCTCCCTTGTAGGCGAGGGGATTTAAGATCTGGAGTCCCAACCACCAGCCAGAGATAAAACATAGGAGGACTGTGGCTCCGGACATGCTGACAGCTGGGTACAGACAGGTTAAGGGCAGGGATCTGATGAAAGCCTGGGACACAGGAGAAGACCTTGTTCACTTTCTGGTGAGGGCTCCCTGAACAGCAGTGGCTGTGACTTCTCCACCCCGGGGAAGAGAGGGCAGGGTAATGCCATCTTCCACCCCCACCCCTCCACCCCACCAGCACGTCGGACTTCAGAGAGAAACCCAGTATCTCCAGTGGAGGCTGGAGTTACTTACACCAAACCCTGTGCCCAGTAGGAATATCTTTACAAGGACAGGTCTGACTGTGAGCCAGTGCAGCAGGCCTCTCCCTCAGAAGACCAACGCATATATCGAGTCTACTGATTGTAGAGTGCTCTAAAGCATCAGTTTCAATTCTGGTAGAAATAAGACAAAGCTTTCTTTTGTCTTCTTCTTTCTCCTCCTCTTCCTCTCCTCTTCCTCCTCTCCTCTTCCTCCTCCTCTCCTTCTCCTTTTCCTTTCCCCACTCCCTCTCCCTTCTCCTTCTCCTTCTTATTCCAATCTTTTTATAGCTTCTTTATTCATTTGTTGGTTTATTTGTTTCCTTGTCTTGTGTTTTGGATCAGCCTTCTTTTTTTTCTTTCCCTTCTTTCTTTCTTATTCTTTGGAATTAGGCTTAATTAGGTTCAATATCAGCAAATCAAGCAACATAATACATTGCATTGCAGTATTAAAAGAAAGGATAAGAAACATATGATCCTCTCAATAGATGCAGAAAAAGCATTTGATAAAATACAGTATCCTTTCTTGATGAAAGTGGATGAAAGACCTAAATCTAAGACAGGAAACCATCAGAATCCTAGAGGAGAAAACAGACAGCAACCTCTTTGATCTTGGCTGCAGCAACTTCTTACTAGACACGTCTCTGGAGGCAAGGGAAACAAAAGCAAAAATGAACTATTGAGACCTCATCAAGATAAAAATCTTCTGCACAACAAAGGAAACAACCAACAAAACTAAATGTCAACTGATGGAATGGGAGAAGATATTTGCAAATGATATATCAGATAAAGGGTTTGTATCCAAAATCTATAAAGAACTTATCAAACTCAACACTCAAAAAACCAACAAGAAATGGGCAGAAGACATGAATGGACACTTTTCCAAAGAAGACATTCAGATGGCTAACAGACACATGAAAAGATGGTCCACATAACTCATCATCGGGGAAATACAAATCAAAAGTACAATGAGATACCACTTCACACCTGTCAGAATGGCTAAAATTAACAACTCAGGAAACAACAGATGTTGGCGAGGATGCAGAGAAAGGGGAACCCTTTTACACTGTTGGTGGGAATGCAAACTGGTGCAACCACTCTGGAAAACAGTATGTACTTCCTCAAAAAGTTAAAAAATAGAACTACCCTACTACCCCACAATTGCGCTACTAGGTATTTACTGAAAGGATATTAAAAATGCTGATTTGAAGGGGCATATGCACCCCAATGTTTATAGCGGCACTATTAACAATAGCCAAACTATGGAAAGAGCCTAAATGTCCATCAACTGATGAATGTACAAAGAAGATGTGGTATATATGGAAATTAATATTGGAATATTACTCAACAATCAGAAAGAATGAAATCTTGCCATTGGCAACAATGTTTGGATGGAGCTATAAGGTATTGTGCTAAGTGAAATAATAGGTCAGTCATAGAAAGACAAAAATCATATGATTTCACTCATATGTGGATTTTACAAAACAAAACAGATGAACACAGGGGAAAGGAAAGAAAAATAAAATAAGATAAAAACAGAGAGGGAGGCAAACCTTAAGAGGCTCTTAAATATAGAGAACAAACTGAAGGTTGCTGGAGGGAAGGTGGGTGTGGGTTGGGGTAAATGGGTGATAGGTATTAAGGAGGGCACTTATTGGGATGAGCACTGGGTGTTACATGTAAGCGATGAATCACTAAAACCGACTCCTGAAACCCACACTACACTGTATGTTAACTAACTTGAATTCAAATTTTTTAAAAAAGAGATATGAATAGCCAAAAAATCAAATGAATTATGTTCAACATCTTTAGTCATTAGGGAAATATAAATTAAAATTACAACAATATGTCACTATATGTACGCAATGGAATGACTAAAATTAAAAAGACAGACAATACCAAGTGTTGATGAGGCTATAGAACTGGAACTCTCATATATTTTGGTTATGAGAGGAAATGGTGCTACCACATTAGATATCAATTTGGCAGTTTCTTGGAGTAATCTCAGAAATTCATAGACAAGCTACGGAATCCTTTTCCCAGATTTCTCCCCTATGCTATACCCCATGTTCACCCCCAAACCCCTCCCCACTTTCTGGTTCCCAAAGCTCTCCTCTCCAGTCCTCCAGCTAAAAATCTGGCATCTGTTTACCCTTCTCTGCCACTCACTCCTTGTGATTGGATCCACATCTGGATCAAGTGGGAAGAGGATAGAAAGAGAAAAATAGCAGTAAGAGTTTGTCCTACTTTCTTGGGACCATACATCCTCCAACCAAAAAAAAAAAGTTCCTTTCCCTCAGAGCTTGAGGCATCTGTGAGCCTTCACTGCCACACTTAGCACTTGTAGAAGACCATTTTCTTTCACATGGAGTCTAAACTAGGAAAATTCTGGAGCTCTAGCTGTCACTCCTTACAGATTTCGGCTGCCTTGAGTCTAAGCCAGAGAATTCAAGGAAAAAAATGGTGAACTTACCACCAATTCAGTGGTACTTCAGATTCTCATCTTCTTGCCCACCACATCTGCTACTATTTATTTTTTAGAGTTCTCGAATATCTGCTCTATGCCTTCTGTCCAGGATTTATATGTACATTCAGGGGGAGATATAGGGTACAATGTACTCTAAATAACTCTCTCCGTATTTACCCTCATGTCTGCACTTATAAAATATGGCAACAAAGAGCTGTGCTTCTCCTAAGGATTTTAATGCTGCTAAATGATGCTAAATTTTCATCTTAGGGAATTAGAAACAATCTGAATATTCACCAAGTACAACCATGTACAACAGCAATTAAACTGTTTAAACAAAACTCTCTAGCCAGTAAAAATTTAATAAAAATTATAAGGAGACTATCGTGGAGGGGAGTTGATTAGGAGTTCACATAATTTTTATTATCAAAATTTGGTTTAATGGTTAAAATATAGTAAGTCACTTTGTTATATCATCAGTAACAATTATTTTCACAGTGAGATTTGTTCATGCAGTAAACTCAAACTGGCAGCACTGGTACATAAAATATGTAGTGTTTAATGTCACTACTTCAATAAATGCCTCAAGATGCCTTCTTCTCATATCACAAGTAAATGTTATTTTGAATTCTAGAGCAAGATCTGGAGAAAGAGATGGAAGAAATTTGAGAACGAACTTTCTCAAATACAACTTCCAAATTAGGTGCCAGGCAAGACTAAACTTTTCCTAATGGAGAGTCATTTCTTTTGACTTACATCTCACATCTTGATTGATAACCCAAAATCCATGGAGCCGAGGTGCTTAACACCCAGTAGTTCACCGCCCAGACCCCCACCCAGCTACTGAGTACATCCACTCCCTTGCCCAAGGCTCAACCCATGTGGGGCAGCACACCTTGATCTAAAAACCAATGGTCAATGGATGGGGGGCAGAGGCAGAAAGGGGTAGAGAGACCCACCTAAATTCAAGAAAATTCTGTAGTGCCACCTGAGCTTCTATATTGTCCTTGGGACAGCTGAAGACTGTGAGTGCATCACAGTTCCTCTCCTTCTGCTCAAACTTGCTTCTGGTGTTGCTGCTAAGAGTATTCCTCACTAACCCTCTTGCAAATAAACCTGCGTACATAGTGTTTCATAGAATTGGCCTAAGACAATTGAGCAAGCAAGAGGGAAGAGAAAACTCATATAAGCTAATAATATCCTTTGTAAATTAGCTTTCTCACATCACTTTCTCGCTTTACAAGAGGAAATTACGGCAACCCAAAGTACTAAGTCATTAAGAGAAGGCAGAGTGTAGGTGTAAATGCAAATCTTTGACTCAGTAATTTAGCTCAAGATGATCTATCTAAAACAGTTACCAGAAAACCACATGAACATTTATTTTCAAGGATGTTTGCTGCATCATTGTGAAAGACATGAAACAATCCAAATGTCCACGAATGGGACATTTATTAAATAAATTATGGAAGCCTCATATGATGGCAGTTGCATTAAAGATCATATTATATACTGTTAAGAGAAAAAAGTTCACTAACATATAGGTTCTCAATTACATTAAAAATGCTTATTTATAGATATGTATTTTTTGGTTTTTTGTTTTTAAAGATTTTATTTATTTATTTGACAGAGAGAAAGAGATCACAAGTAGGCAGAGAGGCAGGCAGAGGGAGAGGGGGAAGCAGGCTCCCTGCTGAGCAGAGAGCCCAATGCGGGGCTCGATCCCAGGACCCTGAGATCATGACCTGAGCCGAAGGCAGAGGCTTAACCCACTGAGCCATCCAGGTGCCCCTATAGATAGGCATTTTTAAGATAATGGTGATTTCCTGTCTGGTAAGAATACGGATGCTTTTTATTTTCTTTGTATTTTTCTGATTTTATGAATTTTTACAATGAAACTGAATTACACTATAATCAGAAAAATCATTTTGTTAAAAAATTGTTTCAACAGATATATACCTACACAAGATTTCTTAATAACAATTACTAAAATGAAAGGTAAAAAATATGCTTTCTAAAAGTTCATTATGTTCTTTTAATGAATTTATAGAATATTTCAATGATTGGAATTCATAGTAACACAAATTAAGAGAAGATTCCTTGGTTTATGGGGCACAGCGGAAACTAGCTCTATTTTTAAACTGAATCCTCAAAAAATGTGGTCTGTGCATTTTTGAGTTCATAAGAATTTCTCTGGTGGCTACAGCAGTCTGACACTCTTGATTTTAAAATATAGAAGATTAAACATGCCAAATAATCCATGACAAAAATATATTAGGAATATACAAAGACAGTGGCCAGGGACTAATTCCCTATGAGATCATCTTTTATCTGACTGAATGAGAATACATAAATAAATAAATATACATGTATAAATAAATATACATTTAAGAGTTATACACAGTTGTGCAAATAAAGTATCAATGAATAAGAAAGGTGCAGAAATGGACATGTGTTCTTTGAACTAGGGACGCAGTACCAATGACAAAATATATACAAATAATGAAAAGCAAATATTATATAAGGTTTATGATGACCATAACTTAATAGATTTGAAATTACAAGGCTTGTGTGTGTATATATATATGTATATAGGTAATTTGCAGGATATTCTTTGGCATAACGAAAGTCAGTTTTGCTTGAAGTTTAGTAAAAGGTTGAAAGACCAACAAAAGCAACAATGGATTTTTTTTAGCCAAATAATATCACGTATATTCATATACTGCTGTTTTTTCATGTTTTTACTAAGGAAATGAATTGCCACACCAAAATAGGAAAAAAAAAAAAGCAGTGAAGAATCAAGTAGCAACATACAGCCAAATTCAGGAAGGTAGAGGACACAGTCATTGAGAAAAATGATTGCTCCTAATTTCACTGAAACCGACAGAAAGTGTAAAGCAGTTAATTTGCAACATCACTATTTCTATTAACACTAACCTAACTGATGTGAGATCTCAAGATCATTCTCTTTAATAGAAGAAGCAGGATAAAATTCTTGTTGAAGTAACTGTGGGTCACACAGAGGAGTGATTCAGAAAAATAGATTGATGCTGGTTCAGCAGTGACCGAGGAGACAATGAGACAGTAACAGAATATGTGATTTTGCTGTATCTTACTTAGGCAGTGGCAACGGATTTGTATTATTTTTTAATTTACTTTGCTGGAAAAATTTGGCTCATGGCTGAAAAATCAGATTTAAGTTAGGAAAAGGATTATGTCTCATCCTGTTTTATCTAAAAACAATTTTGTAGAGTACCGTACAGCATCAGCATTTTAAGAAGTCAGTAAATCCAAGTTAACGAAAAAAAATTGCTTTTCATTACTAAAAGTGTGCTAACAATTGTGTAGCTATTTCTAGGTGGCTAGTGACTTCCAATCTATCGAGTCTGTTGATTTGTCTTCTTTAAGGTGTTTTTCCTTTTTTCTCTAATGGCTACAAATGTATAAATATCCAGGAATACCTGCCATACCAAGAAAATAAAAAAATAACCGTGAAAAGGAAACAGAATGTCAGTGAGATTGACTTTTAGACTGGGTGACAGGAAGGTTTTACATACATATACCTAAGCCGCAGCACCAGAATTTGCTCTAGAACCCTAAAATGCAGGAAAACTAAGGTTCTCCTGAATAGAGCATTTATGAGAGACCCATCCTAGTGAACGCTGCATAAAAAGCCACTTTGTTTATATTCAGTGTGTTTTGTCTCACATCTTCTACTCATTGAAAATTAGCAAAAGATGAACTATTTCAAAAATAGTTACTCAGGGCACCTGCGTGGCTCAGTTGGTTGATCATCCAACTCTTGATCTCAGCTCAGGCCATGATGTTGTGGTTATGAGTTCACGCCCCACGTTTGGGCTCCGCGCTGGGCATAGAGCCTACTTAAAAAAAAAAAAAAGTTTCTCAATGAGTCTGAAGTCATGGAAATGCTAAGAGCTGAGACTATATTCTGACCTGTGAATGACATGATCCATTAGTTAGAAAGGAATCAACCAGAAAATGGCAGGTATTCCTCTGCGTGGTAATTTCCATTTCCAATGAAGTAAAATACGGTCAAAGGGATAATTTAAGGATCAGAGGCTCACCAAGCCCTTCTTTACATGGAAGTATAATCAACTTTTCTATGACATCACTCTAGGTCTCTAAAAAGTATACACTGCATTGTGACCTTAAAATAGCAACCTGCAGCAGGTGACCAGATTAATTCACTGGTAACCAGACTGACAGCTGGCTGGGGTTCTGGATATACAAGGTGAGTATAAACATGAAAATGTTCCTGAAACTATTTCAGCCTAGAGAGCATTTTAAGGGAATTTTTCAAAAAAAATTTTTTTGAAGTTCTGGGAGAGAATAGAGTGAAGAGCTTAAGTAAAATTTAGTTGAAACTTTTAGTCCATTAGTAAAAATTAAAAGTGATTTTTTTTTCTAGCTTTATTGAGGTAAGATTGACAAATAAGAATTATACATATTTACATTGTACGCTGTGATTTTTTAATTGTACATGATGATTTAATATACAATGAGAAATGATTACCATAATCAAGTTAATTAACATATACATTAACTCATATAGTTACCTTTTATGTGTGATTATGGTAAGAACACTGAAGATCTACTCCCTTAGCACATTTCAAATCTACAGTACAGTATTGTTAACTATAATCATCATGCTGTACATTAGATCCCAAGCACTTAATTCATCTTATACCTGAAAATTTGTACTCTTTAACATTCTCCCCCATTTCCTCTACCCTACACCCGATCCCTGACAACCACCAGTCTTTAAACCGAAGACTTTTTCAGATTCAACATATAAGTGAGATCATATAGTATTTGACTTTCCATGTCTGTCTTAGCATATTATCTTCTAGGCTCATCCATGTTATTGAATGGCAAAATTTCCTTCTTTATTATGGCTCAATAATATTCCATTGTGTATACGTAGCACACTTTCTTTATCCATTTATTAACTGACACTTAAGTTGTTTCCATGCCTCGGCTATTGTGAATAATGCAATGAATATGGGAATGCAGAGTGCTTTGAGGTACCGATTTCATTTCCTCTGGATACATATATCCAGAAATCAGATTGCTGGATCATATGGTAGTTCTATTTTTTTGTAGTTCCATTTTTAATTTTTTGACGCAACTCTATTGTGTTTTCCATAGTGGCGGGACCAATTTACATTCCCACCAATAGTCCACAAGTTTTCCCTTTTCTCCTCATCCTCATCAACACTTGGATCCCCTGTCTTTATGGCAAATCTCTAGTAGTGAGATGATATCTCATTGTGGTTTTGATTTGCATTTCCTTGATGATTAGTGATGCTGAGCTCTTTCATATACCTGTTGGCTATTTGTATGTCTTCTTTGGAAAAAAGTCTATACAGGTCCTTTGCCCATTTTTTAATCGAGTTACTTGTGGGTTGTTTTGTTTTTTGTTTTTTTTTTGGCTACTAAGTTGAGTAAGTTCCTTATATGTTTTGGATATTAACCTCTTTTCAGATATATGGTTTGCAATATTTCCTCCCATTCTGTAGATTGCCTTTTCATTTTCTTGATTATTTCCTTTTCCGTATGGAAGATTTTTAGTTTGATATAATCCCTCTTGTTTATTCTTGCTTTTATTGCCTATGCTTTTGGTGAAATAGTGAAAAAATCATTGCCGAGGCTAATGTCAAGAACACTACCCTCTATGTTTTCTTCTACTTTTATGGTCTCAGGTCTTACATTTAAATCTTTAATCAATTTGAGTTAATTTTTGTATATGGTATAAGAGTCCAAATTCTTTCTTTTGCATGTGAATATCACGTTTTCCCAAGATTTCCCTTTTCCCATTGTATAGGCTTGGCACCCTTATGAAGGATTAGATAACCGTATATGTGTGGATTTATTTCTGGGCTTGCAGTTCTGTTCAATTGGTCTGTGTGCCTGTTTTTATGCTGATACCATATGATTTTGATTACTATAGCTTCGGAATAGAGTTTAAATCAGGAAGTGGGATTTTTTGTATTTCTTTGTCCTCCCTTTGTCCTTCTTTGGCTATTTCAGATCTTTTGTGGTTCTCCATTTTCTTTCGTTGATATCTTATAGTTGTCAAAGAATGGTTCTTAAAATTATTTCACTCTATCGTTTTCAGCAAGGTCCTTAGAAGAGGATTTCTACTTACAATAATCATATTCAATCTTTGCTTAGTTATTCATCACAGATATTGTACTTGTAACATTTCTTTTAATACTTAATTAATGCTTTTTAAGAAGCAACTCTAAATTCCTTATAATGCAAGAGACTCCTAAATGTCATGGTAGTTAGATCCTTGCCACTTCGATCTACAGAACATAAGTACTAAGCCAGCACATAAACCTCTTGCAATTCAGGGTCACCACTTGCTTCTCTAGTAGGAGAATTATTCTAAACAATGCCTTACCCCCACTGCCGGTCCTTCAGGGTGAAAAAACATTTAAAACTTTGCTACCTAGTGGTGGATTAAAAGGAGTACATGAAACACATTGCCATGCTATATAGCTGTTTATTTTGTAAGTATTGTATAATATTATTTAACTATTATATAAAAGATAAAGTCAAGTCTTCCAATATATCTCATCTTTATGTTAAGGAAAATATGAGCAATCATTTAGTTCATTAATATTAATGAGCACTGGGTGTTATATGCAACTAAAGAATCATTGAACACTACAACAAAAACTTATGATGTACTATATGTTGGCTAACTGAACATAATGAAAAATAAAACAAATTTAAAAAATTAAAAATATATTAATAATTAATAGTGTATTAAAATAATGCTATGCTGTGAACTACCTAGATTTTTTACCATTCCATGAACATAATTTTTGCTTTTCCATGGCTCTGCTTTTGTTCATGTCATTCCAGTGCCTTGATGTCAAAGATTTTCACAAAAGGCAAATTAAATTTACAACAACCCTCATCCCCATTTAACTATGTGGTAATTGTGTTCTGCAGGAAACTGAAATTTCATAAACATATGTAATAAGGCACTGATTATAGCAACAATCATTATTTTTTAAAGAATTTTCTTAAGTGCCAGCATTTCTAGGTCCTTTCTGTACAGTTTCTCATTTCGTCTTTATAATACCCTTAAAATGTAGGTCCCATTTCACAGATGGAGAAACGGAGGCACACAAATAAATTTACCTTGCTCAAGGTCATATAAGAAGTAAGCATAACATTTGAAATAGTATTCAAGTAATTTGGTTCTGGGGCCTGCGTACTTAACTACTTCACTATACTGCCTCTTCCATATGTTAGGCTACCTGGCATCTCACAAATGCTGGAGGTATCTTCAAGGTATGTTTTTCTATATCTTCAGTGAATATTTTTCATAGTTCTACCCCATTCATACTGCCATAGAGATGAAAAACAACTCCTTTGAGGCAAATGTGCACTGTTTCTATGGACTGAAATCCTTCGTATTTTGAATAAGTCTTGTAAAAACACTGAATAAATTTTCATACACGTTAGATAATACATATGTATCTTTTTTTATTTTATGTATTTTGTTTTCAGAGAAGGAGACATTAATCTTTATATTGCATATATATATATATATATATATATATGAAATATTATGTGGTCAGAAATTAAGAAAAGTTTAAGGAAAACAAATACCACCATCCTTCAACCCAGAGATAACCTGAGAGATCACAGATTCTCTGATTCTATATATTGTTTACCTAAATCAGAGATGTAGAAAGATACATGTCACTTACAGATGACAAAAACATACTGGTAAATATATTTTTAAAAGTTCACTCTGATATAAAATGAAAAATACACTAATACACTGAGAAACCATTTTTTACCTGTAATGTTAGTAAAATGACGTGATTCAAGATTAGAGAAATTTCACAATAGAAGGATTATTTTAAATGGCAAAAGTGTAAATTAGTACAATGATGTTATTTATAGGAGTTCGTCCTATGAAAATTACTAGAGAGGCACCTGGGTGGCACAGTCGGTTAAGCATCAGACTCTTGGTTTCAGCTTAGGTGGAAACCTGCATCAGGCTCCACACTAAGTACAGAATCTACTTGAGACTCTCTCTCTCTCTGCCCCTCCCGCTCCTGCTGTCTCTCTCTCTCTTCCCCCTTGCTCTCTGAAATAAATAAATAAATCTTTAAAAATAAATAAATAAAAATTACTAGAGATGTGTGCAACGATACATGCACTAAGATGCTTATTTAAGTATTATTTTAAACAGGAGCAAACATTCAGAAACATCTTAAGCATCTTAAATGTCTAACAAGAAGAATGGTTAAATAAAATCTAGCAGATATATAGAGTGAAATATAACGTGGCCATTATCATTTATTTTATTTTTCATGTCTGAGGACATAATAAGATCTTCACAAAACAAATTCTGAACCAAGATTCTTAAAATGCATGCTTTTCCATAGACTTCCTCATCCCTCAGCAAATAGATCCTTGAGGGTCCAATGCAGGTTTTTAGGCATGTCTCAACCTACAGGGAGGACATACACCATAGGAAAGCCTCAGATACACATTTCCCACCCACTATTCCCACTCCTAAGAGTTGTAATTGAATTAAGCAAATGTTTTCAATGAACATATAGAACCTATAGAAATTTAGTTCACTTGAAAAGAATATAATACACTGCATAAAAACCAATTCAAAATTAATTATATCACTAAGATTTGTTGTCAAAATAAAGAACTTTTATGCCTACGGTATTACAGTGTTCAAATTATATGTCTTTAATATAACTTTTAAAGTTACAAATATACCATTTATTAAAATCTGCCATGGAAGAAAAAACATAAAGCAATTTGCACACACACACACACACACACACACACCCCACGCCAATCTTGTAAAATTACTAAGTAAAACTTTCATACTGCTCTGAATACTTACGGGTTAGTGTTTGTCATTATTGGACATATTTATACACAGGACTGTTGCCTTGACATCAATCCTTTTTAATTATGGCAGTTTCGATGGAAGTCTTTTTAAATACTATGAGTTAAATGCTATAATTTCCCTGGTTTGGAGCATGTACCATAGAGAACCATGATGGAGAGAAGGCACCCTTATCAGATAAAAAGTGCTTTGGAGAAGGAATGAAGGAGGAGAAGCTGGAGTAGGAGTGAAGATGGGCATTCCATCTCTTGGGTAGGTTGTTGAAACCCTCTGAGCGTCCATTCCCTCATCTGGCAAATGGTGGTTACTGATATCTATTCAGTCTAAGTGACATGATGGCAGTGATGACCAAATGTGACAATGGTGTGAAAACATTTTGTTCAACTACACCTACCAGGTGTTATTAATCACTAAGCTAGAACAGAAGCCTACTCTGAATCTGTTTCTTCATCAATACACCATGTAGATGGAACAAATTAAAGGCATTTCAAAAATTATTTTTGCAATAGAACTCATTTTTTAAGTCAAATCTCACATAGCACTTTGACATTATTGACTATAGAACCTATAGAACAATGGTCTGAAATCTTCAAAATCTGTCATTTAAATTTGGATTTTCAATAAAAATCAAAGAATTCTTCATTATTTGCATGCCTATCCCTCCCTAATCTCTCATTGCTTCAAATAATAAAATTACCTGCTGCTATTTTTCTTTTAAAAAGATATTATGGCTAATTAAGTTTTAATTTTCTTACTTTGTACTCAAAAGCAGAAATATTTAGTGGATCCGCAAAGTGTATAATAAACAAAATGATTCTTAGAGTGTTTTATTTTTAACTATTATTCATAAGTTTATTAAATATCTGCATTAAAATAACAAATAGTCTACATACCTTTGGTTGATTAATGACTCTCATGCTAAGAGGAGGGTCTTCATCAAAGTCATGTGACAGATGAAAAGTATAATGAGAAGCAGAAATATTTTCTGACTTCTAACAATGTTCCATTCATCAAATCAGACTCACTTTTTTTAATTAAGCATGAAAAAAAGCATGACAAATGTGGAATCCTTTCCAAACCAGCCTTCTCTACCTTCAAAATGACTTTACCATAAACCCTGAAATATTTCCTCCTTTTATAGAACCAAGCAAGCACAATTTTTATAGAAACCATGCCTGGATATGCGTGTGTATAAAACAGTGTAAAAGGATCCATACTTTTCTTACTAATAATCTACTTTTTATACATTTGAATTTCTCTTACTAATTTTCAAAAGGAAACAGACTGTCATTTGTGATGTGACTGGACAAATCTCTCCTTTAAGAACTGTAGCAATTTGCCATGGAATGTTTAGGCTTCACAACATACATTATGATTACCCCTATATTTTCCCCAAGCTAATTATCATGAAATTCTCAATAAAACTTTTGAAAAATAGTAATAGATTGTCAGTCTCTTTTTGGTTATAAATAATGTCTGTTAAATGCATAAAACTACAAATAAAATATATTAAAAAACAGTAAGGAAATAAAATCACCTATAGTCCTTTACTTAGAAATACTTTGATAAATATCTTTTCATATATTTAATGCCCATAACCAAATGTATAATTAAAACGGGCCCCTACTTTTCATTTAATCAATATAGCATAGATTTTTTTCATGACTTCATGATTTCAATATGTGATTTCATTATGGATTTCAATAAATTTCATTATCTTAATGGTTCTCTAATTGTGTGGACATATCAACATATATTTTTCAAAATTTATATTTATGTAACATAGAACATTTGTAAATATTTACTGTTATAAACAATTTAATGATTAATATCCTATACTCAGAGGTGATATTCAAAATATATAATGGGTCCAAGCATCAATCAATCAAAAATGATATCAAAAACCATAAGAGACTCTTAATCTCAGGAAACAAACTGAGGGTTGCTGGGAGGAGGGGGGAGGGATAGGGTGACTGGGTTATGGACACTGGGAAGGGTACGTGCTATGGTGAGTGGTGGGAATTGTGTAAGACTGGCGATTCACACACCTGTACCCCTGAAGCAAATAATACATTATATGTTAATTAAAAAAAAAAGTCATGATGACTACCCCCCAAAAAAAACAAACAAAAATGATGTCAACTACAAAATACACACACACACACAGATAAGATAGCCTTACATGTGCAACTGGGTATACATTAGCCTGGATTAAACTTATACAAATTATTAAACTTATATAAATTTTCCACATTTCACTTATTATTTTCTTGCAAAAAATTCTTTTTTTTAATTTTTTTTTAAAGATTTTTTATTTATTTATTTGACAGAGAGAGAAAGATCACAAGTAGGCAGAGAGGCAGGCAGAGTGAGAGGGGGAAGCAGGCTCCCTGCCAAGCAGAGAGCCTGATTTGGGGCTTGATTCCAGGACCCTGAGATCATGACCTGAGCCGAAGGCAGAGGCTTTAACCCACTGAACCACCCAGGCACCCCGCAAAAAATTCTTAAGAATGGAACTGTTGGGTCAAAAATACACACCTTTTTAAAAAGGATTTTGAAGTGTACTCCTAAAATATCTTTCCAAGTAGCTTATTATTCATTTACACTCCCACCAGCAAAAGGAAATAGGAGTACCAATTTTCTAACAGTCTTGACAACACTGAATATTTATTATAAGCTCTGTAAAGAATCTCTAACTAATGTGCAAAAGATAATGTCTAATAGATTTTATCGATTACCTCAAATCTCTGCTGCTTCCTAGTTATCCACGTCCTCTACCATGTGACTTTGCAATCCCTCCTATTAAAAGATAAATATATTTCATGCCCTTTGATTCTGAGTTTGGTCATGTCTTTTGCTTTGCTCAGTGATATGTTGGCAGATATGACCCAAGCAGAGGCTTGATACACAAACACTTGCCCAACTGGGCTCGCACTCTTAATACCTTTACCATTGCCACAAGAAAGGCATGCTGAGCAGCCCACTGACCCCAAAAAAGACGATGAGAAATATACGGAACTCCAGTGGAGTATGAAAGACACATGGAGCGGAACTGCCCTAGCTAAACAATCCCAGGCAAGCCTCAGCTAGATACAGGCACCCAGCTACATAGAGAAACAAAAGCAAGCCTGGCAAAGATCATCCCAAAGCAGGCAACTCCCAGTCAACAAAAAGATATGCAAGTTTTGATAACAACCAGTGGTTTTTTTTAACCATTGGGTTTGGAAATGTTTGTTACACAAAAATGGGCTAAATGACACAACAGCTCCTTTAATTTCAACTTATTTGGTTAATTTTTGTGTTTGTCGTTCCTTTACATTTCTTCCTTTACGGTTTCTCTGCTCATGTCACCCATCCTTTTGATTTAGGTAGTTACCTTTTTATTATTGATTTGTAATAGCTCTTTATGTATCAAGGGTATATCTCATTTTATACATATTGCTGTAGTATTTTCTTAGCTTATTATTTATGTACTGATTGTAGCAGACAAAGATTTTAAATGCATGGACTGAAATCTATCTATATTTTCCTTTATTAATTTACCTTTGGTAATCTCCTTGGAGAGATCTTCTTCCTACATCAAGATTTAAAAAATATTTACCTACATTCTCTTTTAATACTTATATTGCTTCTGTTTTTACAGTTAAATATTTATTATAGCTGGACTATATTTTGGTAGAAAGTTAGGAGACAGAGAATCTAACATCAATTTTTTTTAACAGACAGTTGTTCCAATACTATCTGTTGAATAATTTATCTTTATTTCATCAATTTGGGATAACATATGCATCATGAAATAAATTTTCCCAAAATGCTTGGGTTTGTTCTTAGTTGTTCTATTTCATTGGTTTATTAATACACTTCTATTCAAGTACCCCAGTGATTTATTTTTTATCAGCTTTACACAATTGTAAATCTTGGTGAGGAAGTACACATCTATTACTCCTTTTACCACACACAAAAATAATCGTGTAGACATTTTAGAAGTGTATTCTTCCCAGTTAATTTTAGAAGTATTTGTTGGGGTTTTCGAAAAAGCTTCATTTAGATCTAATTAATTAATCTAATTAATGGATCTAATTAATTTAGAGAAAATGGATGTTTTAGTCTTCTCATTTAGAAATATGGCATGTATTTGAAATTATTTAAGTATTATTAAATCCATATCAACATTTTGGAGTTTTTCATATGGGTCCTTTGTATCTCTACTTAAGTTTTTTCTTAGGTGTTTTATCATTTTTGTTGCTACTATAGGATTCTTTTTCATTAGACTATGAATGGCCATTCCTTATATAAAAAAGATACCGATCCGTAGCCAGCCATTTTATTAAACTGTTTTATTCAGTAAATTTTCAACTGATTCTCTTGAGGAGACAACTATATAATTTTGAGGTACTCCTCTAAAATAAATTAACATTATAAATATAAAGAACGCATTTTTGTTTTAAAATATGAAATGCTTTATTTCACACTGTATATATTCCACAGAACTTTTTAATGGAAATCAAAAGCAGACATTAAGTCAAGGATTTTCAGCATCTTCTTAGTTACAAATTTTCAAGATATTCTTCATGATTTTTTATTCAAATAGACAGGATTTTCTACTTACAAAATAGTTGAAGCTTTTGGTGAAAAATTTTGCAAATCATTATAATTCTATTTTAGATAATAAAACCTGCTGGTGAACAATGCTCTTGATCTTGAAGCCTTACTAATTTTGCCCCCTCGGTCAAGAGCTTCTCATCTATATTCCAGTTAGATCCTCCCTCTAGGTGCCAGTGGACAACTTTAAAAATTCAGATCCTCTCGACTGTCATTCCTAATACTAAAAAGAGGCCAGGGGCCAGATTGCAGGAAGAATGTAAGTAAATGTGTAAAATATCTTCTAAGTAGTGTTTTTTATTTTGTTCTAGTTGTTACTATAGTTTTTAAATTAAGAAATACAATTTTGTGTGTGTGTGTGTGTGTGTATATATATATATATAACAAATGTTATTATTTAATGAAATGTTAAGAATTTGTCTGTAAAAATTGAACTTTAAACCTTTATGAAACTAAATTTAAATTATGAAATAGAGAGTGGGGAAGGCTGATTTCTACCATTTTTTGTAATGTACAGAATTAAAACTGTGTTTTCACCTAAACTATATACTGTCCATTACAACGGAAAATAAGTGAGCGAGATATATAAAAATCTGAACTTCCTTTAGATAATCTTGTGTTCCTGAAAAGTTCCGTGGGCAGAGTTTCTAAAATTAAACGATATATTTCACTGATTCTAGAGAATACTTTAAAACTTTTTAAACATATTTGAAATTAGAATGCATCTTAAAATAAATGCTATATTATTGTTTAATTGGCAGTATTCCTTATTTCTTAGTGATACATTAAATAATGGTGTATCTTACAATCAATGGTATTTAAGATTAGATGTACTATCACATTCAGACATAACAGAGGAGCTCAGGAATTTATGTTATGTGTCATTTTATAAAGGATCCTTTTTCATAAAAAATATTCTATCTCTAATTTAGACTTTTTTAAGTCAGTGGATTTTAATGTTTTCAGGGTTATCAGCTCTTTAAAAAATTGATAATTATGAACTGCTGCCCCTAAGATTGTACACATACCCAAAATCTCACAAAATTTCATTAATTTAATACAATGACAGAGCTCCTTTCTGAACCCCTAGAGTAGTGGTTCTTTACATCACCATTGGCTATAAGCATTTTAAGACTATTAAGATGCAGAAATTGCATCATTAATGATTTGGAGGGGATTCTAATACACAATGAGAACTGACATTGTCTTCTAGCTAGACCAAACTCTAGTCTGTAGATTATTTGCATTAAAATCACATTGTTTCTGTAACATGCATATTCCTGCATCCCACATTATATACAATTAATCTGAATCTGTTCTGGGCATGGCCTGTGTATTAGTAATTTTTAAAAGCTCTCTCTTTTTGCTATTTAAATTATTCTCCACAGATGAGTAGCATCAACATCACTTGGGAGCTCGTTATCAATGCAGAATCTCAGGCCTCGCCCCAGAACTCCTGAATCAAAATCTGTATTTTAATAAGATGCCCAGATGATTCACATGCATGTAAGGCTGGAGAAGCTGGGGTCTAGGAAATTCCAATGTGCATCCAGGGTTAAGGATGACTGCAGTTAAAAAAAAGAAAGAAAGAAAGAAAGAAAGAAAGAAAGAAAGAAAGAAAGAAAGAAAGAAAGAAAGAAAGAAAGAAAGAAAGAAAGATAAATAAAAATAAAAATAAAACATAAATAAATAAATAAAAAGGATGACTGCAGTTAAGCAACACATCTTCCCATTTTGCAATTTAATAACAGAAATTATTGTTTCTTAATAAAGGTTCACTTTGCTCCCTAAGAGAGAATTTACCATAAAGAGACAAAAGGAGGAAGACCCAAAAAGGAGAACATCTCTCTAAAATTTTAAATAAATATTAAAATATTAAAAGGAGATTTTGAGGTTGGAAACAGCTTATTACATCCACTAGGATACTCCCTTAATTAACTTTATCACTAGAAATTTCTAAATACTCTTGAATTACCAATATATTTACAACCTGGATCACTTATCTGTACTTAGCTATAATGACTCAATTATCTTCCTCTTTTTTCACCAGATCCTATGACTTAAAGACCTATAAGGTATTGTATTATCCTTTCTCAGATCAAAAATACCACAAAATGTTCTCAGGCTTTAGGAAAAAAGCAGAGCTAAGACATATTATACAAAGAGAGATAAGAGCAGCAGGCACAATTGAGAGATTGTGTGTGTGTGTTTGTGCTGTTTGTTTTCTCTGTAGGCTCAAGAGTATTATTCTGTTAACGATATTGAATTTTATTTTTTAAGTTTTTTTGTTTGTTCTGTTTTTAATCATGGAAAGCCAAACTAAAGATTACTTTGCTAAGACCAGCAGTTTAGAGGAGTTTTGCTTTGTTCTGTATCAGGAAAGATAAACTGACCTACGACCTTTTGCACAATCTGTAACTCTCCAGAACCTGTAAGAAAACCGCAGAAAGAACCACATTTACGCACATCAGCACCACAGTCAATCCACGTGAGCCACAAGGTGGAAATAAAAGGCTTGGGCCAGTGCTGCTGGAATGCATTGTGATAAAAAACATCCAGGAGGGTGGTCCTCCAAATAAAGCCCCATGAACAGCAGACAGCATTTAGCTTGCAAGTTAAGTAGCGTGTTTTCTCAGTAACATGCTCTAACAAGAAGTTGGGCTCTGTGTCATCTTTATTGTATACTTCCTCCTTCAGAGTTTTAACAGAAGATTAACTATGAACTCTTAACTGATACTTAAGAGAATTAACCTATTAACTATGAAACTGGCCACAGCTGTATTACTCAGCTTCTCCAGGTCATCCACGGATTAGTCTTTTGTTCACTATGCAAGAATGCCTATGTTGTTGTTCCTCCCATCTTTGTGAATAGTTAATAAAAACCAGTGTCACCAGACAGGGTGCAGCTGACCCACTTGTAAGGACGGAATTGGGGCCTAACCAATAGAAGAGGGGATGCTAGGTAATTTCTGGTTATTTTGTCTAAATAAAGCAGTCTGTGATTTGTACAATCTCTTGAACAGCTTGCTTCCTGGTTCTTGGCTGGTAGCTCTATTGGTTCCCCTGCCTAGGATGATCTTTCACTGATTTTGCACCAGTGCTTCCTGCTGGCCATCTGGGTCTTCCCTGACTGCCTACTCCAAAGGAGCTTCGGGTTCCTCCTTATCAAAGAACTTTGCTTTCTTTCCTTCAGAGCACCCATCATCATCTGATACATATAGTTTTAAATTTTAAATACTGTCTAGCTTTCCCCATGAGAGTGTTTACTCCAAAAGGGCAGGGACCTTGTCTGTCTTGTGACCAAGCATATGGTTCCCAGAACCAGAAGAGAGTTTGGCCCCTTGAAGGCTTTCAATGATTATTCATTGAATAAAAGAATGAGCCATGAGAGCCACAGGAATCAACTATTAGGAGTATCTAATAAACCGAGATGTCAAATATTAATATTAATATTTGATTAATATTAATATTAATCTACGATGAGATAAGCAGAATTACTTATTTTAAATGAAAGCCTGGGCATTTATAAAATCTACCATGTTAGATCTACTTAGATTAGAACAGGTTTATTTATCTTGTATTACTCTTTTTCATCTATTCCTCACAGAAAGAAATGCCTCAGCCCCAACTATTAAACTTGACTCTGTGGTTCTCAAGCCTCAGGCCAACCCAGGGAGGAATACATCAATTAAAAATACAGGCGATTTGTTGATGGTTTCCTTTGCTGTGAAAAAGCTTTTTATTTTGATGCAGTTCCAATAGTTTATTTTTGCTTTTGTTTCCCTTGCTGGAGGATACCTATCTAGGAAAAAAGTGACATTGCTACAGTCAATGTCAAAGAAGTTACTGCCTATGTTCTCTCCTAGGAGTTTTATGGTTTCAGGCCTCACATTTAAGTCTTTAATCCATTTTGACTTTATTTTTGTGTATGGTTTAAGAAAGTGGCCCAGTTTCATTCTTTTGTGTGTAGCTATCCAGTTTTGCCAGCTCTATTTATTAAAAACATTGTTTTTCCCCATTTTATATTCTCATCAACTTTGTCTCAGAATAATTGATCATATAAATGTGGGTTTATTCCTGGACTTCATTCTGTTCCATTGATCTATGTGTCTATACTGTTTTGATTACTACAGCTTTATAATATGTCTTGAAATCTGGAATTGAGATACCTCCAATTTTGTTCTTTCTCAAGACTGCATTAACTGTTCAGAGTCTTTTGTGGTTCCACACAAATTTTAGTATTGTTTGTTCTGGTTCTGTGAAAAGTGCTGTTGATATTTTGATAAGGATTGCTTTGTATCCATACTTTGAGTAGTATGGACATTTTAACAGTATCAATTCTTATAATCTATGCATATGGAATGTCCATTTCTTTGAGTCATCTTCAATTTCTTTCATTAATATTTTATAGTTTCAGTCTTTCACCTCTTTGGTTAAGTTTATTCCCAGATATTTTATTCTTTTTGGTGCAATTATAAATGGAACTACTTTCTTGTCTTTCTTTTACTTCATTAGTGTATAGTAATGCTACTGATTTTCTAGATATTAATTTTGTATCCTTCAACTTGATGGAATTCATTTATTACTTCTAACAGCTTTTAGGTGGCATCTTTAGGATATTTTTAGTAAAGTATCATGTTATCTGCAAATAGTGACAGTTTAATTTCTTTCTTACCAGTATGGATGCCTCTTATTTCTTTTTCTTGTCTGATTGCTGTGGCTAGACTTCTAGCACTGCATTGAATAAAAGGGGTGAGGGTAACATCTTTGTCTTTTCCTGACCTTAGAGGAAAAGCTCTGTTTTTCACCACTGTATATGATGTTAACTGTGAATAGACATTTTTCCAAAGAAGACATAGAGACAGTCAACAGTACATGAAACAATGCTTAACATCACTAATACTCAGGGTAATGCAAATCAAAATCACAATGAGATATCATCTCATGCCTGTAAGGACGGCTTATATCAAAAAGGCAAGAGGTAAGTGTTGGCAAGAACGTGAAGGAAAGGGAATCCTTGTGCACTATTGGTGGAATGTAAATTGGCATAGCTACTATGGAAAAACAGTCTGGAGGCTCCTCAAAAAATTAAAAATAGAACCATATGATCCAGCAATCCTACTTTTCTGTATATAACCAAAGTAAATGAAATCACTATCTCAAAGAGATATTTGTACCTGCATGTTTATTGATGCTTTAATCACAATAGTCAAGCCACAGAAACAACCTAAGAGTCTGTCGATGGATGAAAAAATAAAGAAAATGCCATATAAATATATATACATATATTATATGCCACATATACATATATACTTATATATAATTTAGCTGTATATTTAAAAAAGTAAGAAATCTTGTCATTTGCAACAACATGGATGAAACGTGAAGTCATTACGCTAAGTGAAATAAATCACACAGGGAAAGACAAATACTGTATGATCTCACTTATACGTGGATCTAAAAAATTGAATTCATAGAAACAAAAAAAAATGCAAGAGATGTTCCTATTTTTACGAAGTGATTTCCAAACAAATTTTCAAATGAAATTTTAAAAAGCATTCTCATATTTGGCTTATTTTATTGCCTTATAACCCTCTATAAATGTATCTATTTCAAAATTTAAGTAATATTTATTTGATTCCAAAACAAATTTATTCACTGTACAACCTTTCAATCTAGATCTACACTTGTCGACTGTTAAGAACCTCTGTGGTAGCATTTCATGTTACGGAAGTGTGAAATGTTGTTTCCCCAGAGAGAAATGGACCTTGCTAAGACAGAATTTAATTACCTTTCCTGTTCAGTCTAGGCCCCAGAACCTGTCATTTAACACTTGGTGCAGTTCTTATGACCCAGTGATCCACAAATATCAGTACCTGAAACTATTCCATACCTTGCTAATTTGTAAATAACAACAACAAAATGCGTTGCACAATGCTGAATCTGCACTCTAAAATTTTCTCTATCCATCTATACTCCCCAAACTCTGAAGAATATGCTGTAGATAACGATGGGTTTCCAGATGCTCTTCACAAAATATTTGATGATGACCTTCGGTGAGTTTGAAAAGACAGTCTACACAGTGATTAAGAATGCAGGGTCTGGAATCAGACATCTGGGTCTGAATCGAGCCCTGCCAGCAGTTTGCTGCAGGATTTTAAGTAAGTTACTGAGTGCTTCTGAACATCAGGTCTCCAAATGAGGGAGATAACAGTACCAGTATTGTGAGAATCACACATACCAAGGCCTATAAACTCCTCAGCACAATATCAGGTACATACTCAGATAGAAAGAAATGATAACTGCTTTGTGGCCAATATTTTCCCAGTTTGTAGTTTATCTTTTTAATTATATTGATTACACTGGTAATATACTGAATTTTTCATTTTGTGCCTTCAAATCTATACATATACTTCTCAATTTTTCAGTCATAGTGGCCTCTAGATAACTATTAGTACCAGCTGAGGGCTTAGTACTAATGTCATTTGTGTCCTTTCTGTGCATCCTTTCCCTTGTTATACTAGTCCCACTCTAATGAACTGTCTTAGGATCTTTGTGCTCTTTCCTCTCCATTTTAGTCTTTGATGGCTCACTTCTGAATCATTAGGTGGTGAGCTTGCATTAGCTGGTTACTGCAGAAGGTTCTGAGTCCTGCTTATATGCTCTGCACCCAATAGTCTCACTCAGTCTCTCTCCATGATCAATCAGTCCTCTCACAGTGGACAGACCCCTCTGCTTTAGCCCCTGTATGAATTTGACTTTCCACATGAGTGTGGAAAGAGAGATTAGTAGAATGACAGTTCTTTTGGTAGAAAGAAGACATTTCCTGGTTGAAGTTAGAGCTGAAAAAAGATTCTCCCTGCCCCCACTGCCCACAAAAGTGAGTGTCATAACATTTCCTATATGACCTATTTAAGTATCTATCTGCCCACACTAACTTAGAATATTGCCATTGATCTGCTACTTGCTTAATGCTGTGTGATCTATGTGATCACAGATTTGATTACAAATACGCACACTTATGTAGCCTTTACAGCTACTGATGATATATATGACCAAGAGGCAGGAATTTTGTTTCTTATTTTCAGGAGTTTGTAAAAAGACCAAGAATTCTCAGTTTCATAGTATGAGTTGGTATTTTTAGTGAGAAAATATGAACAAGAAAAACAAGATCGGTTACAATTTCTATTCAGATAAATTTAATAATAATAACCTTATAGCACAAGTTAATGCCAGTCATGGGTAGAAAAGCAACAGACATATTTGTTGTAGAAAAATTTTACATATACAAAGTAGTACATATAAGAAAATTTAAATAATCTGGCTTATCAGGGAAATTCAAATGAAAATCACATTGAGATATACCACCTTACACCAGTCAGAATGTCAAAAATTGACAAGGCAAGAAACAACAAATGTTGGAGAAGTTGTAGAGAAAGGGGAACCCTCTTACACTGTTGGTGGGAATGAAAATTGGTGCAGCCACTTTGGAAGAGTATGGAGGTTCTTCAAAAATTAAAAATAGAGCTACCCTATGACCCAGAAATTGCACTACTGGGTATTTACCCCAAAGATACAGATGTAGTAAAAAGAGGGGCCACATGCACCCCAATGTTCATAGCAACAATGTCCACAATAGCCAAACTGTAGAAAGAGCCACGATGCCCTTCAACAGACGAATGGATAAAGAAGATATGGTCCCTATACACAATGGAATATTACTCAGACTTCAAAAAGGATAAATACCCAACATTTGCATCAACTTGGGTGGGACTGGAGGAGATTATGCTAAGTGAAATATGAAAAGTGAAATTGACTTTCAAACAGAGAAAGTCAATTATCACATGGTTTCACTTATATGTGGGACATAAGGAATAGCATGGAGGACATTAGGAGAAGGGAAAAATGAAGGGGGAGAAATCGGAATGGGAGACAAACCATGAGAGACTATGGACTCCAGGAAACAAATGGAGAATTTTAGAAGGGAAGTGGGTGAGGGGATGGGTGAGCCTGGTGATGGGTATTAAGGAGGGCACGTATTGCATGGAGCACTGGGTGTTACACACAAACAATGAATCGTGGAACACTACATCAAAAACTAATGATGTACTGTATGGTGACTAACATAACACAATAAAAAATAAGTAAATAAAATCTGGCTGTTCCTCTTTCCCCTCTCTTAGATCATGCCCCCATCTGGCCACTGCCATTACTTCTAATTAGAAGTCTGAATTACCAAAGCACAAATTTGGGATTTTCTTTATTTTCTTGATCACTGTTTTAAGCATTTTTGATCGTAGAAACATAATATCAACCAATACCTGATACTCTTAGTTCATTCTAATTTTTTCCTTAGTAAAATTAGAATTTCTCTACCTATCTTCTTTTTTCTTTTTCAGGATTATAGTTCCATTCAGAGACTTATGTAAGTGCAAGACTTCTGGGAGGATGTGGGATGTGGTGGGTGTCTGCTCCTCAGTCACCCTGCCCCAGGACAAGTCTGACAGATGCTGCATGCTTTTCACATGGCCACCACAGAAAGCTGCTGCCAGGAGTCAATCCTGAGCTGCCCTCACCCAAAAGGAGAATAATACTTAGAATATTTTTTTTTCCTAAAAGAGTGTCTCAGTTTGAGTTTCATGCCTGAAAAAGAATGAGGGGGCAGACTAAGATAAAGTGAAGTGAGCCAGATTCCATTCCAAGGAGTACAAGTAAAGAACCAAGAAGAATGAGGAGGAAGGATAAAAGGCCAAGATAAAGAGGTGTTATTGAGATTAATACTATGAATCATGGCTCTTCAGAGAGAAAAACAGCCCCCAACAAACAGGACTGGCCTGGAACTATCAGCTAGACTTAGGTTTTGCTAAGAGCTGGCCTGACGCTCACAGCTAGGTCTCAGTGTTCTCAGGTCGGGCAAGAATAATTTCACAGACCATCAATATCAGACAAGGCCACTCCGATTGTAATGGACAAAAAAATCACTTTATAATCATATCTGAAAACAGATAAAAACATGAACATTGCCCAAGCCATTAAAAACAGCTATGTATCTCCCTAACCCTGCTAGTGTGAGTGACTGCCATTGCTTTACCAGTTACAGATATAACCTCACTTTATCCCTCCCACCTTACAGGTAAGACTTGAGATAGTCAATCACAGAATTATCCTTGCTTCCTGACTGCATCCAATCCTAAACAGAGCACCACTATCTTAAACTCTCCCCCCAAAATACCTAACACGGTCAAAAATTTGTAAGTTCTTTCTAACTGCCTCTTACGTGGATGTCTCACAGTTCCCCACGTTTGCGATAAGCATTAGACCCAATGTGTTCACCAGCAGATATGTGTTCCTGCTGGTCTTTGGTTATAAGGTATTGAGACACTCTATTCTGCTGTACTTCTTGATGGGTTTACAGGATGTATCACAGACTTGTCTAATAGAAAGAGAGAGGCAGAAAGAGCTGTGCTTGGACTCAGACCAAGCAAGTCCCTGCCTTGGTGATATGGGACCCATGAGGCAGAAAGTGAAGTGAGCCAAATTTCAATTCCAGCTACCTCTCAAATCCAATGTATGAGTCTCCTCTGCACTTCTCTTATCAGTGCCTGCCATAGCATTCTGATCTTCGATAGGTACTTAAAGCAACATGGGATTCCCTTGAACACAGGAACCAAGAGGTTGAGCTGCTTGCACTGTAGCCTGGGCCAGTCGAAGCTCTTCTCTTGCTCAGGCCTTACTCAATGTTAGAAGCTTTTTGGGTCTTCTAGTTAATAAAATGGGCAGTACTCCAATAAGTGGAATAAATTACTGCCAAAGTTTAAATAGGCCTACTAAACATTGAAGAGTTCAACAATTCATTGTTTGTGAAGCTATCTTTTCATGCCCAAGACTCTTGGATTCCAAAAAATTCACTGATGTATCAGATCCTTGTATTTTCAGAAGTATATATACAAAAAAAAAGAAGACGATGACGACGATGATGACAACGACAAAGAAGTAGTACATGTATGCTAAGGCACCTAGCATAATGACCTATCAACTGATATCATCATCGTAATGAATGACCAATGCCCTAGGAACTAACTGATTCAGTTAGTGAAAACCTAATTCTTTTGATATCTTCTATATTTTGACATTTAAAAAAAGAACATTTATAAGATCCCAACATGAAGACCATAATGGAATAGCTGCCATAAATGGGAGTAACTAGTTGATTAATCTGCCATCATTCTCCAAGATAGCCATCTTTCATTCTTGTCAAACTATAGAATTAAATGGGAATGTGAGAAGAATTGCTGTATTTATTCATGACAGTACTAGTCTCTGATTATTTTTTACTTTCTATTTTGAGAAGGAGGGGTAAACTTAACAAATTGTGTGTAGGACAGTGCTCTAAAAATTACAAACATCCCTGGAAAAAATTAAATGATATTTGTAAATGGATAAAATACACATGCTTATAAATCCCAAAATTCAGAATTTTTAATTCTGTTTAAATGTCAATTCTACTCAAATTGATCTATAGATTCAGTGCGATCCCAATTAATATTCTAACAGGCTTTTTTTGGTATAAATTTTCAAGCTGAATCTAAAATTTAAATAGAAATAGAAAGGCTCTAGAACAGCCAGAAAAAAAATTAAAGGACTTATACTAGCTGATCTCAAGGCTTACTATTAAGCTATGATAATTAAGAAAATGTGGCATAAGCATAAGAATAGATACATAGATCAGTGAAACAAAACAGCATCCAGAAAGAATGCCTGCATATATATAGTCAATTGAGTTTCAACAATAATGTCAAGATAATTCAATAGAAGGAAAAGATAATTTCAATAAATGATGCTAGAACAACTAGTATTCATATGGAGAAAAAAATAAAGTTTTAATCATTGCATCTTTTACAAAATTAACTCAAAATAGATCACAGATGTTAACATAATGCTAAAACTTCAAAACTCCTAATTATTAAGGAAATGAAAATTAAAAACACAGCGAGATATCACCTCACACGTATTAGAGTGGTTATTGCCAAAAGACAAGAAATAACAAGTGTTGGAGAGGATGTGGAGAAAAGAGAATCCTCATAAACTGTCGATGGGAATGTAAATTGGTACAGCCAATATGGGAAACAATATGGAAATTTCTCAAAAAATTAAGAATAGATCGACCATATGTTCCAGTTATTCCACTTCTGGTTATCTACACAAAGAATAAGAAAACATTAATTTGAAAAGATATATGCACCCCTATGTTCACTGCAGCATGATTTATAATAGCCAAGATATTGAAACAACCTACTTGTTCACCAGTAGATAAATGGGTAAAGAGGATATTACATACACACACACACATACACACACACACACACACACACACACACTCTCACAATGGAATACTACTCAGCCATAAAGAAGAATGAAATCTTGCCATTTGTGACAACATGGCTGGACCTTGAGGGTATTAAGCTAAGTGAATTAAGTCAGAGAAAGACAAATACCATATGATGTCACTCATACGTGGAACCTAAGTAAACAAAACAAATGGGACAAATGAAACAACACAAAATCTCGTAAACATAGAGAATACATAGATGATTACCAAAGGGGAAGAGATTTGGAGGGTGAACAAAATGGATAAAGGAGGTCAATTATATGGTAACAGATGGTAACTAGACTTTGGTGATGATCACTTTGTAACACTAACAGATGTTGGATTATAATGTTGTACATGTGAAAGTTATATAATATTATATATTACTTTTACCCCAGTTTTTAAAAAAATACTTCTAAAATGGATAATTTTTTTAAAAACTGGCAAAGCAAGTGAATCTTTTTTATACTTATGGTTGAACTGTAAAATGACAATCACTCTGGCAAACAGTTTTGTAGTCTCCTAAAAAATAAATATCGTGAAGTAGCAAATATAAATATATTCTCTAAGAGAATAGTAAAATAAATAAATTGGGGCGCCTGGGTGGGTCAGTGGGTTAAAGCCTCTGCCTTCAGCTCAGGTCATGATCTCAAGGTCCTGGGATCTAGCCCAGGGCTCTCTGCTCAGTGGGGAGCCTGCTTCCCCCTCTCTCTCTGCCTGCCTCTCTGCCTATTTGTGATCTCTCTCTCTGCAAATAAATAAATAAAATCTTTAAAAAAAATACAATAAATTATTCATATTACATTAAAATTAGCAAATTGATTTTTTTTATTCTTGAAACTGAGAAACAGAAAAAGAAAAGATTCAAACATTTTTGAACATGAAAGTGATCACTACTAGAATTAGTCATACTAGAATTAGTCATAAGGTATACAGATGGCTTCCAATTCAGTAGGCAATATAAAAGCAAAGAAAATGTGGCCCATTTAGCAACAGCAGTGCACATGCATGCACATAAACCAATATTCCCTAAAGCTTAGAATACAAAAGTCCTGGCATAAAAAATAAAACCTCAGAAAGTATAAAATAAAATGATGAGAGACACATTCAGTACATTTGTTATAACAATAAATTGAAATTGCCTGAAATTCAACTCAAAAAAGGGAAATACTCTAGAATCATCTATAGATCAGCATTAAAACTATCAACCTTGGAAAAGGTATTCCTAAATGTATCTATTAGAAATATTACAAATGAAAAGATGAGAGCAGCTAATTTTGGCAAAAACAAGTAAGTAAACATGCAATATAGGTTTCAGGAAACATAAATTTTATGGTAAAATATATCAGATTGAAGAAGAATGTCAACATTTATAAAGAGGTTTAATCAAGAAAAATATAACAGTTATGAACATTCCGACTGAAAATTTTCCTTTATCATTTCTTGTTGTACAGATCTACCAGCAACAAATTTTCTCAGCTGTGTATGTATATGTGTGTGTGTTTGTGTGTGTGTGAAAGGGAGGGAGAGAAAAGACTTCGTTTGTCTTCATTTTGAAACAAATTGTCAATATTATAAAATTCTAAGTTTTTTCCTTTCAGAAATCAAAAGTTACCTTTTTAAAAAATAAAAATATAGCTACCTTTAAGTTTACATGGTTTCTGACAAAAAAATCTGTGATAATTCTCTTTGTCACTGTACATAATGAGGCCTTTTCCCTCTGGTTTCCTTTTATATTCAAATTTGGAAGTATATTTGACCCTTTTTTGTTGAATATTTTTCTTCTCTCCCACCCACCTTCATTGAGGACTCCAATTACACGAACGTTAGCTGCTTGGTGTTATCCCACAGGTCACTGATGCTCTGCTCATTTGTCTCAGTCTTTTCTTCCTCTCTGTGCTTTTCATTTTGGATTCTCTAGGGCTGAGAGTTAGCAGATCTTTTCTATGCTGTCTAATCAGTTGTTGACCCCAATCAATTGTATTTTCCATTTTGCATATTGCACTTTTCAGCTCCAGAAGTTCCATTTGGGTTATTTCTCTCCTCATCATATTCATGGTTTCCTGTACCTCTTTGAACATATGGAGCACATATATAATTACTGTTTTAACATCCTCATTTGCTAGTTTCATCATCTTTTTATTTTTTTATTTTTTATTTTTTTAAAGATTTTATTTTTATTTATTTGTCAGAGAGAGAGTGAGAGAGAGATCACAAGTAGGCAGAGAGGCAGGCAGAGGCAGAGGGAGAGGCAGGCTCCCTGCCGAGCAAGGAGCCCGATGTGGGACTTGATCCCAGGACCCTGGGATCATGACCTGAGCCGAAGGCAGCCGCCTAACCAACTGAGCCACCCAGGCGTCCCTCATCATCTTTTTAATTTCTAGAACTATTTTCTAGGTCCATTTCTATTTTAGCGTGATTATAATCACATTTTCTGCTTCTTTGCATGGCTGGTTAGTTTTGTGTTTGATGTCATTCATTGTAAATTTAATGTTGCTCTCTGCTGGGATTTGCTGTATTCCTTTAAACAACGTAGGATTTTGTTCTGGCATGCAGTTAAGTTACTTGGAATAAGGTAAATCACTTTGAAGCTTAAAGCCTTTAAGTTTCACTGGGGTATGTCAAGAAAAAGCTTCTGCACAGCAAAGGAAACAGTCAACAAAACAAACAGGCAACCCACGGAATGGGGAAAGATATTTGCAAATGACACTACAGACAAAGGTCTGATATCTAAGATCTATAAAGAACTCCTCAAACTCAACTCTCAAAAAACAGATAATCACGTCAAAAAATGGGCAGAAGACATGAACAGACACTTCTCCAAAGAAGACATACAAATGGCTAACAGACACATGAAAAAGTGTTCATCATCATTAGCCATCAGGGAGATTCAAATCA
>CM052886.1:25214550-25315547 GCA_028534135.1 Potos flavus
ATAATTGGTTATAATTGGTTATTTTCTCTTGTAGATGTTCTTAAACAAGAGAGCTGATTAAATGTAATACATGTTTGATTCATCCACTGGCTGATTTTATTTATAGCAGAGCAATTTTTGTGAAATTTATTCTTTTTCGTGAAATTTATTCTTGAAATCACAATTTACTATTTTATTATTTATAACACTGAATTCAAATTAGGATTAAATATTGTGACACTTTAACTTTAAAAAATAAATTAATTAAATAAAATCTTTTAAAATAAAGAAACTGGATTCTGAAATCAGATAGTGCTTGGGTTGCTTTACTGATACACTTACTTACTATACTGAGAATGATGTTTGGTGTGTAATTAGAGCTCACTAAATATACACAAAATGATGAAAAGATTGTACTGGGCAATTAACATTACCATCCCTTTCCCATAAAATAGAGATAATATTAAGTAATTCTCAGAGTAAATATGAGAGATTATAAATATTATAAATAATGCTTGAAGAGAATTCAATACAATGCCCGACATTGTTAGTACTCAAAAATGGTTTCTAAAAACCCACTTATTGTTGCACAAATAACTAGCACCTACTAAATCCCATAGTTAACTGCTTTCTTTTCTCACCACTCTTTTTACCAAATCCCCCTCACTCTAAGCAGACAGACTTGCTTCAAACTTCAAATAGAAAATAGAAGCCATTTAACAGGAGGTAAAATGCCCCATATGGTTGACTTGTCACCAAGTGGCTATTTGGTCTCCTAAAATAATAATGCTCTATCAGGAGCTCAGCATCGGTCTTGGTTACTGACAAATTGGACATTCGGAGGCAGCAGTAATACACAGGCCTTGGTACATGGAGACCTTCCTATTGGGTCCATGTATACCCTCCATCTCTGCCATCATGGCCACTCTGTTCACATTCCAAAGTGTTCATATCCCTATCCCATCAGTTCTGGGGTGACTGGTCATAGAGACTGGGTAATGCCAAATGGCTAAGTCATTTTGTCTGCTTGGTTATTTAGTGCCTCTTCCATGGTGTATGCTTTCTGGTAGGCATTAACATTTGAGAAAATGTCTTCACTCCTTGTGAGGGACCGCTTCCCTTAACCTTTCTATTCCTCCCTGTAATGTCCGTCATTTCCACTTCACTCAGGTGATTGCTTTATCTGGTTTCTAAGATCCAACGGAACAGAAAGTTTGTTCCATTGCCTGGGGTCCTTGCCAGAATGTTAAATCCTACATCCCAGGAAAGCAACTCCAGGTCAAAAAGGTTTTTTTTATACAGTCTTACTTCTGGGCCCCCTTGATTAAGTCTCACCAAAATCCAATCACAAGTGTACTCCTCTGGCTCCTGCCCATACATGTGAAATAATTCGACACTCCTTCGGTGTGCTGTTTCTTCCCCCTCTTAGACTCAGCATAACCCCACTGGGGTTGTGTTAGGGACTTAGGTTACCAGCTTCACAACTAGATGAGTGCGGAATTCTGGAAGGGGACACTTGTCTTGTAGGGGAGAGGTTTCTGCAGCATCTTCCAACAAGAAAAATAAACAGTCCTTGCTAGGGAGAAGGGGGCAACATCTACAAATTCTGAGGGCTTGGGGGAATCTCTAGAGCCAAAAATTCCCAGGGACATTCTTCCAGATATCTTCATCCCATGTACTGGGGTCCCAGAACCTACTTTGAGCATTTAAACGTCTCTGAAGCTCTGTCACTTTCACTACAAAATCCTGTGTTTGCTCCTTGGCTGGGTATGTTCCTCCACTGTCGAAGATAAGGGCTTATTTGTAAGCCACCAGAAAGTCCTTCTGGTGTTTTTAGTTAGCTCTTAACTATTTGTTAACCATCCCTAGTTTCCCATTCTCCCTTGTAGAAAGAACATCAATAGAACTTAGCAATAAGTTTGGCCCTTTGGCTGTCTAGTTCCCCGAATCATAAGTGAAATCTTAAGTAATTGGGCCTCCAACTGTACCGGAACCCACATTCTTCTCAGGAGAAAGTTCTCCTCACCATCTGGGCAAAGAGCAAGCTAGTCCCCAAATCCTATCTTAGTGCCTGTTTTCTCAGACCCCTCTCAGCTTCCCTGGGCCGATTTATGTCCTCTGAGAAGCAGAGGCCAAGATGAGATCAGACACGCAGGTATTAATTGGGGTTAACGTCGTGCAGGATAAAGGAGGAAGTAGCAGGGTTAAGTAGGGAGAGCCTTCAGACTGGGATGCCAAACTGACACTTGTGAAAGAAGAGAGGAAAGAAAGGATTGGATAAGAAATCCCCAGACCATGGCTCAGTTGTGAGAAAGTTTTGACCAGGCCAACAGGGATGGGCATTCCCAAGCAAAGGCTGCTCATTTGAACTAGGGCACAAATGGGCCCTAAAATCTCTGCCATGCTCAGCCATTGGCTAGGAGCAACCAAGGGGAAGTGTGGTCTAAGCCTCGCATAGGAGAAGCTACTGGAGGTGATCCCTAGAACTGGCTCTCTCAAAGGATAACTGATCTGTGCACGTCTGTAGCCACCACACTTGGTGTGTCTGAACGTATTGAGAGATGAGAGGAGATCTGCATATTGAGAAATGAGAAGAGAGCTGGAGTTTGGGAATAAAGTAGTGATGAGTGCATAGACGGCTAAACTTGACAAGAGGCAATTAGCAGAAAAAACGAAAAGTTGTACAAGAAAGAAATGTCACAGGGCGCCTGAGTGGCTCAGTGGGTTAAAGCCTCTGCCTCCGACTCGGGTCATGATCTCGGGGTCCTGGGATCGAGCCCCTCATTGGGCTCTCTGCTCAGCGGGGAGCCTGCTTCCCCCTCTCTCTCTGCCTGCCTCTGCCTACTTGTGATCTCTCTGTGTCAAATAAATGGGTGAAATCTTTAAAAAAAAAAAAAAAAGAAATGTCACAATTCACCTTGGTTCAGTGGTGAGTGCTACTTAAATGATCACAACAAGCACAGAATTTAACCAAGTAAAATGTACCAAAATGATTTTACTCAAAAACGACATTGTTAGGAGGGCAAAAGTGTGAACAGCAAAGTGGGGAGGACGGAAGAGACCAGAATTAATATCTTCCATTTGGGAAGTCACAGGACAATTTTTAGGAATAAAGAATCAAAAGATAACAGTATAAGCAGTTTATTTAAAATTATTCAAGTAAATGATAGAAGTAACAACTGAAATAATTGAAGGTGTTCTCTCTAGGGAGCAGGAATCTGTGGTGAAAAGAGATTTAGCAGAGGACTACTGTTTTTCTTTTTAAGTCTATGGTATTATTTTACTTTTTAAACTCTGTCAATATTGAACTTTGATTAAAATATTAAAATTAAATTTTAAAAGGCAAATAGTGTCCCATAGTTAATTGTAAATTCTAATAAATGACTTATGCAATATTCAGATATTATGCTGTTGAAAAGTACATCAAAGCTTATGCTTAACTCATACTCACTAAAGGGATACACTTTTACTCTCATTTCATATTTCACTATTATGCTGTTGAAAAGTACATCAAAGCTTATGCTTAACTCATACTCACTAAAGGGATACACTTTTACTCTCATTTCATATTTCACTAGAAGTGTTTTAGCATGCAAAATCAAAAAGATCATCTACTGTGTCGTTAAGAGATTTTAAAAGGAATGTTTTTAAGTCAGTCAGTGGGGAATTCTGTGGGGTTTTTAGCTCGTTCTCTGATAATATACACTTGGCTTAAGATCCGCCTGTGTCAGCTGTTATCAGCTGCTTGTGTGCGTCACTGAGTTTGCTTTGCGGTATTATCTGTAGCCAAAGGAAACACAGAGGAAATCATCGCAGCAGCTCCACACATTTTAATCAGTTGAAAATAAAAATCTGTTCTCCCACTGGTATTTTCACACATACCTTCAACAGCAAAGCCTACTATATTACAGCAGTAAAAAAAATGCAAAACAAAAAATTGTATATGGATTCTGATAGCTGCTACTCCAATCTTAAAAACGTAATTTATATAAAGTCAGTAATTCTGAAAAGCCCTCTAGTCCCAAAATTTGCATTGGCCTTTTCCACAATGGTGTCACTTACATTTTCGCTTAGAGCTGTTTCCACAATCTTGCCTTCTTTCTTTCACACCTGACTCAAGGAAAGCCTCATCTTCCAGTAGCCAAAATCAAAGCCCCTCCCCCACAGAGGAAAAAACAGGTCTTGTAAAAATGAATCTTGAATGGAAATTATAAGCAATATCCATCATCATATGTACCAAGTATAAACTGTCCCATAACATGAAATGCTGGAACTGTTCAACTTATATTCCGTATCAAATTATTCCCAGTTCTGAGCCCCCACCTGCCTGGGTAGGGAAGCAGCTGATCAGTATCAGTAATTAGTATTTACTCCCACACGCTTCAAAGGGCTGTACAGGGACTCCAGGGTCCAGAGGAAATGTGAAGTTCCCAGATTCCTATTCCACTGTGGTTGCCATCTCACTGTTCCTCCTTTGAGCACATATCCTGCCACGGTGCTTGTATCCTTCTGCAGCACTGGGGCCTGCTGATAGAGCAGCCTACAGAGATTTAGAGAGATACCTCTTCCCAGCTCCCTCAGTGGGCAGCACCTCAATCATGGGAACTCTGATGGCTGCCCACAAGACTTCCAAGATTTTGCCTTCACGAAAGCCTTCAGACAATCCTCCATGGGACTAGCAAGCTTCTGTTTCTTTTCCATTCTTTTTTCAATTAAGTCTGCTCCACCAGGGCAGAGAAGAGGTGGGGGCATGGGGGAATGTGCTCCATTAAATTATTAATACCTTGTCCTGCCACAGTTATTAAAATGTTTTCAGTTACTTGTCCAATTTTCCTTAAGGTAATGAAGAGTGAGTATATAAATGCTTCTTTTAATGCCTGAAATAATTACAGTAATCCTTTGCCAACCACACTCTTGGAGCTGACAAAACAGTTGGTTAGAAATACTTTTTCATAGAGCATAAAAGGTTGGACAGGGGAAAAAAGTTCCAATAGCTATATATATATATATATATATATGTATATATATGTATATATATACAATATTTAAAAGCAGCATAAATAAAAGTCTGGAATATATCTTGTCCAAAACAAATCACACTTATCATTAAAACCTGTTTTGGTAGAAAATCTTCCCTGAGCTCTCCTTTCAATTGTTCTACAACCACTGATGCTGTTTTGTGATCTGCTGAGGCAGATGTACTCAGAAGCCTGATCACTCAGTTAACGGGATTGACAACCATCACCCACTTGCTTGAAAATTAATGTCTTACATTTGCATTCTTCCTATATACAAACCCAAAGGCCTTGCCCTACACAGGCATGAAGGACAACTGAAAGAAGAAATAGTGTGTATGTGTGTATTCACCATTGTGTACACACATACAACCACACACACACACATATATACATATGTATCTTCACAACACTGGAAGTGTTATAACTATAAAACTTTTTCTTTTTTCTGAATCGAATAATGCCTACAACTTTCCACTCACCAAGGATGGCAATAATTTCTACCTTACTTATCAATGGTGCTCACCTATTCCCTTTTACAAAATGCTTATGCCTTTTAATAAGTTATCAAGATGATTAAGAAGTATTATTTTCCCATACTAGTCTTCTATGTATTTGTTGAAAGGATAAAATTTAAAAGATCTTTTCTCTCTGCATATCCCCATAGACCTATACCCAGGTCTGAAAGCGAAAAGAGAACTCTGAGGGTTTAGTATTCTCTTGCTGCATAAGGATCACTGAAGCACCTGTTAAAATACTAATTTTTGGCTGCCATTCCTGGAGATTATGATTTAATGGGTCTGGGGCAAGGCCCAGAAATTTGTATTTTGTGTATTTATGAAGTTTAATAAGTGATTTTGATAGAACCAGATTTGGGAACACGTGTAAAGAACTGAACTAAACTTACAAGTATGTAAAAGATCTCAGACTTTTAAAATTTGTTATAAAATGTTAAATCACTATAAATGTACCCTAGAATTCTAAAAGCTGTGGTTGGAAAGAGATTACTATAATTTTATGAGATATAATTTTATACATATGGACCCCTGCTTTTTGTTATTGTGGTAAAATACGCATAACATGAAATTTACCATTTTTAAGTATACAGTTCGGGGTCATTAAGTATACTCACATTGTTGTGTAGCCATCACCACCATCCATCTCCAGAACGCTTCATCTTCCTCGTCTGACACTCTGTACCCACTAAACACTAACTCCTCATCCCCATGCCCCTGCCCCTGGCAACCACCATTCTTTCTGTCTTTGTGAATTTGACCACTCTAGGTACCTTATGTAACTGAAATAACACAGTATTTGTCCTTTTGTGACTGGCTTATTGTACTTAGCATCTTGTCTCAAATAGTCCATTATATGTATATAGCACATTTTACCTATCCATTCATCCACTGATAGACACTGGGGTTGCTTCCACCTTTTGGCCATTGTGACTAAGACCGCTATGAACATGAATGTACAAATGTCTGCTCAAATCCAAATCTGTTGGATATATAGCCAAAAAAAGAACTGCTGTAATTCTGTAATACTCCTAATAAGATAGAGGAGTGCCTGCATGTGTTTTACCCTAAAATTCCTAAGATATAAATTTAATTCTGATTTTCTAAAGTGACAAATATAAGACTGACCTCACATTGATTGTAGAGTTTTATCTCTACTTGCTCTTTCCTTTCAGGTCTCTGCATCTCAGTATGTTTTAATTGTTTTCCATCTTCAACACACTCTCAAGACAGGTTCACTATTCCCATCCTTCAGTCATTCATTCTCACTTGCTCTTTGTTTCTACATTCACTATCAAGCCCTGGACTGTCTCTTCCAATTCCTATTGCCCGATGAGCCATATCTTTGTGAATGAACACGCTATCTGCCAAGAGCATTGTTCCACTGGCCATTCCTTCTCTTTCCTGGCCTCGTCCTCTCTGGTTCTACCAGCTCTTTCCTCACAGGCTCTAATTCTGTTTAAAACCAGAAGGAAACTCCTTCTATCTTTAAAAACAAAAACACTCAACCCTACATCCCTGTTCATGGCCCACCACGCCTATTTCAAATGCTGAACACAGGCACATGCATGCACCCACACACAGAGACTTGGCCTTTGCTCTAATTAATGCAAAGGATGGTGTGCTCACCTTACACTGTGCCCTAGTTAGCAGACTCAGTAACCAGGGAAACAGTCCTAGCTTCCAACCAACACAGAAAATAAGAGGTCTTTCAGCTAAAGATTAAAAGCAAAAAACAGGGCTATATTGTTTGCCCAATATTACTTAGACAACAAATAGGATTCCAAACCCCATTATTTCCCTTGCCAGCACACATGTACACACACACACACACACACACACACACACACACACCTTTTATAGGTGGTATCCTGTCACAGATTTTCCCTCATGCCTCTAAGTCCCTGACCAGGCCCCTCTGTCCTGCCTGCTGCTGCTGAAGTTTTAGAATATAAGTGAGGTTCAGTGGGGTGGAGTCCGGAGCCTACAACCAAGAAAAAATTCTTGAGATGCTTTTGGTGCAAAATGGTGGTTTATTAAAGCACGGGGACAGAACCCGTGGGCAGAAAGAGCTGCTGCTGCACCGGGGTTGTGATCAGTGGTCCATTATATTCTTGCAAGTTGGGAGCGGGTCAGGGATAGCGTAAGTCTCTAAGGAATTTTGGAAGCAAGGTTTCCAGGACCTTGAGGGGCCAGCTGTTGTTGGGAAAAGGTCATTTATTACCGTCTAATAAAACCTTAGTCATGAGACTCTTCAGATGTATATCGGTGGGCCATATGCTTGGGGATGATTGCCAAGACATATCTTGGGGGCTTCAGAGATATAGGAAGTTTCCAAAGGAATTTTTATATGTTAAAGTAGACTTACAGGATCCTGGTTGGGGTGGGGGGTGGTCAGGCTAGGACTGCCTTTTGCTCTTAGCAAAGTATTAAGGTGGAGGCAGTTGAGTCCTTAGAGGAATGTCACTCTGCCTGTTTCAAAGACTTGTCAGTGGGTAGTAAGGAAATTTAATAACTTTTCTTCTGCCTCTGTTACCCACATCACTGCCAACTGCAGAAGCAGTTGAATCACTTGCTCTAATTGACGAGTGGCCAAATGGCCTAAGGCTGTTTGAAGTCAGGCCTTCCAAGTACCAAAAAGTATAAAACATGCTTCAAAAAAAATCTACTGGAGTTTCCAAAGCCAGACTTCCGATTCAAAAGTTGCCTCCTTACCAGACAGTGCTCAGCATCATTTGCTGGACTTCCTATGCTCTCAGGGCTGTGGCTGCCAGACAGCAGAGGTAGGTCCCGATTAAGCTCCAACTGAGTCTCTGTCTTCTACTACCACACACAAAACAGTGTTGGTAGAGACGAAAGTAATAAATGTCTTATTAAAGTGGCAGGTGGTAAAAATTGTTTCTTTACAAACTCATAGTAAAGGTATAGAACAGGCCAAATTTTAAAACCCAAATCCAAAAAGGAGAAGGAAAACCCTGGGTTTTTTAATTAAAAACCTTTTACCCTTTACTCCACACCCAGCTGAATAATTTCATCTTATACTCGACTTACCTTTTACTGCTAAACACCACCAGAAAAGCCTTGAATCTCTTGTTCCATTTTCCCTAACCACAACTGTATTTCTACAACGACACAGGACTTATCTGCCAAGGCCACCAGTTTAAAACAAGACACAGAAAAGTACTATTACATCTCTTGAATTGGTTTCTTTATTTTGGTGGTGATGCAGTGAAACCGGCAATTTCAGACATTGCTAATTGCACCCTAAAAGTGTATAATCATTTTCTGGAGCAATTTGGCTGTATGTATCAAGAGCCATAAAAAATATTACACATTTTACCTTAGTAATTATGCTTCCTAATAATATAATCCAAAATGGGTAAAGGGGGATTATTTATATATACATTTATAAATACATATTCATAGTAGTGATATTTTAATAGAAAAATGGAAGACTATTCAACAAATGAGCAATGTTCAAGCAAGTTACAGTACAAACATGTAGACTATTGCTGTCTATCATAAATAAGGTTGTAAAAATGTACTAAATGTAAAAATACACTTGATCAACTACTAAATGCAGATAAACATAACCATATAAAAATCTGCATAAGACAAAAGACCATGAGGATGGATAGCAAAATTTAAACAATAGTGCATTAAGGGAATGGCCCTGTACTCTCCCATATCTGAATAGTTTGTAACATTTCATTATTTTTATGACAAAAATGTGTCTCGCATTTTTAAATGGTTAACAT
Organism: Potos flavus; assembly: GCA_028534135.1. Lineage (NCBI taxonomy): Eukaryota > Metazoa > Chordata > Mammalia > Carnivora > Procyonidae > Potos > Potos flavus. Next base: position 25,223,818 of record CM052886.1, read on the forward strand.
CAGATGGTCACATAAAATCATTATTAAAACGCTATTTAACACTTTACACTGATTATGAATACCTATTATCTAATACATAGTAATTTTAGTTTCTTATAGATAAGCCAGCTATTTTATAGTCTATCGACCAAATGGATGTCTCAAATGTGTGCAAATGCAATGCATTTTCAAGCTTATTTGATTCCCAACCATATATCCTGACTGAGACTTGAAGTTTATATTATTTTATTTCAGATACTAATGAAATGATTTTGACTGTATAATCTTCAACAAGACCAAATGAAATCTTCACAAATTATATGGCTTTGATGCTTTTATCACTACATATATGTGAGATTAAGAATCAGCCAGGAGGGGCGCCTGGGTGGCTCAGTGGGTTAAAGCCTCTGCCTTTGGCTCAGATCATGATCTCAGGGTCCTGGGATTGAGCCCTGCATTGGGCTCTCTGCTCAGCAGGGAGCCTGCTTCCCCCTCTCTCTCTGCCTACTTGTGATCTCTCTCTCTCTGTTGAATAAATAAATAAAATCTATATTAAAAAAAAAACTTAAAAAAAAGAATCAGCCAGGAGTAGAAAATATGAAAAATAAAAGGAATCTGGAACAGAGGGGAGAGATTTTATTCCACTGATTATATTCTGGACAAAAAATACAAAATGCAAATCGGCTGAGAAGCACTTTTACTTATTTAAAGATCATGAAAAGTTAGTACCATATCAGAACAAATACATGCAATGTCTCATTCCTGTTTGCAGATAATGCTAATGAAAGTTGCGTCCTGATCATAGTATTCTATGGGACCACGTAGATAAACAGAAGCAAAAGTTATGTGAAGTGGCAATTTAGGAAGGAGAAGAAGTTACAAAAGTAGTGAACTCCCTTTTGTCACGCACTCCTTCCCCTCCCTCCCCACCTCTCCCCTGAGCTAAAGAGTGAGGAATGTTCCATGTAGAGTGTCAGTGAGTTTCAGAGCTTTCCACTCACTTCATCTTTTGTAAATGAGTTGTCACTCTCAGAACAAAAAACAAAAAGAAAATGTTTGTGTTCAAAGCACGTTACAGGTGGAGTTTCAACACGTTCGCATCTGTTTCCTTTTTGCCAGGGAAAAACTTGGTTGAAACCAGCTTGACATGTATCAGCCTCTATATGGCCTGTCTGCCATTCCCACAATCACTGGATAACTAGACCACAGCCAAAATGAGGACATGTCCTTTCCTTCCTCAGTGTCTTCTGAGCAGTCAATTTAAATTATCGTATTGGTTCAATCAGCACGTTTTAGGACTTTATGATTCTTAGTCTCAGGGTTTTAGCTAAAATTTTTGTCGATGGTGGTTTCTAGTATTTTTCCAAGAACCAATTTAAATTGGTTGTCAAAAGCTTCCTATTCCATCAAGTTGAAACTGATCGACGCACAGTATTAGAAGGGGCTTAACAGATACTGTTTTGTAGATAACAAATCAAAAATCCAAAGAAATCAAGCAACTAGCTTAAATTCTGTAACCATAACATCAGTTAGTTGTAATCCATGTGTTCTGGCCTACAATCCAGTATTCTTTCATCTGTGCCTCCCTATATCCCATTCTTACTCCACATTGGTCTCTTTTCTACCCTAGTAGAATCACGGGATCTCGGAGTTTAAATTATATTTAGATTAATCATTTTGGTCATATAAAATTTTTAAATTTCTGTGTAGCAAAGGTAAAAACAAAACGAACAAACAAAAAACCACAGACAAAATCAAAAGACCAAAGTAACTTAGAGAAATAATCTACAAAATGACAAAAGGTTAATCTCCTTAATTAATAAAGAGTTCTTCAAGCCAATATGAAAAAGACCACAGTCCAATAGAAAAATGAGCAAAAGATTTAATTTAGCAACTTGTCATTACACTGGGGATTCCCTTTCCTGCTTTTCTATGATAAATCTTCTGTTTCCTGGATCCCCTTTCTTGATTTAGTCCCTCATTTTCAAAAGCGCATCCTCCAGTGGGTTTCTGAGAAAGGGTATAAATATTTTGAGATAAATATTTTGAGTCTGTGGAAGTCTGAAAGTATCCTTATCCTGTTATACATTTGATTAATGCTAGATTTCTATGCTTGAAAAAAATATATACGTAAATGGAAACGTATTTTTATTTCATTCTTTATTAGCCACGATTACTATTAAAAGGATGTGCTTGATATTGGGCACTGCATACTTTTCAAAACTTGGAATCAGAGTGGACACTGTCACCCCTGTTTCACCCCAAAATCACCCACACTGATTTTCACAGAGTATCTGCTTTTAACAGCATCAACCCAGTTTTGCAAAAATAATGCCATTAAAAGGAATACAGCTCAGTCTAAAGTTGGAACTGTGCACTACCTCAATCTAGTATTTCAGGATGTATCCAAGACATATCATTATCACTGGGTCTACCTTAAAAGTAAAACAGCCAGTTCTTTTACCAGCAAAATGGGTCCACTGAGGCATAGCACAAGAATTGCAATTTGGGCCATGCAAGCTATGGTAAACCGCTGGCAAGTCTGGAGATCACAGGAGAAGAATGTTACTTTATAGAGAAAAGGAGGAAGTTCAGAGGGACTGCTCTGAATGAAAGTCCACTGGAGAAAGGTAAGAGTTCTCATTGGCTGAGTTATGGTGTTTTCTTATTGGTTGACTTTGTTGCTGGTCAAGTAGACAAGGTACAACATTTTCTTTTGGGTTTACAAATGATGGGGAGTGGCAGGGTCTGAGAGCTCCCCCTTTCTGGCCTCCCAACTCCATTTTATCTGAATTTTCCTTTATTCATTTTCACAACTGCATTTTCCTGAAGATTTAAAAAATTCTAGGGACACCCTGTGAATTTGCTATAGTGCCATGGACAACTTCAGTGTACAGTTTGGGAACCTCAGAACTAACCATTAGGGAAAACTCAAGTTAGATCCCTTTACTATGTATTTACAGTATAAGTACATTTTTTTGTATTTGTGTGTATACATTAAATATACATATTATGCCTTCACACACATATACACATACACAAATGTGTGCCATTTTTTCTATGTATGTGTGTATGTACATTATATATAGCAACGTGTATATGCTATATAAATTTAAATGCTTTTAAAATTATAAACGGATTTACATCAAAATGATGATTATGATCTCTAAGTGGTGAAATTATAGGTGACTCTTACCTTCTTTCTACTTCCTATGTTGGTTTTACACTTCCTATGAGGTTCTATTTCATAACCAGTGAAGACAGGACAGCTCTATTCTGAACAAAAAAAATTAAACTAATAACTAAAAACATAAACCAAGGTTCTATCCAGCTTCTTCTTTTAATGAGGAAAGCAAATTTAGAACTCATTCAACAAAAGGATTTTCCTGCTGAGAATGCATTTAAACCATTGTAAATAATCAGAGACAGACTGGGGTAAAAGTAGTACCTACCACTCTATAGTTCAATTAATTGCTGAGGAGAAGAATCTTCCTCATTCATAGATTGGTCATAATTTAAAAAAAGGAACAAGCATGGGGTTGAAGCAATAACACTCTGAGAAAGAAACAGGAGAGACATATGACAAAAAATATTAGACTTAAACCCACAACACACACCTCAAATACACTGCCATGAAGCTGATGAAGACTTTAAACAGTCCTCTTGGGTAACTGAACTTAATGAAACAATGGCCTCTAAAAATACTCAAATAGGGTGGGGGTGGTGGAAGGGAAAAAAAAAAAGGCCATCACAAAAATAAAAGTCACATTTGGAAGCAACAGAAAGGAGAGTTGAGGAAACAAAATCCGGTTCATGGAGGGCAAGCTTGAGAACGTGAGCCAAACCAAAAGAGTTTAAAAGGATTAGAGAGAAAATTAGAATGACAGAAGACAAAAGAATTCAAATATACACTTATTTGATGCCTCTGAAGGAGAAAACAATAAGACACAAAAAAGTGTTCAAACTATAATTCAAAAATCATTTTTTCAATAAATACTTGAATCCACCAATTCAAAGGTGACAGTATGTTTCAGCAAAAATGAATGCAACTGATAAACTGGTGAAGTCTCTTTCCTGGTAAAGATATTAAACTTCAAAAATAAAGAATCTATGAGAAGTATAAGTCAATAAGCTTCAACTTTCCCACAGCCACATTATAATGCCGAAAGATGGTGGGGAAATGCCAGGTCCTCAGGGAAAAGATCTCACACTCTGGAGATTTGTATAGTCAAAGTATTGTCCAGGCACAAAGAGACCAACAGTAGACATTACAAACATGGATGAATTAGGAAATATAGCCCCATGAATACTTCTTAAAGAAACTAACTTTACGAAGATGGATGGTGGTGATGTTTGCACGCCAAAAAAAAAAAAAAGAAAGAAAAGAAAAGAAATTAACTTTAGCCAATTGATAAAAGGAAGAAGCTGTGGCAAGAATAAAGGTAGTCAGTAATGAATCCATTTGAATGTAGAGCTAAAATTGAACTGCTGTGGCAATGGTGGTCACAGGTCAGGCCATGGACTTAATTGACCGTGACCATGTACGAAGGGCCATCCAGCAGGAGGGTTGGTGTGAGAGAACATGAAGGGCCAGGGGGATGAACTGATAAACGTTGTTTAAAATACACAATTCATGTATAGTCTAAATAATACTCTGTGTATACTATTTTATGGTATAAAAAGACCCACTAGAAACCTTTAGAAAACATAAAAGGAAAGGTTAAAAAAAAGAAAAAGAATCAGATAGGATCACATAATAAAACATGGTGTGCTGAAAAGCAAAGTTTGAAACAAAGTGACACAGCAAAATTGGAAATAGAAGAATCAACAGACTTATCTGGCAGATACAAACCCAAAGAAAGCAGGGTCATCATAGCAGTATCAGACATGCTGAACACAAGAAAAAGTAACAAATATGGCCAAGAGTGGCACTTTAGAACAATGCCTACAATACATAAATAGATCTGACAGTCATGAATATTTATGCAGCAAATAATAACAAAATATTCTTAAAACAAAAACAAGAAATACAAGTGACATTATCAGTTAAGTTTCTTTGGCTATAAACAACAAAAACCAATTCTGGCTCATTTAAGACTAAAAAGAATATATTGAATCACATAGGTGAAGATCCTTGAGCTGGAATGGTTTCAGACAAACCCGATTAGGACATCATCCTCAGGGGCTTGCTTGACGGTTCCTGACAACCTCCATTTCTCACCTGAGGCAGCAGAGGGGGTAATCAGCTTCCTCAATAGCCCAAACAAAGGTCTAGATATATAATCCTGGGTTTTGTGCTGACGTAGACACTGTGATCATGGGAATAAAATCATACACTGATGGTCTAGCTTAGCTAGTTAGCTTAGCTAGTTCACTCAGCTAACTTCTTCTTAGAGAAGAAGTCAGAGTCAGAGAGTAATTATTTTTGACATTGCAAGACCCATGATCTCTGTCACAACTACTCACAACTGCTCTGCTATTGTAGCACAAAAGCAACCATATATAAATGAATGAGCATGGCAGTATTGCCATAAAATTTTATTTATGGACACTGAAATTGGAATTTTGTATGATTTTCACATATCATGAAATATTATTCTTCTTTTGGCTTGGTTTGTTTGTTGTTGTTGTTGTTTTTTTGCAACCATTTAATGATGTAAAAACCATTCTTAGCTCAAACTTAATAAAATGAGTGGCATGCAGGATTTGGCCCATGGTTGGCAGTTTGCCAACCTCTGCTATAGGATCCCCACAAAACTTGAGGACAGAAGACTGAGAGTAAGAGAGAAGTTAGCCCCTCAAAGCAAATTAGGGTAGTGAGTGCTGAACAGCAAACACAGTAAGTGTTTACCCTGGTACCATGAAGCTTTACAATTTTAGTCCCGAAGGGCTTAAGGGAGTGTTGACCCCGGAACTCAAATAATTCATCCTGATGCTAGAAGCGTAACAAATGGCCCGCCTCCAGCTCCTAACCCCTTTTCACTCATCATTATTATTGCCAGGAGCCACAGCCTGTATGACTGTCTACTTTCTGTGGCATCAACAAAACAAGCAAGTCACCAGTCAGGATAGCTCTGCACATTCTGAATGTGGACCACTCGGTCAGTGCCTGGTTCCCAGTGTTACTGACACCAAGAAATCATATGATTTGGGGATATTCTGTATGTTCTTTCATTTATTCCACAAGGAGCTAGTTATTGATGGCAATCCATTATTCTAGGCTCTAGGGAAAAGAACAAAAAGAGGAGGAAAAAAAGGGGGGGAAAGCACCTGCTTTCATGGAGCTTATTAATTAACTAATTAAAAGTAAATAGAGAAAACAGAAAAATAAAACAGGGAAAGGAATGAGGGAATGTCGGGTGCCATTTTAAATAGGTGGTCAAGGAAAGCCTACCGTAAAGATGACATTCGAGCAAAGATCTGAAAGAGAAGAGGGAGTGAGCTCTTCCAAAAACCCAGGGAAAGAGTATTTTAAACAAAGAGACTAGCAAGTGCAAAGGTCAGGGGGCAGGAATGTGACTAGCATTTAAGGAGGTTAGGATGGCTAGAACCGTGTGAATGAGGAGGCAAGTAAGAGAAGATGAAGTCAGAAAAGTAGTAGGAGAGGAAGCGCAAATCACAAAGGACCTTGGAGGCCATAGCACTCTGATTTTTACTCTGAGGGTGCCATAGAAGAGATTTGAATAGACAAAACATGATTTGACTCACTCTCTTAAGTGATCATTTCGACTCTTGTATCAAAGATAGAATTTTGAGGGGCAAGGGCAGGAGACAGGAAGACCAGCTAGGAGGCTGCTGTAATCATCTAGATGCCTCTGCCCCCACTCTCAAGCAGAGAACATTCCACTGGGGGAACTACAACTCTATCTTCAAGCCTCCAAGTGCAGCTTATGAGAAACTAAACTATCACACAGCTTTGCAGAGCAAATGCTAATACAGTTAGCTCAGATATTCACCTCCCGAGCTGGTTCCTGTATGAGCGGACATTATCAGGGGAGCCCCAGCTGACATCTGCCGGCACGGCACAAAAGGAATTGAGAGAACAGAGCCATCCATCACCTGTTGCCTAATATTACCCTCAACCTCTGCAAATCCACAACTCCATTTATTCTATCGTATGTTCTGCCTATACTTTGGTTCAAAGGTCTCCTGCCAGCATTCACTTAAGCTCTCCACTCAGTGGCCTTTGTCACTGCTGGGCCTGAGCAAAGTTAATCACCATGAATTGTATTTGTGTTAAGAGGTAGCAGAGATGCCACCAGTATATTCTCATCATGGAGGAGCGTCCCACTTCCTTATCCAGCAGGCTGGATATTACTTCACGTATTATTCCTTCTTTGATATTATTCCTTCTTTGAGCTAAATACTCTGAACAAATACACAGACATTAACTTTAGGCTATTTTCTTTGACCTTGCGAGAGCCCTACAGGATTTGTGGCAAGAAGGGAAAAGACAGCACCACTGCCTCCACCAGAATGGCCAAGCCACCGGTTCAGCAGCGCCACCTTCAGGGATGCCCTGAGAAGTGCATGTTTGAGAGCCTGAAAGGGACAATTTTTATATCCCAAACACCCATATAAATGCCAGAGAAGAGATCTGTTATTCTAGAGTAAGAGGATTCTGCGATGGTCAAAAATGTTTGATGAATCCTGAGGCTCACAAGATAATGGCAGAAAGTCAGCCCCAATTTCCCTCAAAGGGCAAAGGTTTGAACGATGCTTCACTTCCTCTGCGAATTTAAGGGCCCTGAAGTTCCTGTTTAAGGGACCAGCTGCTCATCTGCCCTAAGCCCATGTTTTTAAGATAAGCTACATAACAGTACCCTTGGGGGGAGAGGGTAAAAAATGCCAATGCCTATGCTCCTCCCCAGGCAGCTGACTTGGCAATCCCTTGGGTGAGGTCGAGGCATTACTGGAGTGATTAAAATGTGCAGATAGGGTTGAGCACCTCATCCTGAGCTCTCAAAACTCATTCCTTAAGTTGGGGCAAAAATCATTCGGGGGGAAAAAGCAACCTGTGTCCCTGAACCTAATTCAATAGAAAAGCAGCCCCAGGCAAGGTCTGTTCTCCCTGTGGGAATGGAAGTTGTAAGCTACCAAAACTCCCTTGAAGGTTCAGAAGTACTTCCCTTTGCCTTTGTTCTCTAACACGCAGCCAAGACAAAGCTACAAATCCAGCATCCCCTGTATGCTTCCCTGCTCCAGGAAAAAACAAAAACAAAAGCAAAAACTAGTTCTGTTTATCTGCTTCTTGACAAGCTGCCTTGTCATCAGTGAGCTTATAGGTCCCTCTTCTTGGAACACTCCCCTCTCACAGTACACTTCACTCCATTCTCTTCTTCACCCAACTAAACTTTTGCGACTAACTTTCCTCAAGGCAATAGACCCTCCTGCTTCGGAGAGATGATCTCCTGTTTGCTGCCTAGCGTTCTCTGCTCCTTGCTAGTACAGCACTCAGCACACGGTGTTACACTGCTTTTCATCAAGTCTGAGACACCATCAATTAGGTGATATGGTATTTCATGGAATACTAAGGAACAAAACAAGCTGTCAATAAAATTATAACAATGCTTTCTTGTAACTTAGAATTTTCATTTCATACATATTGGAAGAATTCTTTTGGTATAATTTTGAGTTCTATCAAAGAGCCCACGGTTTTGTTAGCATTTCTTATTTAATCAGCTAATAGTCTCAATTTTTCCCCCGTTGACATGCCAATAGAAACTTAAGCAGTTGCTGTTCCAACTCGTCAAAAGTTGCCTCCTTTCCTTTTTTGTTTTCAGCAAAACTTTCTGATATTCATGTTTGACACCCGAATGACAGCCCTGCATGATGAATGGATTGGTCACATCAACTCCTTGTTGTGAAATTTCTTTCATCTTTTCAAAAGGATTTGGCAGTTTCTCCTGCCTTCAACTGAATTGCTTGGCATGTGATATTGGTATTTCTCAGACTTTAATGTGCATACGAATCACCTGAGGACCTTCTTAAAATGCAGATTCTGACTCAGTGAGTCTGGATGGGGCCTGAGATTCTGCATTTCTCACCACTAGTTCCAAGGTGATGCTGATGGTCTCGGTCTGGACACCTCACCTGGTATGGGAAAATGATAGGCAATCCTTTGCATGTATCTCAGTCCCAACACCTTACACAACTTATCCAGCTTGTATTTTCATTCCCTAGGATCCATCAAGCATCTTATTAATTTGCAAGAAAACAAGAAAGGCGGTCATCCCTCCAGTGATAAATATTTTATTTCACTAATACCAAAGAGACACCCCACTGCAGTGTTTCTAGCCTTTCTGCAAATGCAGTAACTTTCCAATCTAATGCTGAATTATAGTATCATCTTTAAAAGCACCATAAGTGGCAATTAGCTCAATGCATGGAGTATCAACAATGTATATATTGGTGAAGAGAAGACAGTAAGAACAGCTGTGATCCAGTTTGTACATACACAAACCAAGACTACTTATAACTACTGCTTTGCCAACAGCATTTGTGAGATGCCATTAATTGGAATGTGCAACTTGATTTCAAAGATGTACAACTGTGGAAAAACAACGCATGCCTTAGTATGGATGCAGTTGTATGGTGGTCTATGTGCTTGTCTCTTTTCCCCAACTGTATTGTTACTTGCATGCAGGAACTAGGAAACCCTTTGTCCTAAGCCCAGAACTCAGTGTCAGGCACGAGCTAAGTGCGTGCAGTGCAGATGCAACCTTAACACTCCTCCCAACCAGGTCATTTTGGCTGGACTAAGAGTCAATGAAAAACTTATTTGTAAAATGCATATTTGAAATGTTCTCCGGTCCTGGCTACCCAGGGTTTACTGTGAGTAAACTGGGGACAACCAAGTGCTTCTCGGCTAATCCCAGCCCAGGATAGTAGAGTAGATAGTAGTGGTACCAAAAAGGCTTACTGTGTGATTCTTTGAGATTCTGGTAACTATAATTTGCCTTTTCCTACATTATGATTGGTTTACTTCTTCATTCCCCACTCTCCTGGCTGGCCTATATTTCATTTCTCCTTTTTTTCTAGGTGATGGTTCAAATCAAATAGAAACTTGGTGTCCGTCTAGGGATTCACTTGGACCTTTTAGTCCATGAGCATCTCTGAGGTAAGTATGTAGTCTCCCACCTTCAGAAGAAAATGAGGGAAGAATTATGTTTAACATGTTACCAAAGCACTTCATGAAACGGCAAGTTCATGAACACAGAAGTTGGAAATATATATTAACTAAATATTGTGAGGATATCATGCAAAATCTCAGCAGCTGTAGAAAATTAGATTTTCATGACCTGATTTTTTAGCTTCCAAACCATGATGCATAAGACAAGTATTCAAATAAAAAAGCCCTCCACCTAAAGCAATCTCATTGGAATAGAAATAGACATTTCATAGTCCAACATGAGAATTTAAATAAAGCCATTACATTTCAGACTTGAAAGATCTTAGAAATCATCTTGTCTGAACCTCTGTATGTTCATAGGATTGGGATCTTTATAGGCCTTCCCATCCTCACAATTCTAATATTTGTTATAATTTTCACATTCTTTATTCATATGAAAGCATGAGAGTGTTCAACACTTGATTCACAACAATAAAACTTCTTTTTGTATATGCTTAAATCACAGTATTTTAAGTTAAATATTCCTTATTTCGAGCAAGAAAATGAAAAGATAACGGAAGGTTCTAGCTCTATTCTCTGCCCCTATATAATAGAACTCATTAAAAAAATGCAACTAGTGACCCTAACTAGGCAGATATACAGCCAATAATCTTACCATTTAAGGATACTAAAAGTAACATTATTTCCGTTAAGACCTGGGGAATGGTGACATCAAAGAGACATATTTTTATGATAAGGTAATATGTTTATAAGGGTTGAGGGAAATGCTTCTATAAGTGGGGAAAAATATCCTCAAATTTTAAGCTTTTTCTAAGCCATAATTTCAAATTTCTTTCTTTTAATATTCATATTTGCTATAAAGAAAATTGAAGTTGTTTTTAAAACTTCTTTACAGGAATCTGACTGCTTACATCAAAAAATCTTCCCCACAAGTAGTTAGATCCAGCAGCAACTTCCACTACTGATAAAACTTTTAGTATTTCTTCATTCAAGAGTCCCCAAGCAGATATTTATTGCATGCAAACCTCTTTCATATTTCTCTTGTATTATTCTGGTATGTGCAAGAATGTGCAATATCAACCCAAAGCCTAAAAAGTGCTAATGTGCCTTTAAAAGGGCCTAATTTATGGATAAAGGAGCTTAGTTATTGAGGTTGGAAGGTGCCTGTGTGGTCTTTTCCTTTCTTTTCACATATAAATTATGTTAAGGAATCATTTTTCTAAAGTCCATACAATAGATATCCTTACAATAGTTGGCCCAAACCACAGACAGCTACAAATGTTTATCAATTGCTTTGGCCCTAACTAAGCCCCGATTCTGTTACTTACTTTCACGTCTAGCTGGGACAGACTGGCAGAGTAAACACTGAGTAAACAGAAAGCCAAGAAACAAAATGTTTTTCAATTCATTTGCAGGAAGGACAAAAAGTCAAACTCATACTCCATAAAAACTGGAGCTTTGGTGACCTCTTGTGGGGTAATTTATTAGTAGTTCATAATAAAGTAGTCCAAGAATGGAATCTGAGACAAGTTTTCTTTGTAGGTCTGTTACACTGACAGGCCTACTGAGACCCAATGGGCCTGTTATTAACCTAGAAATGCCTATCTCTACATAGTTATCAATGCCGTGCTAATAACCGCATTTGGTTATATATTCAAGAGAGCTTCTCTATGTATAGACACATATCAGGAGTGATTTAAATAAAGTATTAACTATATTAAGACACTCTAGAATCTTTTATTCATGGGTAGGAAGGAACACTCCAACAACCTATTCAATATTTGATGGCCTTTTGCAAAGGGATGAGATCACAAGGGAGTTTGGGAAGAGATTATGGATAATCAAATCTAAACTACTAGGCATAGTATAAGGGCTCAATAAATGAATTAATGGAAAACATAAATTAAAGGATCATCTTCATACTTAATAGTTAACATTAATATCATGAGGCCTTTAATGAGGCCACATAGCTGGCAAGGAAGCATTGTTATTTTATAGCTCTACCCTGCCTCATTTGTATAGATTTGCACATTGCAATTTGGTGCCTTATAAAAAATACATGGAAATACATGACATATATTAATGGTATGAATGAATGATTTTGTAGAAAAAAATTTAACCAGATTTGCATTAAAAGAAATGTGTCTAAATTGGGGGGAAATATTCATTCAGAAGGAAAAAATGCATCATCATTGATGGTTTGGGAATTTGTACCAACATAAAGAGTGGACAAGAGAATAGTGAGCTTGCTAAAAACATCAGAAAATAATGAATAGGAAAAATGGCTCCCTGTTTGGTCCTATAGCATTCAAATAAAACATGCATGCTGTATTCCCTTTAGTGTCTTTTGGTCCTTTTGCTACTCTGTATCACTTATATGATAAATTACTTCTTCACAGAGAGCACTGTAACAAACAGAAATAGATTTCTGTGCCTCACTGCAATCATAGTTGGGTAATACTGATTAGTCCCCTTGTCCAATCTCTACTAAAGTAAACGAGCACTCCTTCCCCATCAAAGGCATGACAATTTAGTGTTTGATGACTCCAAATACCTCATGAGAGACAACTGATGGAGGAGATAAAGCCATTACTCCACACTTAGAAAACTATTAGAATATTACTTCCGGAAATATAATGCTGTACTTTGCTATTGAATGAGAAGTAAAACAACTAAAAGTGAATTGGATTGAAACATTAAGCAATCAGATCTAGGGTTGTGATGGTTTGAACATAACCACTTGGACATTCATTAGCGGCACTTCATCAGAAGATATCTATGTTCCATATACCCTGGAATATAACTTTTCAGAATTCCCTCTTAAGAGCGTTTTCTTAAGAATCAGATTTGTCTATAAATTCTTGATTAAAAAATCTGAAATATACATAAAGTTTCTTTTTAGTTTTTCCTTTTAGCTCCATTTTAGTTTTTTCTCCTTGAAATCCAGTCAGGTATCAGTCTTATCACTCACAATGTATTAAGTGGGAATCTGAAACGTAAATATTTTAGAAGATGGGTCAATAGAAACAAAGGCTATTGAATATACATTGAAAAACTAAGAACCAACTTATCTGACATAGTGTCCAGATATTAACAAGATTAACAAGATTAACAAGATTTCCTGTGTTTACACTTGGTTCAAAAGCTGATCCTAAAATGTCCTAAAAGTTTGTTTAGGACATTATGCCTTGATTACAAACCATTGGAAACTATACATGAAACAATATTTTCTATTTTACAAAAACTGTATTTCAACCTTGCAAGTACCGGTCTGTTAATAATTACAGCTAGGCTTTAGAATTAAGGTGTAAGAAAAGTAACAACTGATATCCCATTAATTCAAAGGATCGTAAGAGACTGCTATAAACAACTAAGAACCAACAAAATGGACAACTGAGAAGAAATGGAAAAATTCTTAGAAACATACAACTTACAAAAACTGAATCAGGAAGAAATAAAAAAAAATCTGAAGAGACCAACTATTAGTAAGAAGATTGAATCATCAATCAAAAATCTCTCAACAAGAAAAGCCCAGAACCAGATGGCTCCAATGGTGAATTTCACCAAACATTTGAATTAACACCAAGCCTTCTCAAACTCTTCCAAAAATCAAAGAGATGGGAACACTCCCAAATTCATTTTACTACGAAAAGATTATCCTGATACCAAAACCAGAAAAGGACACAAATAGGGGAAAAAACAAAACAAAACAAAAAATAAACAACAACAAAAAAAGACTCACAACTATAAGCCAATATTCCTGATGAATATAAAGGCAAAATAGTCTCAGTAAAATACTAGCAAACAGAATTCAGCAGCACATTAAAAGAATCATTCACCACAATTAAGTGGTGATGCAAGCATGGTTCATCATATACAAATGCAAGCATGGTTCATCATATACAAATCAATGCAATACATCATGTTACTAGAATGAAAGAAAAGACTATGCTCACCCCAACAAATGCAGAAGAAAGTCTGTGTTAAATTCAACATCTGCTCATGATAAAAACTCTTAACAAATTAGGCACAGAAGGGACATATTTCAACCTAATAAAGGCCGTATATGACAAGCCCACAGCTAACATCACGCTCAATGGTGAGAGGATGAAAATTTTTCCTCTAAAATCAGATACAAGCTAAGGGTGCCCACTATTATCACTCCTATTCAACATAGTCCTGGAAGTCTTAGCTGAGCAGTCAGGTAAGCAAAAGAAATAAAAGGTTTTAGAATTGGATAGGAGGAAGTAAAATTGTTTTTATTTGCAGATGATATTATTTTATACAGAGAAAATCCTAAAGACTCAACCAAAAAATTGTTAGATCTAATCAATGAATTTGGTAAAGTTTTAGGATACATAATTAATATACAAAATCAGCAACATTTCTATACACTAAAAAATTTTTGAAAGAGAAATTAAGAAACAGATCCCATTTATAATAACATTAAAAATAATAAAATTTGGGGGAATAAATTTAACTGAGGAGTTAGAAGATCTGTAACAGTGCAAAGCAAAAAACACTGGCGAAAGAAATTGAGGAAGACACAAATAAGGGAAAGGTATTTTGTATCCATGGATTGGAAGAATTAATATTGTTAAAATGTCAATACTACTAAAAGCCATCTTAAATTCGGTGCAATTCTTATCAAGATTCCAATGGCATTTTTTACAGAAGTAGAAAAAACACTCCTAAAATTTATATGGAACCCCAAAAGACCCCCAAATAGCCAAAAAAAATCCTTAAAAAGAAGAACAAGACAGGAGATAAGACATTTCCTAATTTCAAGCTATACTATAAAGCTATAGCCATCAAAACAGTATGGTACTGGCATAAAAACAAGCAGACCAATAGATCAGAACTGAGGGCAAAGAAATAAATCTAAGCATATATGGTCAACGAATATTTGACAAGGGAGCCAAGAATGCTAGATGGGGAAAAGACAGTCTCTTCAGTAACTGGAGTTGGGATAATTGTATATTCACATGAAAAAGAATAAAACTGGACCCATATCTTACACCACTCACAAAAATTAATTAAAAATGGATTAAATACAAATGTAAGACCTGAAACCATGAAACTCCTAGAAGAAAACACAGGAACAAAACTCCTTGACATGGGTCTTTGCATCCCACCTCAAACGCTTTATTTCTATTCCCACATTTTCTTCCTAAGTCTCACTGTAGAGATGAGTAATATTTTATCAGGTTGATGTAACATCATTTATTAATCATTTGCTTTATGGTAGTATGAGTTGATTGTAATTTATTTGCTATCAAATACAAAGCTGCTATGCCACGATATGAAAGTTTTGGAAGGCTTTATTACTACCAATAGTTTGTGCTATATCTCTTTTGAAATAGTTTAGGAGCTCTCAGGGTCCCAGCAAAAAAAAGAAGATGGCATATTACAAAGGGTTTTATTCACGACAGTTTAATGAAAGGACTATTTACCAATGCGTGGGTAGGATTAAATGTACCAACAAGGGTAAGTTAAGTACACAGAGGCTAGCAAAAGTAAGACACCATCACCAAGCCATTAAACCTGAAGTGCAAAGACAGGGAGCCTGGTAAGAAGTGGTACCATGGACACGGGTTGCCTGGTAATGAGCTGTGGTGTTAAAGGAAAATAGCTATGCCTAGGATTATGATGATTGGGAAGGGTGGGATAAATACTCCTACCCTTCTCTCCTCCTGCCTTCCCATTGCCTACCATGTGGCCATTGGCTGAGCCCAGCTGGAAGCCAGGGAGGGGATGAGGGTATAGGGAAGATACCTAGTGGTATAGAGGTCAGCCTCCTGGGACACAGAGAATGTATCTACCTAGGGAGGTGGGATGGTAGACAGGAAATAACTACTGTAGAAGACGTGTATTTTATTAATTTAAAAGTTGAAGAAGCACAATATTCAAATATTTAAAATTTCAATTTTTTTCTCAGCCCTCTCTGCCCCCTTTCCTATTTTATTTTACTCCATAGGACTTATTATCCTTTAACATATTTTATAACGTAATACTTTATTTTAGTTATTTTCTCTCACACAAGAAAGCAAGCTCTTTGAAGGAAGAATTTGCCTGTTTTCTCCACTGCTGCGATGTCGTTATATATTTGTTGAATGAATGAGTATATTAAGGGTCCCTAGCAAACCAGAGAAGAAACTTTTATACAGGACTCTTAGAAAATATAAATAACTGAAGATATAAGAGATTTACTCTGAATGTTTAAATGTTGTAATGTGGTTTTTCAAAGCAAAGAACATATGCTTTAAATGGTTTTCAAATATTCCATAATATTCACAGTAAATAAAACAAAGGAACTCAAATTTAATACAGCATATAAAAAATCTCTAATAATGCATATTTACTAATGTGCATTAGTAAAATGAATATAGTGCTTTTTAATTTAAAACTAATAGCATTAATATAATGTAATGGCAAAAAGACGTGAAATAAATAAATGCTTTATGCAAGTTAATTGTCCTTTAGAGCAGCATATCTCTGAATTCAAAGTCAGGACACTAAACCACACTTTTAATGCTGTTGCTTTTCTGTGTAAACTTAGAGCTGCTGTTTACTCATATTCTTCACTAAGGTTAAAGCTTTGAGAGACTAATGGTCCCAGCATGAAGCAGATGTGTAATGCATATTCAGTCCCTTCTATGTGATAATCACTGTAACATCATCACATACATAACTTATGGCAGACTGACATTAACTGATGTGTTTTCCCCTTTACCCCCTAGTCCCATCCCCATCCCCAGACACTAGAATTTAAGTTCCATAAGAATAATAATGTTTTTCTTTATCCCACTGTATTTCTAACTAATGCACTAGAATGTGGCACATAGTAGATGCTCATTAAATATTTTTTGGAATGAATGTTTCTACTCCTCAGCAGCAAAATCATAGCAAAGAATTTATAGGCCATTTTGTTTATATAAGAATAGCAACAGACAGGCTTTCCTTTCAATGAGCTTGCAAGGAAGATAAGACATCATTGTGTAAGAGACACAAGCAAAATGTTATTGGAGAAAAGGAACCTGAGTCAGCTTACTTCGCTCAGGATGCCCAGCTCCCCACCTGGTAGCTATTTGTCCTTAGGCACCAACTTTTCCTTGCAGTATCAGCTTCAGTGACATTAAAATAAAGTCATAATGGCACACACTTCATAGGGCTCTTGGGAGAATTAAATGAAATAAAGCATATAATGAGCTTAGCAAAATATCAACAGATAGCAAGAACTCGCTAAATGCCAATTGTTCGTTCCTATAGTTCCTACTAAAAAGTTCTGTGATTTAATTAACTGCTATAAAGTGTGTTTTACATAAAGTTGAAAAAATATTTGCTGGTATTACCTCTGATAATTAGAGCTCATTCTTATCTAGCTAATTAGTTTTAGTGGACAAAGAGTAATCTGCATCTGAACTTCATGGCATATGCCTCAACAAACAAGAAAATTATTATTCATGAATTAACATTATTGAATAAAAGTAATTATATAGGAATGAGCAACTTTCTCAATCAACTTCTCATCATCCAAATTATGGGGAAACGGGGCTTTTATTAAAAATGGAGAATTGTTAATGAAACCAGGAACCTCTGCTAATCCGTGGAAGTTACCTTTCACCATGAGAGCTTAGCTCACTCACATGTAGAAATGTTGTTTGTGTAATATCTTTTACCACTTACTTGCTTCTGGTATTATTCAAGACTACCTGCCTTCCTCCACAAGGTACCTATGCTTTGATCTGTAAAATACTATCTTTAATCACAAATGCCTGGGTCAGAAGGTCTTCTAGAGAAAAGTACCGTAAAGAATATGTTGAAATAGTCAGAATTATCTAAATATTGGATCATTTATTAGTACTTGAGAAGATTATCTCCTGGACAGTTAGTCATGCAGGTTTTTAGGGTCACAGATGTAACATTTTTATGTATAAAGTCAAAGGCTGATATTTCTAATTCAAACATCACACATATATATAAAATCATTAAAGAGACTTACCTAGACATCCAACATTTCAATCTGTTTTCCACTAATAAGTATTTGAAAAACAAAAGCCCCCAAATCCTAACTGTTCAAGTATGTAATTAAAATTCAACATGAGGGGGTGCCTGGGTGGCTCAGTCCTTAAGCGTCTGCTTTTGGCTCAGGTCATGATTCCAGGGTCCTGGGATCAAGCCCCACATCAGGCTCCTTGCTCAGTAGGTAGCCTGCTTCTCCCTCTCCCACTCCCCCTGCTTGTGTTCCCTCTCTCGCTCTCTCTCGCTCTCTGTCAAATAAATAACTAAATCTTTAAAAAATAAAAATAAAATTCAACATGAGAAGCCTTCTGAAAGAAGTTTGATAGTGAGACACTTGGCTGAGTTTTTATGTATACACACACAAATCCTGTCTCTGCATTTATCTACTTTACAGCAAGGGTATTAGAATATGTAAACATGTGTTACAACTGCTAGAACTCTGGAACAATACTGTAATCTGAAAAGTCAATGCTGATTTATTCCAGACATCATTTGACAGAAATGGTACATCAAAAAGAAGTAAAATATTATGAGATTCTTATTGCAAATAAGGTTCACATATACTTTCAAAGAAAAAGAGTGAGAAAAAGGAGCATCTTTAAATGTCTTCAAGATTAATGCCAAGACACTCTGAATTGGCCATGTCACAGAATAGCAGAAGAATGTGTAACTTAACTACTATCTTCACATACATATGCTGTAGTTCTTAGAGATAGTTTTCACTTGGGCCTATTTATTCAGGCAGTATTTTTTTTTTCAGGCAGTATTATATTCCCAACAATAATGATGTTTATTTCTTCAACCTGTTTAAATCAGGTTTAGGCACCCAGCTGTAGCATGTTGAACTTTTAAGAAACAAAGTCAGTCCAGTTTCATGAGTTTGGGCTTTTTTTTCCATATTTGAATTTATTTTTCCTGGAAAGGAAAAATAGTTATAGCAGCACCTGGTATGGTGCCATGAACATAGTGGACATTTAATAAATATTTATCACTCCTGAAGTTGAAAGGAACACTGATCTGAACTCTGCATGGTATGTTGGGAAGAACCGTATTGCTTGCAAAAAGCATAAACATTTGGTAAGGCATGTGAATCTTAGGCAATTTTTGAAAATGACTATTTTGCAGGTGGTCTAATCTACTACAGAAAGGATAAAATGTTACCTATAACTATGACTAAGAGTCATTAAAGTCTAAAGAACTGTTTAGAAGAGCAGACTCTACGGAATGCTGAAAAAGCTTACTCTTTGTATTGCAATCTGATGGCCTTCGCAGCAGATGAATTCAGAAGAGAACCTCAGCTGCAGACCAGCAGGATAGAGGGAGGGAAACCAAGTGGGGAGGGCCAGCCTGATGGCTATGACTCTAAAATTCACCCCAATTTCAGCTTCTAAGGGGACATATGAAACTTGAGTCCAGGCCAGCTTAATGTTGATTGTCAATATCTTAAATACGGCAGGTGAGAGCATGTCACCAAAAATTGGTTAAATGGGAAATGCTATTATCCCATAGATGACAGTTTTATGTTTGGAGAGGGAGTGGTTGTCTGGGTTATAAGAGGGCCTTAGCCAGTGTACTGCAGATGAGAGAACATTGGGATAGGATCCAGATCCCCCAGAGAAAGGGGCTGGCAAGACTAGTCAGCTTTCCAGGCCCAGACAGTTTGGCCAGGGCTCCGGGCTGGAATCCACTACCAGCAGAGAATGAAGTCCAAACACAGAACAGAGGCGAGAGCCTAGGCATACAGTAGGGTTGGAATTGGGACCAAGTAGCTTAATACTGGTGGCCACATTGTCGTTTATACAGGCTCACTCAACAGCAGGCTTAGGGCAATAGATAAGTCCCAGACACCGTTTCCTGATAGGAATGAAACTCCTGACGACCTGTCAAGCTTGAGTCTCATTCGAGTAACAATTTGATGATGTTGTGTCTATAAGTTGATGTTAAAGTCACATCTGATGCTTGGGCATGGCTATATAAGAAATGTCGGTTTGAAGTATTTGATTTTTATTTTGGAATAAACTTAAATAAACCCAAACCTAATTAAAATTGACCGTTCACTTATACACTAGAACATCAGCTCCACAAAAAGCCTCTTTGTCTCTGTGTTCACTGAAGTATGCCATATGCCCAACTGGCATTCAGTTAACATCCAATAGGTATTTGTCAAGTTAAAGAATGAATTAGCCAAATACTAAGTGCCATACATGATCTGAAAGCTTCAATGGATGCCCTGACAGAGACCCTTATCTCCTGCAGCAGCAGGGCTGAAATTGCTGAAAATCAAGCATGGAACTTTATACTGCAACTGACTGAACTACAATGCAGGTTGAACTCCCAGCTTCAGGGGGTGTCTACTGTTAAAGTGAGGGTACTGACTGCGAAAGGACGGGATCCTGAAAGTTGGAATGTGGGAAGACTATGATGATGCTGGGCCATTGTGCCCTTAAATTCGGATGAGTCTTCTTTGCCAGGGGAAGCAGACCCTCCGTCCAAAATGAATGAGGCCTTTCCACTCCCAAGAGAAGAGAACGCTCCACCCCTGAGGGGATTAGTCCTGACTGAGAAAACTGTCATGGCCTCTCCTGAGGCACTTGCCATGCAAGACAATGCTCAGTCTCCTCAGGACCAACCACTACCACCCCTCTTTGCTTCCAGATCTAAGACTTGACTCAAACCTCAAAAGGCCCCTAAAATTGAGGTACAAAGTGTGACCGACCCATAAAAGGTATGCTACACTCCTGCAAAATATTTAAACATTCTAATTTATATTAACAGAAATCGGGAAAACATGTAAGGAAATAGATATTGAGGGTGTGGGATAATAGTGGAAGGAATATAAAACTGGGTAAGGCTGGATTTATTAATATGGGCTCACTAAGCAGAAATTCTGTACTGAATGTTGCAGCTCGAGGAGTTAGACAGGGCTCTAACAGTTTCTTTGGTTGGTTGGCTGAAACATGGGCCAGATGGTGGCCCATAGTGAGCAAGGTGGAAATGCTGGACATGCCTTAGTTTAATGTAGAAGAAGGGTCTCAAAGACTTGGGAAGATGGGAATATTAGAGTGGACTTATCTTTCAAGACCTACTCACTCACTCACTCACTCCAGAATACATACTTTTCATCAAGACTATGAGAAACAAATTTGTGAGGGGAGCCCCAGCATCCTTGAAGAGCTATGATCACTCTTCTCTGGAGACCAGACCTTCCAGTGGGGAAGGCAGTCATTGAATTGGGAAACTTAAATGTACGAGAGTAAGTGGATCCTGGTGTGTGTGGCGGGGGTGAAATGAGCACACTCAACTATCAAAGGCATTGTGGGCGTGGCTACTGTAACAGAGAGCAGAGTCAAAGCAATAGTCAGAATAGTCCGACTCACACAGACCTATGGCACTGGCTAGCTCATCATGGTGTGAAATAAGTGAAATAAATAGGTAGTCTACTAAAATCTTACATGATCAGTATAAGCAAAAAAGTTCTAAATCAACTGAATAAAAGTCTAAATAGAATCATAAAAACAGAGAGCCATGGTCTCCCAATCATTTCCCAGGCTTGAACCAGTTTACAGACCCAAAACCCCTTAAAGAGAGGCCAAATTTCCTTGAGAAAGGACCCCACTATAATGCCAAAAATGTATACTATTAATCTTTCCCCCAGTCTTCCCTGCAGGGTTCTAGGGCTCTTTACCAGAGGATCTGTGCACTGGGGAAAAGGAATTAATCAGATTTTTCAGGGATTCCTGGACACTGGCTCTGAACTGACACTAATTCCAGGAGATCCAAAATATCACTGCGGTCACCAGCCAAAGTAAAGGCCTATAAAATTCAGGTGGTCAGTGGAGTTTCAGCGCAGGTCTACCTCACAGTAGGCCCAATAGGTCAACCAAACCCCGTGGGCCAACGAAAATAACTCAGTTTTGGAACTCATAATTAGAATAGACATACTCAACAGCTGACAGAATTCCCACATTAGTTTCTTGACTTGTAGAGTTCAGGTTGTTATGGTGGGAAAGGCCAAGGGGAAGCCACCGGAACTGCCTTTACCTAAGAAAATAGTAAACCAACAGCAACACATTCCTAGAGGCATTGCAGAAATCAGTGCTACCATCAAGGATTTAAAAAATGCAGAGATGATGGATCCCATCACATCCTCTTCAACAAGCCTATTTGACTTGTACAAAAAACGGATGGATCTTGGAGAACAACAATGGACTACCATAAGTTTAAGGATGTGGTGACTTCAATTGCAGCTACTATAACAGATGTGTGTCGCTGCTTGAGCAAATTAACACACCCCTAGTACCTAATGTGCAGCTATTGATCTGGCAAAAGCCTTTTTCCCCATCCCCATCACTTATGCCCACCAGAAGTAGTTTGCTTTCAGCTGGCAAAGCCAGCGAGAGACCTTCACTATTCTACCTCAGGAGTATATCAACTCTCCAGCCCTAGCTCATAATTTAGTTCAGAGAGATCTTGATCACCTTTCCCTCCACAAGACATCACACCGGTCTATTACACTGATGATATTAGACTGATTAGATCTGGCAAGCAGTACTCTAAACTGATTGGGAAGACATTTGTGTGTCAGTGGATAAGAAATAAATCTGACAAAAACTGAGGGGTCCAGTGGTGTGGGGCATGTCAAGATACCCCTTCCAACATGAAAAAAAAAGTTGCTGCATCTAGGCCCCCCTACAATCAGAAAAAGAGGCACAACACTTAAAGGGCCTCTTCAGACTTGGAGGCAACATATTCCTCATTAGGGAGTGATACTCCAGCCCATTTACCAAGTAACCGGAAGAGCTGCTAGTTTTGAGTGGGGCCCAGAATAAAAGAAGGCTCTGCGACATGTCCAGACTGCCACGCAAGCCGCTCTGCTCCTTGGGCCATGTGGTCTGGCAGATAGAGATCGTGTTTGAAGCCTCTGGCAGGCCTCAATCGGAAATCACAGTGTAGGCTCTAGGGTTTTGAGAAAAAGCCCTGCCATTTTCCACAGATAACTACTCTCTTTTAAGAAATGCTCCTGGACTTATACTGGGACTTATTAGAGATGGAATGCTTAATCATGGGCCACCGGGTTACTAAGGAATCCCATTGCCCATCATGAGCTGGATGCTATCTTCCCCATCAAGCCATAGGGTTGCGTGTACACAGTAGGACTCCATCATCAAAAGGAACTCATATATACATGACTGAGTCCAAGCAGGCTCTGTGGCATAAATACGTTATATGAAGAAGTGGCTCAAATAGCATGGTCCTTACTCCTACTACACTGCTTTCTCCCTCCCAGGTTTCACCTATGGCCTCACAAGGAATTTCCTATGATCAACTGACAGACGAAGAGAAAACTCAGGTCTCGTTTACAGATGATTCTGCACAATATGCAGGCACCACCCAAAAGTGGATAGGAGCAACACTACAGCCCCTTTCTGGGACATCCTTGAAGGACAGTGGTAAAGGGAAATCCTCCCAGTGAACAAAATTTTAGGCAATGTACCTATTTGTTCACTTTGCTTGGAAGAAGAAATGGTCAGATAGGCAATTATATATCGATTCATGGGCTGTTGCCCGTGGTTTGACTGGATGGTCAGGAACATGAAAACATGATCAGAAAATTGGTGACAAAGAAATTTGGGGAAGAAATACATGACTATATCTCGGTATATGGGCAAATAACATGAAGATATTTGTGAATGCTCCATGTGATGCTCACCCAAGAGTGACCTCAGTAGAGGAAGATTTTAATAATAGATACCTGTTCTGTAGATCCTGTCAGCCTCTTTCCCCAGCCGACCCCTGAGCTCATGAATAAAATGGCTATAGCTAACAGGGATGGAGGCTGTGCATGGGCTCAGCAACACGGACTTCCGTTCACCAAGGCTGACCTGCTTATGGCTATAACAGAGTGCCCAACCTGCCAGCAGCAGAAACCAACACTGAGTCCCTGATACCACATCATTCCCTGGAGTAATCATCCAGCTATCTGGTAGCACGTTGATTGCATGGGATCCCTTCCCTTATAGAAGGGGCAGAGTTTTGTTTTTACGGGAATAGACACTTACTCTGGATATTGATTTGCCTTCCTTTAATGCAATGCTTCTGCCAAAACTACCATCTGTGGACTTCCGGAATGTCTTATGCATTGTCATTGTATTCCCACACAACATTGCTTCTGATTAAGGAACTCACTTCACAGTAAAGGAGGTGTGGCAATGGGCCCAGGTTCACAGAATTCCCTGGTCTCACTATGTTCTCCACCATCCAGAAGCAACTGACTTGACAGAACAGTAGAATGGCCTTTTGAGGACTTAGTTATAGCACCAGTTAGATGCCAGTACCTTGCAGGGCTGGAACAAGGTTTTCCAGAAGGCTGTGTATGCTCTGAATCAGTGTTTAACAATGATGTTATTTCTTCCATAACCAGAACTCATGGGTCCAGAAATCAAGGGATGGAAATGGGAGTAGCAGCATTCGCTATTACTCTTAATGACTCACTAGCAAAATTTTCACTTCCTGTTCTTCCAAATTTATGTCTGCTGGCCTAGAGGTCTTAGTTCCAAAGTAAGGAAAGCTTTCACCAGGAGATACAACAACGATTCCATTGAACTAGAAGTTAAGACTGCCACCTGGCCACTTTGGACTCCTTATGTCTCTGAAGCAACAGGCAAAGAAGGGAGTTATTGTGCTGTTTTGGATTAATGATTCTGACTGCTAATAGGCTATTGGACTGCTACTCCACAATGGAGGGTAGGAAGAGTATGTCTGGAATAGGAAAATCCCTCAGTATTCCCATGCTTTGTGATTAAGGCCAAGAGAAAACTACAAAAATGCAATCCAGGCAGAACTACTAATAGCACAGACCCTTCAAGAACTAATGTTTTGGTCACTCATCAGGTAAACAACTATGACCAGCTAAGGTGCTTGATGAAGACAAAGAGGATACAGAATGGGTAGTAGAAGAAGGTAGTTATAAACACCAACTACAACTATATGACCAGTTACAGAAATAAGCACTATAATTGTCATGAATTTGTTCTTACTTTGTTGAGAATATATGTGCACGTGTATTAGTGTGTATATGTGTATCTCTATTTTATTCCCTCTCTTATTCCCCTATTATGTAACATAAAATGTATTGACTTTGTATCATACTTAAGGATTGCTCATTGTACATCATAGGATTTAAGTTACAGGATATCAAGAAGAATAGTAAACAACACTCAAGGACTTTACCTCCTTCTAGAGAAGGAGGCATTTTCAGTTATATGCAGGTTAGTTGTATTGTCTTAAATGAAATTATGCTTGTTATTGTCTTCCATTTGGAGAGTAAGTATGGTTTAAAGAGATGCTTATAGGTGACAAGTTGATAAGAGTGAACTTGTGATGGTTAATTTTAACTGTCAACTTGACTAAGCCATGGGGTGGCCTGATATTTGGTAAAACATTATTCTGGGTCTCTATGAAGGTGTTTTTGGGTGAGTTCAACCTTTAAATCAAGAGACTGAGTGAAGCAGATTGCCCTCTCTAATGTGGGTGGGCCTCATCCAATCAATTAAAAGCCTAAATAGAACTGAAAGGCCCACCCTCAAGTAAATAAGAGGGAATTCCTCCTACCTGACTGCCATTGAGCTGGCCCATCAGCTTTCTCCTGCCATCAGACTCAGATTCAAAAACATCAGCTCTTTGGGGTCTCCAGCTTGCCATCCTTTGTGCTAAAAATACACCATCAACCCTCCTGGGTTTTGGGCCTTTGGACTTGAACTGGATCTGGAACCATGCCATTAGCTCTCCTAAATCCCCAGCTCACTGACAGCAGATTTTGGAACTTATCAGCCTCCATAATCACATAAGCCAATTCTTTATTAAAAAAGAATATATATATACATACATATGTGTGTGAGTGTATTGTACAATCTCAGATATATCCTATTTATTCCATTTCTTTGTAGAATCCTAAAACATGGAGTTGCACGGCTGGTTAATTCAGTAGCACAGAAGTATTAGGGAGAAGATTCTTGCCACCTTCTCAGTCTGACATCTTAGCATCCTGCTTATCATCTTATGTTGGTTCCTCTCATGGCCCCAGTGGCTGCAGCAGCTGTGGACATCACTTTTTTATCCAGCCACATTGAGAGTCAGAATAATGTTATTGTTTTTTTAACATGTTTCTTTTTAAAAGCAAGCCTTGGGGAGAAATAACCCCAGGATATTTCCCCTCGTTAAAAGATGAAATGAAAATTGGCCAGAAAGATCACATGCCTCTTCTTAATCCAGTCTCTAGAAAACAGAATAAAATTACAATGATTGGCTAAGAGTAGTCAGATTTATCCCCTTGAGACAAAGGAACTGGGTAACTTTCCCTGAGCCAATGGCTACCCTGCAGGTGAACAACTGAACAAGTTTTAACAGCAAGAAAGAAGGGGAAAATAAATTTGAAAGCAAATACCAGGATCTGCTCTAAGTATCCTGCCCTAGGATAGCTCTCCATTTTCACGTAGATGGGAAGCTTGAAATTTCCTAATGGTGCTGAACCTCAGAATCGGATTTTCCCACTAAGTGATTAAGAGTTATAGAGTCCACAGCCCAGGCCTCCACTCACCCCTTCGAGATTGAAGCACTCACTCCAACAGCTGTTGGCACTACTGGCACCTTCAGCTTTTATCTGCTTCCTCCTTGGGAACTGACTTGAGCTGAAGAAAGAACCTTCATTCATCAGGTTGCACTGGGGCGGAAATAGAAGACTGGCCCATCCAGGAAAATAAAGGTGCAGCCCCCTTTGCCTCAGTGCTGAGGTCATCCCAGACTTCCCTATAGCATTGGTTGAGGTCTTTATTATGACAGCATTCTAGTTCAATCTCTCCTTTCACCCAATACTGCTTTCTTTACTCACCTCCTTCCACCCCACCCTCAGGTATAAGAGGCCAAGAGCCGTCCCAAATAAACTTCCCATATCCCAATCTCAGAGTCTGTTTTAGGAAAAATCCAACATGCTCAGGACAAGACCACAGAGGGGACTGGACCATAGTTGATGGGATATTCAGGTATGTTCCACTAGTGGAGACTATGTTCTGACATCTTCTCCAGAGCAGGAATTATAGCTGTGGTGAAATATATTACAACGTCTGTAACTTTTGTTTGTCTTAATTGGTATATAAAAGTTCAAATTTAAGATCAAATTTTTCCTAATCTAGCTGTAGAGATACATTTTTAAAAATAAATAAATAAATAAATGTCTAAAAAAAGCACACAAGTAGATTTCTAAAGAAAAGCTTTAAGCAAAGGATTTGCAAATGCTATTATATTCTCCCTTTGTGCTGATACCTTTCATAAAAAGGCATGGCCACCTTCGCATAAATTGCTTTAAAAACAGTGATCAAAATACATTAGATTCATCTGTCCCCATGAAAAGGAAACATCATTACGAGGCAGTGCCTAGGATTTCAGAACCTATTTGGAGATTTTTCAAATTGTCTCCCATAAATAACACCTAAAATGTACAAGGCTCAGTCTTGGAGATACAAAAAAGAGTAAGATATATTGCCTTAAGGAGCTTATATCCTAGTGGAGTAGACAGAGAAGTGGAAAAATGTAGTGTGAAAAATGCATGAAGGTATTATGAGATGACCAGGTATGTCGCCTCATTCAGCCTACAGAACAGAAGAGGCTTACCAGAAGTAAGTCAGCAGCGCACTTAGCAGAAGGTACACTTGCCAGGAGGAAAGGAGCTCCTGGAAGAGAGGAACATATGCATAGGCCCACATATAAGACCAAACAGGAATCATTCTAAAAACTGAAAGTATTATTCCCATATTCCCAGTACCCAGAAACAGTGCCTGACAGATGCTGAATCCTCAATCGGTATTTGCTAAATAGATGAATGAATAAATGGAGTAGATGCACTCAGTCGACACATCAAGTATAAGGAAGGAAAAGAAAGAGGTAAGAAATGATGTTGGAAGGGTACATAGGTATCTGGTCATGAGAAGTCTTACTCATATGTCGACTTTAAGAGTTTAAACTTTATTCTAGAAGATAGAGAAAATTTAAAAATTCAAGCATGGTGGCCATGGGCAGAGTTGCTGACAGTCATGCCCAGAACAGATTTAGAGGCACAACTGCGGTAGGTAGGTAAAGAGACCATCACAGGAATCCAGGCAAAAAGTAGCAGGGGCTTGAGAAAAGGTGACAGAAAGAGATAAATCTAAAAATCAATGAATCATGGAGATATTTTCAAAGTACTATGAACAAGACTTGGGTAACATTTTCAATGTGGGTCTTTGGTGAGATACAAACACGTTTGCTTTGAAAAATCTTAGGAATTTTACTGGTCATTTAGTGTCCACCATATAATGTGAGTTAGTCAGCTGTCCTCACTGATCCTATCTAAAAGAGAAACCTTTGCCAAGTCATTATAATCCCTAATAGTACCATATGTTCTCTGGCTTTCTCTGTTCTAACCCCTTCCATTCCCATGGTAACCCACGTAATAAAGGTAAAAGAAAGATTTCTGGTGTCTGTATTTTTCAGGGCTCTTGTTTTTCTTTGATGCTTCAAAAAGTAGACCTTGGCGCCAAATTTTAATTATTCTGAAGAAATAACAAGTCGACTAAATATTATCAAGGGGGAAAGATGTATTTTGTAACTTTCCTAATCTATACTCTTCTTCAAGGGAAGCCATAGCTAAACCCAAACTAAGATATTTATAGACCTTAATAATGTTCCCAAGAAAGATAAGCTAGGGTTTACAAAAGCAACAGGAAGGCCAGGCTGGCCGCTCAATGTTATGCCACCTTGAAGAGATGATCACAGATAGTAAAGACAATGGGGAGGGAAAAAAGTAAAAGTTTCGTTCTCTTCCAAGTTCACTCCAATTGTCTGCTTTCAATATTAGATCTTCTTGTGAGTAATACCAGTCCTCTATAGTCAGTCTCAGGAATCTGCAAACTTAATTTTGTGATACTCCTACATAATGCCATTCATCAATAAGTTTGAGATGGAGCAGAAGACAATAATTTCAAAAAAAGGTATGATATGAGCTAGAATAAAGTATCACCATAATTTTAGTCACATATTGCCCACTTTTCTCACAGATAGGTTCACAATAAATGGATAGTGAAGGAGGAACAATAAAAACTTTTCAGCCCTAGTCCCAAGGCTATCTTACACATGTTAACATTTTCATTCCCACTTGTTAAAAATGTGTATTAAGTGAGGTTGAAACATCTGGGTTATCAGGCACCAGGTGGTATCATCAAGCAGAAATGTGTCACATCCATTCAAAGCAGTGAGATCTGCCCAGCAGCATCAGGTTGGACCCTATAGCATTTCTTCCACATGCCCTGCTTCCAATTACCTTGTCTATTTTGCTGATTCCTATTATTTGGATCCAATTTGGGGTTTCTAGTGTCTTTTCTATTTGACCCTTGGCATTGCTCCTTCAATAACACAGTAATTGCCTCTGAATCTACTATATTGCTACCTTCCCCTTACATTAAGTTTGAGAACACCAGCAGACCTCCAGGATTGACTGTTATGTGCCCACTGTCTGGTGTTCCTATAGTTTGTGCAGTACATGATATTAGGATCCATCAATGAGCTGTGAAAAATATAAACATTAAGATTGGGCGTTCAAAACTGGATTGTGATAAGGGTTACCCAATGTATAAATTTCCTAAAAATCATTATAAACTGCACACTGAGAATGGGTGAATCTTGTGATATGTAAATTATACCTCAGTAAACTGTGAAAGAAACAGTTTGGTCAGATAATGGAAGTAGGTAGCACAAGTTTGGACTGACACTGAACCCAACCAAAAAATAAGTAAACATAGAGGGTGCTATCATCTTGATGAGGGCTGGCCACACAGAAAATCAGTTCATTGGGGGAAATCATAGGATCTGTTAGTTACATCAGCTACCAGTCACGAGAAGATTGAGGAATTACTAAAAACCAGTAAAAGACAGCATTATTGTTGATGTTGCTGATTCAGCATAGTTACCATTGGGATCCCAAGACCAGGTCCCAGTTGCCAGGAAAAGCACCGCAACAAGGAATTTACATATGTCTATTTGGGCTTTAGTATACAAACCAACTCTGTTTAATTTAAGGAACCCCCCCAAAAAATGATTTATTACAAAGGTATGAGGTCATTTATAAAACCAAACAATAAAGCATTGCATAGAACACTGAAAGAACCAAGGCAGGGCTGACAGCCTTGGGCAGCCCTCGGTTCCACAGCAAGACTGGACCGTGGTGCATATCTAAGGCCTTGAGTTCGAGTACCTAACGCACTTGGTGACCATTCCGCGCAACTGGTCCCGGGACTCAGAGGACATGAGCATTGGCCACTGGAGCTTCACGCTGCAGCACCACCTTGAGTCGTCATGCCCCTGGCATCTGTGGCCAGGGCAGAGCTGCCACAAAGCTGTCCCTGTAGCCCAGGCCCCAAACTGGCAGTGACTTCTACCTGCGCTGCCTCTGCAAGAAGCTCGTGTTGATGGACCCTGTGTTCCAGAGGCGTGGCACGACGCCACGGCAGCTGCTGCGCATGTGCGCGCTCAGTTCCAAGCACAAATATCAAGATCTGCTCAGTCCACTGGCGCCCAGAATACTGAGAACCGGTGGAGGGAAGTTTCGCCACGCCTTGGAACCAGAGCCTGGTGCCTCACAGCGCCAACAGGCCGCGGTCAAGGAGGCCCGGGCTGCCCAGAGCGCACCAGGCTCGCCCCTGTTTAGTTGGCCCGTTTTAGTGGCCCTGCAGTGGGAGCTGCTGCCCAGGATCAAGCCCGTCACTTATACCTTCCCCATTCCTGTGACCACCTCGACCTCCCAGCAGCCAGTCATGCAGGCGGTTCACGCCGCCCACCGGATCCCTGCGGTGCCGGTCCCCAGAGTGGCCGGCCCGGCCCCAGCGAACACTGTCGCTGGGCAGGTCACGGTCACTCAGGCAGCCACGCTGGCCCCTCCTAAGCCAGGGCCTCAAGATCTGTGTGCAGATCACAAAACAAAAGTGAAAGCAGAACCTATTCCTGCGCTTAGCGGAGCCACACTAGAAGCCACTAGCCGGGTCATTCAGATGTGACAGACCACCCCGTCTGGACTGTCACCATAGTACAACAGGCACCCCCAGGTCGGCACCAGCCACCAATAAACACTGTACGGCAAAATGGGACTCACGTGGTGCCAGTCAGCGTCGCGGGCCACGGCCAGGTGAACAAGGTAGTGCGAGTGGTCTGCACAGACTGGCGACACGCATGGGCGTCGGCGTTCCTGCCCACGAAGTGCCGGAACGGCGACCAGTCCAGAACGCAGGCGGCAAGAGCTGTGTCTTCACCCTGCGCGTGGGAACGCCGCCGGCAGCCATGAGCGAGGCTCCACGTGCAACGCGAGCCGCTGGGAGACCTTTTCTTCCTTAAAGGTGAAATCTGGTGCCAGAAGGAGACACCGCCTCTCACTCAACGCTCCCAGCGCATTCTCCCCGTGGTAGACCGCCAGGAGGTTGAACTTCACCTCGGCGCTGGAGAGACACAATGCAAGTGGCTTTCAGTTAAAGACGGAAGTCACACCAGCACAAAGCCACGCGCACGGAAACCTGCGTGGGACGGTGTCTCCCCGCTCCGCGCACAGCTTTCCGCTGCGAGGAAAGGTGTGCCCTTCCGGGTCCTTGGGAGGGGGCGGGACGCCTGGTGCGAGCGGACCTGCCAGGACCCCGGCAGGGGCCACCCCGCCACCGTCAGGGGACCCCGAGGACCAGACGCTGTGTAAAACAGTATTTTGTTGTTCACATGTGGAATTAGACTATTTTGAAGTGTACTTTCTTTCTTTCTCTCTTTTTTTTTTTTTTTTACAAAAGAAGAGTCTTTGACATTTCAGATCAGTCCGTTTCTACTCTGGATATTTTAGAATCACACAGAACCTTTCGCGTGGGTTTCATTTGGGAAAAGGAAACAGCGCAGTTTTGTGTCCAGCCTATGGAATAATTTACTTGTTGTGTCTGTCCAGTTAAAATTCAGGTGGAGGTACTTAATCACATCTGCAGGTTTTCCCTGTTAGAGTAGGTGCCTGAGGCATTTAATGCGCCTCCATTTCAGTGTGTAGGATGGCCCGACAGACTGGACAGACCAACACCTTCTGTCACCATGAGGGTAAGAACTGCCGGGCTCATCAGAGCTGCGCTGAACTGTTTCTCTTTCCTGCTCCTTGTGGTAGTTATTGTTTCTTTGTGTTGACTTTGTTCCTGGCATAATTTTCGACCCTAAGTAGAACAAGTCTCCTAAGGATTGTGTATGTTTAAAACAAAGAATTGTTACTACTTCACTGGGGGTGGGAGGAGGGGAGATTCAATCTTTTACCACACACCTTTTTGCAAAATGCGACAGATCTCTGCATGGCTTGCTTTTGACTCAGTGTCACTGGTTCTAGGCATCCTCCAGTCCAAGCATTTGTCTACCCCATGATGTTGGGGTTTGCCCTGCTCACAGGGAGCCCTTGCTCAGGTGGAAGAGAAGCTGCTTTTTAACAGATGGGGCTTGGAAGCAAGTGCCCTGTAGCTAAGCATTGGAAACATCCGAGTCGTTTTCTGATTTGTAATAGGAAATTCTCCTCGATCTTTCAGAACGGAACCAGTACTAAGGCTGACTTCTGTCCTGCAAAAAATAAAATCCAGAGGAAAGGAAACGAAGGTAAGAGAATAAGCAGTAGGGACCCCTCCAGGTTTCAGTCCATGCTACCCCGGAAGAAAACTGCTGGCCTTTCCAGAGTGTTGCATGGGGTCCCGGTTCAGCTGTGCAAATAGAAAAAAAAAAGCTTTGGCCTTATTGTGAATTTCTAAATGTCATCATCATAACATTATTTATTTAAATGTAGTTATTCTGGTATCTAATGGTTATAAAGAAAACACCCCCCACACGCACACATGTGTATGTATACATACCTATAATATATATGAGTATATACACAAACTTAATAAGGAAGACAGAAAGTAGACCACCGGCAGACAAGAAATGCCATCAATTTCTTAAAGAGAATAGCAGTTAGGAGAGTGAGATAGTGAGTTGAAATGGGGTCTCCCAAAAGATATGTCCATGTCCTAATTCCCAGAACCTGTAAATGTCACCTTATTTGGAAAAAGGGTCTTTGCACGTAATTAAGGGTCTTGTGATAAGGAGATCACCCTCGATTTTCTAGGTAAGTCCTAAACCCAATGACAGA
Source organism: Potos flavus (assembly GCA_028534135.1). Lineage (NCBI taxonomy): Eukaryota > Metazoa > Chordata > Mammalia > Carnivora > Procyonidae > Potos > Potos flavus. The sequence continues at coordinate 25,257,159 of CM052886.1, forward strand.
AGTCCCTGTAAGAGGGAGATTACACAGAAGAGAAGATAGCCCTGTGAAGACAGAAGCAGGGACTGGAATGATGTGGCTACAAGCCAAGGGATGCCCACAGCCACCAGTAGCTGGACACGACAAGGAACAGGGACTCCCCAGAGCCTTTGGAGGGAGTGTGGACCTGCCAACACCTTGATTTTGGAGTTCTGGCCTCCAGAACTGTCAGATAAATTCCTTTTGTTTTAAGCTACCAAGTGTGTATAAGTTTGCTATAATAGTTATAAGAAATCAATGCAAGTGGTTTCTAAAGAGGCTGAGAAAATTGGCCTTGTAGAAATACAGAGACGCTCAGAAAACACTAATTGAAAGCAAGGAACGGAATGTGGAGTTAAATGGGGAAATTAATTGAAAGTAAGTGAAAGTTATAATTGTCCTTCAGACTACTTCCTCATCCCAACAAGCAGAATACCATCATCCAGGTATTTACCACTCTAGCAAAAAAATGAGAGATTCTTCTCTATAGAAACTTCCCTGTCGAGAGAAGCAGGGCAGCTGACGTGGCTGTTCCCCAAACACCCTAAAAAAAGGTCAATTAGCTGGCAAGCCCAGCCCACAACCATGGAGCTCTCAATCAGCTTTTCATTGCTTTATTTTTTAGTAAATAACCAATAAGGAAGGAACCCTCAAATAAAGAGAGGCCAGAGATAAACGGAATGGTTGGAGAGGGTGGGGGAGTCCAGAAAAAGTTGAAATAATTCAAAGAACAAGAGAGAAGAAAGAGAAGGCAGTCTAGTTATTGAATAGACTCAGAGATATATGCCAGTGATGGCAACCATGCCCACTCCTCAGTGTCTGAATCTACCCCCTCAGGGCCACCTGGCCGGAGGCTCCAAGTTCCTTCCTTATTCACTTTTCCCTCAACTTTGGGAGTAGAAGCTGTTCTCTGCAGTTATTCCCTCTCTATACCTTAGAGTTCTCTTTCACTCCTTTTAGTAAATACATCTTTTCCTTAGTTCGCAATTGTGGAATTGTATACAATTTCTGGACACGAGACTCCATTTTGAAGTTCCACTTCTTTTTCTAACTAATGAACTTTTGAACTGAGCCATATACGGTTATTGTTATACAAGCGGTTGCTCATAAAGTCCAACAGAACAACCAGCGTTTGAACCATAAAACCGTTGATATGAACTTTATGAGGACAGAAAAGTTAACTAATACATACCAGGAATAGTTTTGTGTGATAGCGCCAATAAAATAATCAGATAGTAATCAAAAGCGGTTCAATCGGTCAGCACCAAATTAGCAGAGTTTTGGGTTTTTTTCTTCTCTTCTTTATCTAAATCATGTAATTACCCCTCCCTTCCTTCTTATAAAAACCCCTTGCTTTCTGCATATGAGCCAGACACTTTTCTGGTTACTCCGGAGTCTATGCCCTGCAAATTGCAATTCTGAGACCCCAAAAAGGCCTTTGTTCTTTTTCAGTTTGCCTCCTTTTCTCGATTGATGCAATGTACTTTGTTCACAATTATTTTCTCTATGCAAATTATTGGTGTGGTAATTTTTGTTTCCTGACCAGAACCTGACTAACACAATAGTCAATAAGAATCCGAATCTTTAAAATCCTGTAAAACTCAACACTAGAGTTTAGGCAAAACTCTCAGATTGCTAAAGTAAAATTTTCAATAGATGCTTAGAAGCCAAATTGAGAAAATCTCCCAGAAAATAGAACTAGTTGAAAGGTGGAAAATATTGGAAGTGAGATTGCGGTGTGGAAAGGGCAGAGAGGGAAAGAAGTGTAAGGTTGCCATGTATCTGCTATGATGCTATGTATCATCTCGGTCACTCCACTTTTTAAGATGAAGACACATCTTAAAAAGTGGAGTGACCGAGATGATACATAGTTGACCAAAAATAAAGGGGTAAGTATAGTACTTAAACTTAGAAAGATAACCAAGACAGAAATTAAATATAGTAATAGAAACACTTGTTTAGTGCTTTTAATGTATTGACCATTTATCCTCATAATAATCCTCTGAGGAATGGAATATTATTATCCCCATTCTATAGATGAGGAAGAGGGTTCAGAGAGACTGAGTCACTTGCCTAAGGTCACACAGCTGGTAAATGGCAGAAATGGGATTCCAGAGTGCGTGTTCTTATCCATTGTACTCTACTGCCTCCTTACGTGACTTTATTGGGAAGAGATGGGTAAGGAATGTACAAGGTGATGCAAATGACTTAATTTATCTTTTAGCAGTAGATAAAGGCAATTCTTAAAACTGATGAATTAAGCAATAGTGTTAAGAGATAGAGAAGTAAGCACCAGAAGAAACAAAAACAGAAACTGTTTAAAGGGATTTACAGTAGTCCTCCCTAATCCATGGGGAATATGTTTCATGACCCCCAGGGGACACCTGAAACTGCAGATAGTACCAAACTCAATATATACTGTTTTTTTCCTATACATGCATACCTATGAAAATGTTCAGGTTATAAATTAGGCACACTAAGAGATTAACAACAATAACCAATAATAAAATAGAACAATTATACTGTAATAAAAGTTATGTGAATGTGGTCTCTCTCTCAAAATATCTTTTGTACTGTACTCACCCTTTATGTGATAATGTGAGATGATAAAATGCTTATGTGCACAGATGATGTGAGGCAAATGAAACAGACATTGCAACGTAGAGTTAGGCTACTATCGACCTTCTGCTGCTTCATCATAAGGAGGATCATCTGCTTTCAAACGCTGGGTGCCTACGGGTAAATGAAACCCTGGATAGCAAAACTGGGGAGCAGAGGGAATTGCTGTACTCTTAGGACCAGCACTTTGGGAAGGAAGTGGTAAACCACGGATTTGTCATTTTCCCTCATAAGTATCTTTCCAGTATTATTAACATCTTACTTTAGTAATAATTTACTTTAAAAGACATAAAATTAGAAATTATCTCAGGTATGGAGAGGGAAAAAATGGGATCAAGAAGTTAAACTATACAAATTATGTATTTTTTAATTCGACATGCTAGTTATACAAAGATAATCTTAAATGTGAAAACAAGGAAAGTCCCTTCTCACTTGGGATAGAAATATCTAACCTGAGTCCCTCAGAGAAGGAGGCCTGGTAATTACTCACAACAGGGTTTGGGAAAGCCTCTACTTTCACACTTTGTAAGAGTGATGAAGCTAGTTCTCAATCTCATAAACAGATATCATTTGAATGATAAGATGAAAAAAAATTTTTTTAAAGATTTTATTTATTTATTTGACAGAGGGAGAGAGATAACAAGTAGGCAGAGAGGCAGGCAGAGAGAGAGGGGGAAGCAGGGTCGATGCGGGGCTTGATCCCAGGACCCTGAGATCATGACCTGAGCTGAAGGCAGAGGCTTTAACCCATTGAGCCACTCAGGCACCCTGGTAAGATGAAAATTTAAGCATTAATAGGCACGAAAGACTTGCAGCGCAGAAAAGGAAATGAATGTCTGATATGTACCTTTTGTCCAGCCACCGGACCTCATGTCATAGACAAAGGATGAACTGTCTAGAGAGTGGTCTCCAGAGAGTGGATTCTTGGAAGTGTTTCCAGATAGACTGGTGGTATGAGCACCCTTCTGTACTGTATTGATTAATCTAGAAACTACATTTTTTAGTCCTGGTGTCAAATATATCTCGAGCTATTATAAATTCAAAGTAGTATGTTAAGCATCAGTACATTAAATGGTCTGTGTAACAAATGGGTACATGATAAGATGTAGTAAGGCCATAACTTTCTTTTTTTTTTTTTTCCCAATTACTTTTATTTTTTCAGTGTTCCAAGATTCATTGTTCATGTACCACACCCAGTGCTCCATGCAATACGTGCCCTCCTCAATACCCACCACCAGGCTCGCCCAACCCTCCCTCCACTCCAAAACCTTCAGTTTGTTGCTCAGAGTCCACAGTCTCACATGGTTTCATGCCTTTAAACCAGGATCCTTCCAGCACTGGTAATGACAGATGTTGCTTTACTGCCATCTAGTGTTCATTGCTTTAGAGACCTAAATTGAGCGTAGGCTGAATTTTTTGGTTTTTTTGTTTCTTTCCTTGTCTCTGAAGCAGTTCCTGTTTTTCATGGGGCCTTCTGAGACCTAAATTAAAACACTTTTCCTAACAAAACAATATTCATATATACACAACGAATCCATAAATAGCTTTATACTTTGTAGGTAGTTCCATGAATTCTGATATAACCCACACCTATAGGTTCATTAAGTTTATCAAGTTTTCTTAGCAAGTCACTTCACAGAAAGTTTATATGGAAGGCTCAGTTATTTCAGTAAGTCATCTGCTAAACTTGAATGGCAGTCACTGTTACAAGGCAATTACTATTAACTCATAAATACCTCGCAATATGTATTAAGAATTGAGAGAGAAGAAATTCTTTTTTACCCAATATGTCAAAGAGATACCCTGCGGGGGGAAAAAAATTCTGAATATCAGCTAAAAATTCCCACTAAGTTGGATCTTTCAGTTCTCATGAAAGTAAAGGAAGTTCCCAGGGGGCCAAGGAGAAAAGAAAAGTGAAACAAAGAGTGGTAAGCTAAGACTACTTAGTGGTGATCCTACACTAGAGGTATTTGCTGATTCCCTAAATGTAGTCCTGGAGTGGAAGGACTTCCCAAAACATAAGATATGAGGTCTCTTTCAGTGTGGGAATTAAGATCTTTGCATAAAACTGGACCCTCAAGAGACTACACCAGCAAAGGGCGACAAGGAGGCTTGAATGTCTGAATTATAGTTTGAGTAGAAAAAAAATTTCCCCTCTGAATTGTAAACATAGCCTCTTTTATGTAGGATTTAGGTTCAAGTCAATATTAACCTGATAGGTTGTATATGGGGTATAAGAAAAGGAGAAGTTAAAGACTAAGGTGTTTGATGTTCGGCTTGAGTGACTGGAAAAAAAAAAAATGGAGTAACCATTATACAAAATGGAGAAAGCTTCAAGGGAGGGGTTGATCTTTAAGCAGGGATTAGGAGTTTAGTAATGTGTATTTGACATCTAAGTGGAGGTATCTAAGTATGAGGTTGGATGTGTCTGAAGTTCAGGAGTGAAGAATGGGCTGTGGAGATACCTCTGGGAGGAGTCTGCATGACCATGGGACCATAGAGACTGGAAGAGATCACCAAGTGAGTACATGTGGATAGAGAAGAGGTCTAAGAGGTTAGTTCTGGGATATTCTAATATCAAGAGCTCAAGGAGATACAAAAATTAGCAAAACAGACCCAGAAGGAGGAAAAGTAGGAAGACATGTAATCCCACTAGGTAGCAAATAGAGCGAGAGAAGTTAATGAATTCAAAATAACACCAAAATTATATAAAATACTGAGGAACAAATTTAGTGATAATATGAGAGAATTATATGAAAGCTCTCTTAATTAAAAAGCCATCATATTTGGCATTTTTATTATAATTGATAAAGAAACTCTGGAATAAAAATGATATAGCATAAAGCCATTAAGATGAATAAAATAGATGCATATTACTGGCATATAAAACTTTCTAGGATGGTAATACATGATAAAGACTAAAACAAGGCAGCAGGAAAAAAAATCTATAGTATAAAATTGTCTTTTTTAATTTAGTATATTTAGTATATATATGAAGGAAAGTCTGGAGTAATTATTAAAGACTATTAGCAGTAACCAACATATGGCAGAGTTTCAGTTTCTACAGTATAAATGTCTGGATGATTGACTGAATTTTTACTATGAGCACATATGAACATTATTTTTTTTAAGATTTTTTTATTATTTATTTGTTCAAGAGAGAGTGAGTGAGCAACAGAGAGAGAGGGAGAGAGCACAAGTCAGGTGGAGGGGTAGAGGGAGAAGGAGGAGCAGGCTCTCTGCCGAGCAGGACCCTGGGATCAGGACCTGAGCTGAAGGCAGACGCTTAACCCACTGAGCCACCCAAGGGCCCCTACATATGAACATTATTAACAAGCTTGACATTATTTTTAAGATTTATTTATTTTAGAGAGAGAGCACGTGTGTGCACCTGTGAGTGGGAGGAGGGGCAGAGGGAGAGACTCCTAGAGCCAACTCCCCTCTGAGCAGGGCTCCATCCCAGGATCCATGAAATCATGAGATCATGACAGAAGCCAAAAACCAAGAGTCAGACGCTTAACCCACTGAGCCACCTAGGCGCCCCAACAAGCTTAACATTTTTAATGACGTTTATAGGGCATATATAAAAGCATGGAAATGAAAGTGTAACATAATGTTAATTCGAAGCAGAAATAAGTATCTTACATACAATATGACCAAAATTAAAATACGCATAGAAAACAGACTGAAAACAAAATTGCTTTAAAAAGCTGATTGAGATTGTCTTTAGGATGGAGTACTGAGTATTTTTTCCCTTTTCCTGTGGTTCTATGTCTTTCAAATTTTCTATAATATAAGTTTTCCTACTTTTGTTTTGCCTGTTTATTACAAAAATTTCCAAACGCACAAAGAAAAATTATAATAAAATACCAGGTACCTATCGGCCTGCTTCAATGGCCATCAAAATTTAGGTATATATGTGTTATCTTCCCCAATGAGTGCTTTTTTTTTTTTTTTTTTTAAATTTTCTGGACTATTTTAAGCAAATTTCAGGAGTGTCTGTGTGGTCCAGTTGGTTAAGCGGCTGCCTTCCGCTCAGGTCATGATCCTAGGGTCCTGGGATCTAGCCCTGCACGGGGCTCTCTGCTGGGCAGGGAATCTGATTCTCCCTCTCCCTCTGCCTGCCGTTCCCCTTGCTTGTGCTCTCTCAATCTCTGTCAAATAAATAAATAAAATCTTTAAAAATAAATTAATAAAAATAAAGCAAATTTCAGACATCGAGTCATCACATTCTACGGACTTAAGAAAGGCTTATTCTTACATAATCACAATGCCATTTTTTCCTTTATACAGAAAGAAATAAAAATTCCTTTAATATCATCTAATACTTAGACCATACTGAAAAATCTCTTACTGTCTGAAATGTCTTTATACAGTCAGTTTGTTTCCAATGAGAATCCAAACAGTTCCAGTCTTTGCATTCTGTCTTACCTCTATCACAATACCAGCAGCGTTACAGGCTAAATTTTGACCCCTCCCCTGCAAAATGCATATGTTGAAATCCTAACCCCTAGAACTTCAGAATGTGACTATATTTGGACATAAGATTTTTAAAGAGGTAATTACACTGAAATTAGGTCATTAGGGTGGGCCCTAATCTAATATAACTTATGTCCCTCTAAGAAGAGAAGATTAGGACTCAGGTACAGAGAAAAGACTATGTGCAGACACAAGGACAAGGCAGCCATCTGTAAGCCAAGGAGAGAGGCCTCAGAAGAAACTAACTCTACCAATATCTTGATCTTGGACTTCAAACCTCCAGAATTGTGAGAAAATAAATTTCTGTTGTTTAAGTCAACCAGTCTATGGTACTTCGTATGGCAGACCTAGCAATGTAATACAAGCAGTAAAGCCAACATCTGTTTTTATTGGTTAATGTACATTTTGTACTGAGGGATAGATATTTTGTCTATCAACCATATTTATGTTTTATTCAATAAGTTCATTATTTTTTATTTAATAAATATTTTGAATACCCTAAATTGATTTCATGAATGATTGGCCAATTTTGTTTTTACTACCACTACTAGTCTTAATTGCTTGCCTCTCCAAGTACCACTAAAATGATCTCATTCTTGTACTCTGAGCTAATGAGAAGGAAAGTGCGTATCTGTTTTCTCCAGTTTGAATGGGGCTCACTTATATGTTTGCTATTTATTCAATAAATAGTGGATATATCCCTCTGAAACTGGATATATCCCTCTGAAACTATCTTTCCTCTATACCCACTACCTTTCCACTGTTAATTAGCCATTTTCCATGCAGTTACCTAAGCCAGAAACCTCAGTACTTTTAAAACATTTTTTTTAAATTGTAAGAATAGTAAAAAGAACTTCTACTTTTGCCCAATTCTCCAATTGTTGATGTATTACATCTGCTTTATCATTCTTTCTTTAGACACATTCACATTTTACTTACATATGTTATTTATATATACTTTTTACTGAATCATTTGAGTAAGTTGCAGACACGAAGCTTTATTATCTCTAAATAAGTCAGTGTGTATTTTCTGGAAACAAAGGTAACTCCTACATTACCAGACTATAGTCATCAAAATCAGGAAATTAATTTTGTTAAAATATCACCTAGTCCACAGACCCAATTCAAATTTTGTCAGTTGTCCCAATAATATCCTTTACAGAAAAAGGATCCAGTGCACAGTCATATGCTCCACTAGTTGTCAAGCCTCTTTAGTCTCTTACAACCTGAAAAATTTCTTTAGTTGTTCTTTTGTCTTTCATGACCTTGACAAACTTTTGAAGAGTAAAGGTCTATGATTTTGTAAAAATGTCCCTCAGTTTGAGGTTGTTTGATCCTTCCTCATGATTAGATTCTCACTTACGCATTTTTGGCAGAAGAATCACAAAAGTGTGTTCTAATTGTCTCTTAGCAGGTGGCATACAATGCTAATTTGTCCTGTTACTGGGAATGCTAACTTTGCTCAGCAGTGCCAGATTTCTGCACTGTTAAGTTTCTATTTTTCCCTTCGTGATTAGTATTTGGCCAGGAGATAGTTTGAGACTATTATGTTCCTCTTAAAGTTCTTACCCTCTAGTTTTAGCATACATTGATGATTCTTAGCTAAATCCATTTTTATGATAATAGTTGCCAAATGGTGATATTTCTACCTATATCATTCCTTCTACATATATTAGTTAGCATATAAGGAATATATATATATATAATATATATATTTCTAGTATAAGGAAGAGCATTACTTTATGCCCATTTTAAAAATATTCATGTATTTATTTCAGTATAGACTCAAGTATTCCTATTTTATTCAGCAGATCATAATCTATTAACATTATTATAATGGTGCTCAGACTGACCCAGGTGTGGCCAATGGAGGCTCCTTCAAGCTGGTTTCTGTGTTCCTTTCATATGTTCCATCATTCTGTAAAAACTTCTTTAATTTCTGGTGCAACAGGGTTTTTCAGGCTCATGTTGTACTTCCCCTGCTCCTGTTCTGAATCAGTCATTTCCCCAAGTGGTTCTAGTTCCTTTTAGTAGAAAGTGGTGTTTAGAAACCAAGATCTAGGCACTACCTGCTCATTTCTCCTTACATCTCTATAGCAGGGGCGCTGGGGGAAAAACAAAATAGATGGATTCAAAGTATAGTCAACATTTGGGTAGAGATATGGAGGTGTAGGAGTTTACAAGAAGAGATTTTTCAGAGAGAGGAGACAATATGTACAAGAAAGAGGACATGAGAGGGTATGGATTGTTTTGCATGGTACACATAATTCAGTACTACGGAAGCATAACATTGAAAAGAGGCAATGAGAGAAGAAACTAGTCAGGCAGATGGAGTGTCTTATATCCTAGGCGAAGTTACTAAATTTTCTCTTACAGATAATCCTTTGAAGAATTTTCAGGACAGTGGCATTATCAGATTTACATGTTTAGTGAGGTCATTCTGGTAGCAGTATGGAGGATGGCATTCTGGAATCAAAACTGGAGTCAGGGGACTGGTAAAGAGGCCATCTCACAATAACAGAAGTAATGAAGGCTGGCACGAGGCAGCTGGAGTCAAGATGGATAGGCCATATATCGGGGGTGTTAAAAGAGTAGAATGGACAGAATTTGGTCTAAGATGCATTTAGGGTGCTCTACAGGTATTTACAACACTGGGAGGACGGTGGTGGCTTAAACCAAAATAGAAATCTAGACGGAGTAGGTTCTAGGTGAGAAGTTGAACAGTTCGGTTTAAGATGCTTTGGATTGATAATATTTCTCACTGAATTCTCTTAGGATTTGTAGGAAGAAAATGAAATACGTTTTGTAAAGTGTGGTGATGCTTACATAAATAGAAAAGCTGGCCTCTGAAGAAATATGCATAACACTCTCACTTTACAAATTAAGCAACAGGTTATGGTGCAGTGTATGACTACGACTGCAGGAAATTCAAAAGAGTTGGGGAGGGACCTGTCTAGTATTTTTCCATCCCTGGTGACTCAGAGCTAAAAATGGCGCCTGTGGCAGAAATTAGAAAGTGGGAGGGGGCACTGGGTGTGGAAAAAATGAGGGTTTTCTTTTTTGTTGTGCTTTAAAGATATAGTGAGATAACTCAGCGCCACACGAATTACGAACATTATTTTCTTTAAGGTTTGGTCTATAGCACCTATTCTCCGCGTTTAAAAGGATGTTTCATTTTGTGGGCGCGATCGCTTGGGCGGTGACGTGACTGCTGCTTTGCCTCATTCACGATTCTCGGCGTCGGCTGGTTCCACGACTGCCTCCCTAGCTCTGGCCCCTCTCGTTTTTTCCAGCGCTGGCACTAGTTGTGAGAGAACGCTTTCTCGGGGGTGACGATCAAATGAGTTCAGACCCTACGCATTCGCAGGGCTCCGGGGCGCTCGGGGGCGAGAGATCCTTTCACCGGAGGGCCGCGGCCTCGCGCTTTCTACACGCCCACGAGGAGTCCCGCGCGCGGCCGCCGGAGCGCGTGCCCGGCCGCAGTCTGAAGGCCCGCGGGCGGGGCGCGCGCACCACCTCCGCAGGCGGGGCGCGCGCACCACCTCCGCAGGCGCCGCACTGCAGCAGCTCCGGGCCCCGGCGTAGGTGGCGCGGGTGCGGGGCCGTGGAGGGGCGTCGCCGTGGAGGGGCGTCGAGGCCGGGCAGCGGTCCAGGCCGGGAGCTCGGGCCGCATCGGTTGTCGTGGGAACGGCGGTGTAGGCAGCCACTGACGTCAGCGGGCGGCGCGCCGCCCGCACTGCGACACCCAGTCGGCTTTCAGAGCCTGAGTGGCTGGCGGCTAGGGTGGCTACGCGGGTGCCTGGCTCCCGGCCCGCCCCCCCGCCAGCGCGGGGACCCGCTTCGCACAGTCCCATTGTCGGCTCCGGCGGGACGGACTGTCGGCCGCTCTGGGCTCTGTTCGTGAGTACGCTGCAGGCCTGCTGGTGGCGGGAGCCGGGGTCGGGCGCTTGGCCTGCCCGGGCCCTCTCAGAGGGGGCGGTGGCTAGGGGGACTGGGCGGGTCCGAGGGTGCGGGGGCGGTGCGCCGGGGAGGGCGGGGGGCGGGACGGGGGCCGTACTGCGCCCCTCAGGCTGACCCGCCCAGTGCCGCGGAGCCGTGGGATGTAGTTCTTAATACCCCTAAGTACTTTCCCGCTCCCTTCCCTGGGCTCCTGTCTCGTGAATGCTCAGGGCGGTGTCCAGATCCGCCTTGGAGGGAATGCAATCTTTGCCTTTCCCACTCCGGATTCCGGCTTAAATGCATTTAACTCACATACGCACTAAGTACGTTTATTTCCTTTTAGGGTCTCAGCTTGGGTTAGTGCTGAATCTCAAACCTGTGAAATGCCTTTTTAATTACATCCGAGAAAAGGTGATAAGTGTTTTACTTTTGTATTTACTTTTGTATTTGATAAGCGTATTACTTTTGTTTACCTTATAAACACATAAGTGTGTTTATAAGGATCATTTCGATATGTATACAAATAGAAAAAAAGTACACTATTTAGAATCGCTACCAATGGCCTTGCTGTGTTTCAGCATTACTGTGGAAACATATACTCACTGGAGTGTATGGCTTTTACGTTTTTAAGTAAAGGATGCTAACAATTTTTTCACCTGTTGCATGAACTTTTGATGTTACTGCTTGGAGTTTCAAAGAAGAGATCGCTCGTTCTGAGAACTCTTGGAAATTTCTTAAAATATTTGAAAAATCCAAATACCAAAAGTTTTTAAAAACCATATTTAGGATCTTGTTTATTTATGGAGAGTATCTCGATTTATCAGTTGAATTATGTATACAGGGTTTTTTTTTTTTGTTAGTTTCTTTTTTTCCTTTGTTATAAAATTCAGTTAAAGGGTGAATTATCCAAGCATCTGCTGCTTCTCCCTTTGATCTTTAGACATTTATTGCCGATGATCAGATGTTTAGAGAAGAAGAAAAATGAGATGAAATGTAGTTAATTTTCCTATTTAGTATTTCTTAGCGTCTCCTATGAAAGGGTTTGTGAGGGAGAATCTTTAAAATAATGGTATACATGAGGCTCGGCGATGTCATTTTAAGTTTGACCTTATTTTTGCCAGTGATGTTACTAATCAAATATTAGTCATTAATTCTATAATGTATTTGCTACGGGACACATTAATGTTTGGAAATGATTATTTTCGTGATGTATTTGTAGTATTAAGTAGTATTAGTGTTTGTTCAACTGTGTATTGAACTACTAATAGTAAATAATGTGACTGCATTATGTATTATATTGATGTATTTTATTTTATTGCACACTTATGTTTAGTACTATAATAATAGATATAAAGTAATTTTATTGAACACCTACAGTGTGCCAGCCACTGTGCTGATCACCTTGCTTTTCAGTATTTCCTTTTCTCCTTACAATAAAGTAGGTACCATTTTAATTTCCTGGGTCATAGAACGTTTTACCAGGGTGAAAATAAAGGACTGAGGTAGAGACAGAGGTATGGAGCTCAAGGCACTGTGGGAGCACAGAGAAGTATTTAACAACCCCTTGAGGTTAGAGTGCTCCCAGAGAAGACACCATCTGCATTTAGTGTTAAAGAATAATTAGGAGTTTGTTGGAGTGACAGAAGAAGGGCATTTCTCAGGAGAGAGAGGGGTGTATGTAATGGTACAAAGGCAGGAAGGCGTTTGGCACAATTGAGAGCCTGTAAGTATTTCACATGGTTAGAATTCAGAATGTGTGTGGAAATGTGGCTGGAGAATGAGTCGTTTCATAAGTAGCCTTGACCCCCAATGGTATGGACTTCCTATTTTTGTCCAGTTGGTGACTGAAATCTAGTGAAGAGATTTCAACAAAAAAAAAATGATTCCATTGCATTTGTATTTTAGGAAGTTTCTTCTGCTTGCAATGAAGAGGATGATTTATTTTTTTTAAAGGGAAGGGTGATAGAATCATGGAAACAATCTTAAGAAAAAAAGTAAAATCTTTACATAGTCTTTTTATCCCTCAAAGCTGCTGTATCATGTCACTGCCTTTGAGGGTGAGGGAAGAGAGTAGGAAGCAGAATTGTAGAAAGAATTAGCCACATGTTTCTTCTACAGGTCTCACCTTCCACTCATCCCAACACCTGTGGCCGCCAGATTTCCAAACAGCTTTGCAAATATGCGACTTGCTGACTGGACTGTAGATCCAGTGGCCACTTCACAACTTGGTACCACACAGTGATAGAAAACTTCTTTCTTAAAACTCTTTTCCTTTAGAGGGCACCTGGGGGCTCAGTCGGTTAAGAGTCCGACTCCTGATTTCTGCTCAGGTCATGATTTCAGGGTGCTAAGATCTAGCATGGAGCCTGCCTGAGGTTCTTTCTCCCTCTCCTCCTCCTTCTGCCCCTCTCCCCACTCGCGCTCTTTCTCTAACAACAAAAAAACCTCTTTCCCTTGGTTACTTCTCTCTTCCAGCTTTCACTTATCTCTTTGATGTCTTTTTACTTTATTTTTGGGCTCCCAGAATTCTGTCTTTGGCACTTTTTTCCCTGAAACCATCACAAATATAGAGCCTAGTTCTCAAATCTTTAGCCTAATTCTCCTTGCTGGATTACTATATTCTATTGCCTACCAAACATAACCTGATTATATGCACAAACACGTATTTATATATACAGTGATAATAGCTGTCATTTTCAAAGGGCTTGCCATGTTCCAGGCATTGTGCTAAGTGTTTTATTTGCATATTCTCATTTAATCTTTACAAAAACCTTATGAGTGATTTATTACTGTTACTCCCTTTTGAAAGATTAGGAAATTGAGGTCCAGAGGTTAATTTACTGGCAGGTAGAACTGAGATTTGAATCTAGGGGTCTGACACGAGCCAATGCTTGCAGCTAGCTAGTGCCTCTCAGACACCCAGCTCAACATGCCCCACTAAGCTCACTGAGTGTCCCCATAAGAAGTCTCTGTTACAATCATAACAGATGTTGACTGGTGTTTTTTTTTAAAGACCATTTTAAATCATTTGACCCTTATAACAACCTTTTGAATATGCACTGGTAGACTGATTTTACAGATGAGGAAACAAATGCCTAAGGTCACACAATTAACTGTTTGAGACTAATTCCAGGACTTGGGTTTTAAACTTCTCCACTATATTTGTCCTGTATTCCAATAAATGATACTACTGGCCTAAGTATTCTGTTTTCAGAAAATGAGAATCATCCTTGACTCTTTGTCCTGCGTTGTCAGTAGTTTTTATTTAATCTTTCTAAAATGTCTAAAAGACCATAAGTTTTTTGTTTAATGGAAAGCAGGTTGAGCTGAATATAAGTAAGCCTTTTCTTAGTGACTCATAGTCCTGTAGTTCAGCTGTTTTCCTATAGAATGACCATGGAATATATAAATATTAAGTCGTTATTTGCTTTATATTTTTTCTCCTTGTGTGCTGTCAGGTTTCAATTTCTAATGCACTTGCCTTTACATCTTCTCTCTTTTCTAATTTGGGGTAGATTGGAAAGTAGATGATCAAATTTCTTAGGTGTGTATCTACTAGGGAGAATACATTTGGGGTCCCATCCATAAAGCATAGGCATCTTTACTGTGTGAATTTAGTGATATCTGTTTTGTCTGTGTACCAGAAAATTGTTATATAAGTTAACCCACATAATTAGGTATATGTGTATAATCATTCTTACCTTTTTAGCATTTCTTCTCAGACTTTTCTGTCCAGAGTACCCATGATATTAGAGAAACATGAACGTGGATCCCCAGGGATCTGGAGCTTTCATAGATAATTGCTCAGCCAACTCAAATTATGTTTTTCTTATTTTTTTTTTTACAGTCTTCTGTTTTATTCTTAAAAATGTGTGAATATTGTGTTCTAATGTGGACATTAATATGTTTGTTTTGGACATATATCCTCATCTTTAAGTAAAATTGGAAATTTAGGAATACATATACTGAGTTTATCCCTGGTTTTGATATATAATAATACATACCCAGATATTTGAGGAAGATGGTACACATGTTTATGCTTAACCTTTTCTACTGCAACATTTTTAGTGGCAGGCACAAAAATATTTAAATTCATTATCTGTGAATATGCTACCTACAAGCATACTTTGCTAATATAATAGTGTTTGCTCTTGGGAAAGTCAGTTCTGGGGTGCAGTTTGTTTTCTTAAAATCACATTGAAATGTTTATTTTTCACTTAAAACACTTAAAAGTGCATTCATGTATCAAGTACTTATTTACTGCCTTTCAAGATTTTTAAAAATTTTTTGTTTCTAATATATATCTTATTCAAACATGATCCAGTTTTCTTTACTTTTTTTCAGACTCCAAACTGAGCATATGTACTTTAAGTCATATGCATAAGACTGGATAAGAGAATTTAGCTTTATTGGTATAAACCTGATGAGGTAGTGGACAAAGCATCACCTAATCTTGTGTGAAAAATGTTTTGTAATTTTTATTTGCAAATTCTGTACAACAAATAAATTCCCTTTGTTTTAATAGGATCCTGATTGAGTCGTTGCTTTACATTATAACTCAGTGCTCTTCATAAAGCTGAGATATGCCCACTGGTAAGACTTCTATGAAATTTATATCTACAATACGTTTTATTTATTTACTTACTTATTTTAAAGTTTGAATTATTTTAAGGGGTTCTTTGACCTATTAATGAATACATTAACCAAATAATACATTTAGATACTTAATAGTTTGGTATTCAATTTCCTATTTATTTTCTATTTATTTTATTTTCTTCTTTTATTTTTTTATTATTTTTTTAATCAATTTTCTATTTAATGTTAGGTATTAAGGTTAGTATGTATTTAATAGATGGCAGTTTGGGACTCCACTGGAGAAGGTAATAATCATCACAACAATGGTTAGTTTTTATTCTTTATCATCAAAATGGACCGTTTATGCTAGAGCAGGAATTAGCAACTTTTTCATAAAGGGAAAGCTAATAAATATTTTAGGTTTATTCTCTGCTGTAGCTGTTCACCTCTGCCATTGAAGCATAAAATCATCCATAAGAATTCTTAACAGAGTGGGCATGGCTGTATTTCCATAAACTTTTATGTATAAAAGTAGACGACTGCCCTGCTCTGGGGCGATCATCCAGTCATTCAGCATTTATTCAGCATTAGGACATGTTTATTGAGTAGGTACTCTGTGCAAGATCTCATGATAATAGTAGGGATGGTAGCATAGTGTAGTGGGAGAGACAGAGATAATATATTTATTTGTGTAGATACACAAATAATTACACAGTTTCAAGCTGCATCAGCTGCTGTGAAGAAAAAGAGCAGTCTGCTATGTGAGGAACGGGGAAATTTAGATGAGATTGTCAGGAAATGTTCCACTTTTGAGGCAACATTCGAACAGGCAACTTAACACCAGGTAGCTGAGAAGTTAGAGGAAGTTTGCACCAGGCAGAAGCAGCTTCACATGAGAGGGTGCTTATTCTGGTGGAGGAGTGAGAAGGGCAGAATCGCTAGAATAGGGATCTAAGGGGCTGTTTCTCTTGGTTCCAAGCTATAGAGGTAGGCAGGGCGCCCTGTAGGGCGTGTAAACGACTCATTTTGTTTTGTCCTAAGTGAAGCAAGAAACTGGCAAGCCCTTAAGCAAGGGAATAACATGATCTGACTTATGTTTTAAAGGGAAAAGTAACTTTCAGCTTTTTGTATTTATTGAATGCTGATTATTGCCTAGGCAGGTGTTAGCCATTCTTCATGCAAAAGATGTTTGACATAGAATTATTCTGATTTTACAGATAATGAAGATGAAGTTTAGAGTTGTTAAGTAACTTGGTTAAGGCCACCTAACAGTGGTAGGTGCTATTGTGAGTCACAAGTAGAAAGTTAACTTAGTAAAGGAAACTTTTAAAGGGAGTAGCCCAAAAGGTAAGAGGGATTCAGGGGAGTGAGGTGTCACCAAAGCCAAAAGAAAAGTTTTTTAAGAAGAAAGGACTGGTCAGTTCTAAAGTAGCTGAAGAACTCATGCAGGTATTTACAAGACTGTGTTTTTTAACATCTGCTAACATACAGAGATATCTGCTATCATAGAGTTATTTAGAAAATGATAGGAGTCTTTATCTTTGCAGTGGAGAGTGAAGCCAAAGTAAAAACCAAAGTTCGCTTTGAGGAATTGCTTAAGACCCACCATGAGCTCATTCATGAAAGAAAAAAGCTGAAGAAAAAAATTGGCAAATCTGGAGAAAAAATTACAGTGAGTAATGGATCATTTGGTAGTGATGACTTATACATCTGCATGAAATTATGACTTTCATATTAAAACTCTGAGGAACTTTGGAAATTGAAAATAGTATATCTATGTCATAGTCAATAGCACATGGTATAATAAAGCTTATGCTAGAATCCATGTGACTCTTGGGGTACTGAGTTCAGTCTTCAGTGCTGTTTCACCAAAATAATGTAGACAAACTGATGAGAGTGGGGAGAGAATAGGCAAACTCAACTGGCCAACATAGTACACATTTTTAAAGAAAATGAAGATTTTTTAACACAGAATTGTGAAGAACTTAGGGAGTAATATGTTACTTCTGATATTCAGTGGCTTGTCTTTATTTAGACTGATTGATCTGATTCTACCCAGCAGAACTAGGAGAAATCAATGGAATCTGAAGGCAGTAATTATCCTTTTGTATTTGAGGTACACTTTCAAATGACAATTTTTTGGCAGCACAATTGAAGAGATTAAAAATGCAGAACTCAGAACAGTACTAAACAAATCAGCAATTGACTACAACCTGATTCCAGAATATTATAAAGAGTCTGTAATAGTATCCACAGTTAATGTACTATTCACTCTTCAGACTTGTTTTGCTATATTACTTGGACTTTTTATTCCTGTGACTATAATCTGTTATACACACACACACACACACACACACAGGCACAAATAACTTCATACATGTTCTGGTAATGGGTACATAGTATTTCTTTGGCAAGAGTTTTATGAATTATATATAGCTTATATTTTACTTATTGCAAATTTTCTCCTATTCTGAATTTTGCCATGTGACCTCTTCATTCTAATATTCTCTCTGGCAGCCATCGACATAATAGTATATATTCTCAAGTGAGGCAAAAATAAGTACTAACACTGGCCAGAATCCAGCTGCACACATGTGAGAGGTTTGTAGTACACCTGTTTACTATTGCATGCCAGTTTAGAACTGCTGACAGAATGGGGCAGATTAGGTCTCCCAAAGTGGATGCTGCGCATTTGTATAATGCGCTTCTTCTGGTGGTACCAGTGTGAGTATGGTAGGGAGTAGTGGCATATGGAGGGTGGAACAATGCATATTGGCATATGCCCTGCCCTTGGGTGAGGTGGTGTACATTCTGTATACAAACAGAAGGAACCCTGGAAACCATTGAGGATATTTTTAAGGACTCAGTCAAAGTAGAACTTCATATTTTCTCTTACTGGGCTTTGTGAACTGGGCTTCGTGAGCATGAACTAGATGCAGTTTAGGCCAGGAATGCTCAATTAAGGGGATAACCAAAAAATGGGCAGAGGAGATGTCCAATTACCTATTGTCCACTTAGATGTTGGGAACATGCAAATGTGAAGTGACTAAACATAATCTGCCTAGCCTCTTTTGGGACACAGCAGGTCATTCAGGCTCCTTCTTTAGTCAGAGGTGAGTATCCTAAGAAAAAATATTGAGGAAGAGGTTTTTAGCTCAAAAGAAGGGGAATATTCCTGGAGGTAGAGGAAAGCAAAATATTTTTGAAATGATTTACTTTAGGAAATAAAGGAAGAATACCTCTTTTTATTTACTAGATAACAGTGCTTCCTATCTTTCAAGCACTTCTAAACATTTTATTTATATTCACTAGTTTTTAATAACATGAAATGATGAGGTTTTTATCTCCACTTTTAGTTGAGGAAACTGGATCACAGAGAGGTTGAATAACTTTGCCTAAATTTGCGTAGTTGGTGGCAGAACCAGAATTCAAACTCTAACAGCCTGGCTAACAGAGCCCACTCTCTTAACCACAACCCAAGAGAACCTCTTTGAATAACATGAAGAGATGAGACCTCTTCAGAACAAAAAGAAGTACAGAACAGGCAGGCTGAGATTGGAAGAGAAGCAGGCTGAAATAAGAAAAAGAAGCAAGGAAAAGGCTGTACTAAGAGAATCCATAATAATGGCAGATTCACCTTATTATTTTTCAACAATCTGTTAGGCACTGTGATAAGAATTTTGCAAATGCTATTTCCGATTCTCATGTTAATCATGAAACGTAGGTAGTGGGGCTCTTATTTTGCATGAGAGGTTTTTAAACATCAGAACAGAAAAACCACTTAACAAAGATGTTAAATGTTTTGCCAGAGCCATAAAGCCAGCAGTAAAGTGAGGGGGATTCAAAACCACAGTCTCTCCATGTTCCGTCTTTAGTTGCTTTTTAAAAACTGTGTCTTAGGCCTAAAATAGTAGAATTGGTACCATGGAAAAATCTAATTAGTGATAAGGAAGATAAATTTGAGGCATTCTTCCATGAGAAGAAATGGCTAAAACTAAAATGAAATAAGTAATGAAAACAAATATTTGACCTATAAGTAAGTGTTCCCAGACAATGCTAATGGAGGAGAAACAGTAGAAAGAGCATGATGAAAAAAACCTTCCTTGAGATTAACAGAAAGATCTAGGAAGAGATGAGTCTATCTTGCCTTCTAGGTAAAATTTATGAGATGTGAACTATATTTAGAACTTTTTAATTTCAGGAGAAAAGTTAATTTTGCAAGTATCTCAACAGAAAAAGAAACATCTAGTGCATTTCA
Source organism: Potos flavus (assembly GCA_028534135.1). Taxonomy (NCBI): domain Eukaryota; kingdom Metazoa; phylum Chordata; class Mammalia; order Carnivora; family Procyonidae; genus Potos; species Potos flavus. The sequence goes on from CM052886.1 coordinate 25,277,044, forward strand.
GGCTTCTCTCAGAAAACACTAAATCCAGAAGACAATAAAGCAATATCTGTACAGTATTGAGGGAAAAACTGTATCACAAGAAATCCAGTGATCTAAGTGTCAGTTGTTTGTGAGGTCAGTAGTGAACATGAGAATTAACAGAATTATTACAAGTGTTCCCTCCCTGAAAACAAGAACACTACTGAATATGTATTATTTGAATATATAGTACCATTTCCAGAAACATGAATCAAAATTAAGAATTTAAGAATAGATAGTTTATGATCTGAAAATATATCTTCTTCTTTTGAGACCAGTTAAACATATAGAGCTTTATTATTTATGCCAAAAATAATTATTGAAGATTTGTATTAGCTAATGTACCTATGATAATGTGAGATAACAGGAACATTGTTCTAAACATTGGGCAAATCTTTCCTAGCTTGTGGAGCAAAGGAAGTCCCGTAACTATTTTACATAAAGTGTAGTCAGAAATTACTTCATCCTGGAGTTTAAAATAAATGAAGCAAGTAATATGTAAAATTGATTATTATACTTTCAGAGTCATCAGAGGTCAAGAAAAAAACGGGCGCCTGGGTCCTCAGTCGTTAAGTGTCTGCCTTCGGCTCAGGTCATGATCCCAGGGTCCTGGGATGGAGCCCTGCATTGGGCTCCCTACTCAGCGGGAAGCCTGCTTCTCCCTCTCCCACTCCCCCTGCTTGTGTTCCCTCTCTCACTGTGTCTCTCTGTCAAATAAATAAGTAAAATCTTAAAAAAAAAAAAGAAAAAAGAAAAAAACCCAAACGTTTTTTAAAAGGAACATAGATAATGAAAGAAGAAATTTAAGAATAAACTCTTAGGGGTGCCTGGGTGGCTCAGTTGGTTAAATGTCCGACTCTTGATTTCGGCTCAGGTCATCATCTCAGGGTGGTGAGATGGAGCCCTGGGTTGGGCTCTGCACTCAACGGGGAGTCTCCTTGAGATTCTCTCTCCTTCTCCCTCTGCCCTTCCCCCTGTGCATGCACACTCTATTGCAAATAAATAAATCTTTAAAAAAAGAGAATGAACTGTTAATCATAAAAATAAATGTAAACAGTTTAAGCTTCCTGTTTTAAAAAGCGAACTCTAAAATAATTTTTTTAAAATGTCAGGTGTTTAGCTTGCAACATTGACAGATCAAAGAAAATGACAAAGTTTAAAACTAAAAGTTGGCAAAAAGATAGAGAAATCTAAAAAGAAACATTATTATGAATATATTGAAAAAACAAAAAGCTTAAATAAAATATGAACAAAATGAATTTAACCATATATTGAGAGAATACTTTGTCTCAGCCAAATAGATTTTCTCCCTAAGAGCTCAAGAATAGCATAGGGGTACCTAGGTGTCTCCGTCAATTGAGCATCCAACTTTTGATTTTGGCACAGGTCATGATCTCAGGGTAATGAGATCGAGCCCCACATCAAGCCCTATGTGGGGCAGGGAGCCTACTTAAGAGTCCCCCTCTCCCCACATCCCTTCATACACGCATGTATACTCTCTCTCTCAAATAAACTAATAAATTAATTAATTTTAAAAAAAGAATATCTTAAAAATTAGCTATCAGTCAACATCAGTAAATCAGTACAAATAAGTTGAATAAAAACCATACGATCCTATAAAAATAAGGGGAAAAGCCGTAGTATTTTACTTAGAAACAGGATATTAGCGATTTTTGAAAAAAAAATTTGGTGTTTGTGTAAGTAATAATTATGTACCCTCTGAGATAAATACACATGACTTATTGTGTATGATTTTAGGAGCTTCCAGGGCCCCCTTTGAGAAGGGAGGGTAGTCCCTGGATGACCTAAAGACACCTCACCAATAAGTACTTCCTTCAAAATCAGAAGCCATAATGAAAGATCTCTTTTTACCCATAATTAATATTCTTGAAGTTTTAGTAAATATAATTAGACAAGAAATGTAAATAATGTTATCATAGTTTTTCTTCACCTAATATCTGTCTCTACTGCATGTCAGAGACTATGCTAAGTGCTCTGCACACATTACCTTATCTCGCAGGAATCCTGTCATGTGAGTATAGGTCGAAGAACAGAGAGGTTAAGGAACTTACCCAGGATCTTACAACTAATAAGTATTGAATCGAGATCTTTATGACTCCGGAGCTTGTAGTTAATGACAGGTGAGCAGTACGGCTTCCCTGATATGCCAGTGTGTAGTGTGAGCAAATGTATGACTCTTGGTGAGGAGAGCGAGGACTTATTCTTGATATTCCGAATGGCAATGTTAATTATTATCTGCGTGAATCAATTGAAAGTGAACAAGGTAAGTATACAAAAATCATCTGTTATAACCTAGAAACACGTCAGAAAATACTGCAGAACAGAACAATTAATAATCATTTCATATACAGAAACTATAAAAGCCCTGTAAGATCTTAAAAATAAATTTTCTAAAAATACAGATTCTTATTTAAAAACCTGTGATTTTTTATTAGTAGATATTTTAGAAAGCTTGCACTTTATGTATGCTAGTTCTTTTAAGCTTAACCCAATAGTAGCAGTGTCCAGTGGACTATTTATTTGTTTATCTATTTAATTTGGGGGGGGGATTCTGTAACAAATATTTATTTACTTATTTATTTTAGTTAACATATAATGCATTATTCGCTTCAGGGTTACAGGTCTGTGAATCATCAGTCTTACACAGTTTACAGCACTCACCATAGCACATACCCTTCCCGGTGTCCATCACCTAGCCACCCCATCCCTCTCACCCTGCCTCACCTCCAGCAACCCTGTTTGTTTCCTGAGATTAAGAGTCTCTTCTGGGGGCACCTGGGTGGCTCAGTGGGTTAAAGCCTCTGCCTTCAGCTCAGGTCATGATCTCAGGGTCCTGGGATCGAGTCCCGCATCGGGCTCTCTGCTCAGCGGGGAGCCTGCTTCCCCCTCTCTCTCTGCCTGCCTCTCTGCCTACTTGTGATCTCTCTCTCTGTCAAATAAATAAATAAAATCTTTAAAAAAAAAAAAAAAGAGTCTCTTCTGGTTTGTCTCCCTCTCTGGTTTCGTCTTGTTTCATTTTCCCTCCCTTCCCCTATGATCCTCTTGTCTTGTTTCTCAAATTCCTCATATCAGTGAGATCATACGATAATTGTCTTTCTCTAATTGACTTATTTTGCTTAGGATAATACCCTCTAGTTCTATCCATGTCACTGCAGATGGCAAGATAATCGGGTTTTTGATGGCTGCATAGTATTCCATTGTATATATACACCACATCTTCTTTATCTGTTCATCTGTAGATGGACATCTAGGTTCTTTCCATAGTTTGGCTATCGTGAACATTGCTGCTATAAACATTTGGGTGCACGTGCCCCTTCGGATCACTACATTTGTATCTTTAGGGTAAACAATCAGTAGCGCAGTTGCTGGGTTGTAGGGTAGCTCTATTTTCAACTTTTTGAGGAACCTCCATACTGTTTTCCAGAGTGGCTGCATCTAGCCTTTTTTATTAAAAAATCTCATTTAAAATAATTTTGATTAGAGAAAGATATACAGGTGTGTTTATTCTGTCATTTGACTTAATTTGATAATATTTAATATTTGGCAGCATTTTCAGTGATGTATTTGGATTAATTGTAGGGTAATTCTAAATTACGGACTTTTGATTTTACAGTGTAATTATGAAGCAAGATAAATGACCTGTGTGTGTTTTCTATTGGGTAACCTGAAATGCTTTAACTCTGTGGCTCCTTTAGCAATTTCTCAAATATTTTATAATTAAAGTATGCATCATTCTGCCAAAGAGAAAAATAACATTTGAGATGTGAGCAATTTATTCACTTCTGAAAAGTCATTATTTTTCCCCTTGTTAATTATCTCATTTAATCTGAAGTTACTCTCAGAAATTATGAATCTAATGCCAAGAGCATAAACTAGGATAGTGTTAATGAGATGGTCTAGAATGCTATCAGTGTGTTCAAGTAAAAAATGAAATAATTTTCCCAACATTACACGCTGAACACTGATCATTGTGCTTTGTCTTTATGTCACTGAACTGTGCTTGGCTGAACCTTTGTTACCATGCCTTCTTTTCCTAGCTTGACACTGTTAGAAGCAATCTTCCGAAAAGTAAAGAAACTAAAAGTGATGATGTAAGTCCAACAAACACTAATAACCCAGAGAAGAGCATGCCAGTCACTAAAAGCAAACTAAGGAATCCCGAGTCAACACCTGAAAATCCAGATGATGTTAGTGTAGAGGAAGAAAAGCAAGGAAAGGCAAGTAAAAAGGTGATGAAAACAGTATTCCAGATGACTGCACAAGGAATGGAACTGGAAACTCCTGTGAAGAAGGTGAATTCCGCTCATCAGAAAGCACGGACCAGGCCACAGCCAGGTGTTGCTCATCAGAAGAGCGAGAAGGCAGATGAAGAAAGAGAAAATAGTAATTTAGATGAGGAAGAAGATCTGATGCAAATGTACCAACTCCAAGTAGCTGAAGAAATGGCGAAGGAGATTAAGAAGAAAATAAGAAAGAAACTCAAAGAACAGTTGACTTACTTTCCTTCAGATACCTCATTGCATGATGGCAAACTGAACAGTGAGAAAAAAATTAAGAAAAAAAAGAAAGTTCCAATCTCGTCTAAAGCAGAAACAAGGTACTTGACAAATATAAAATGTCCTCTAGTATTCTCAGCTTTTGAGTGATAGCTGTAGTTACACTAAGAAAATTCTTAATCTTTCATGTGGATACATTGCCAGTACAATAATAGCAGTTACCCTTTCCATAGCACCTTACTGTGTGCTAACTGCTTTATAAGAATTCCTTTATAAGAATTCCTTGATTCCTTGTAAGCACCTTACGAGGAATAATACTATCACCCTATTTTGCAGATAAGAAAACTCGAAGCTTTAAGTCAGAGAACCAGTATGAAGCTGAGCCCAAACCTTAGCAGTGTTGTTCTAAAGTGTCTACCCTTCACTATTTACTTACACCTGCTTATTAAATAATAGAAGCCCAATTTCTCTCTCTTTTTTGAGTCACAAATGCCTATTTGGATATATGAATATAGTGTTTTTTCTTTATTATACAAATAATATTTGCTTATTGTAGAACATAAAATAAAGACCCAAAGAAGGTAAAAGTAACCTAACCATCTAAAGGTGATCATTATAAGCAATTTAGCATACTTGTCTTTTTCTATATATGATGTTTATACGTATATGTTTGCATCTGGGGTGTGAGTGCTTCTGTGATCGTATTTATATTTATATGTCTGTGGGGAAAACAAGATAAAAAATGCCTTTTTAACTACTTAACTTTGTTTTCTGCAGTCCCCATCTATATAAGCAACTTGAGGTGGGAACATTCTATATTTGATTATTCCTTGGCCTTCAGGGACAGTTTTCCCTAATGTCTTCACCCAAAAATAATTCCCTTCTTACCAAAAGCTAGATAACCAGTGGTAACAAAAGGAGGACGAAAAGAGTTGCTATGCGAACATGTTACTATATGTGTTAACTATCTGTTGCTGCACAAAAAAGCTACTCTTGAACTTAGCAGAACAACAAACATTTATTGTCTCTCGGTTTCTGTGGATCAGGAATCTGAGCATGGCTCAAGTGGGTGTTGCTGACTTAGGATCTCTCATGGCCTACAGTCAGGATGTCACCTGGGGGTGCAGTCACCTTAAGGCTTGGCTGGAGGAAGATCTGCAAGTGACAGAGCTGTTGGAAGGCTTGGAATACCCACTTCGAAGCTCACTCATGTGGTGCTTGGCAGGTCTCAGGTCCTGACTGACTTTTGGCCAGAGACATCGATTCCTTGCCACATGGACCTCTCCATGTCGGCTGCTCACAACATGGCCACTTGCTTCCCCAGAGCAAGGGCTCTGGGAGAGAGAGAGAGAGAGAGTCCTAGTCTTTATGGAACCTAATCTTTAATCTTGGTTTCGAAGTGGCATCCATTACTTTTGTCATATTTTGTCTATTAGAAGTAGGTCACTAGGTCCATCCCACAGTCAAGGGAAGGGGCTAAACAAAGATACTAAGAGCAGGAGGCAGGGATCATTGAGGGCCATCTTAGAGGCTGCTTGCCACAGTATACCATCAGTCTTTCTTACAGCTACTGTATCTGTTATAAACTGGTAAGCCATACTCACTATGAAATGTTAGTTCATGAATTTTAAATAAAACCATGGGTTACATGACCATGGCATGCAAAAGGCGGTTCTCTTTAAATAATAGTATATGGTGATGTGCTAAAATAGCATGGCTTTCTGGAATGACTATTTTGAAATATTTCTTTAATCTTTTTATTTCTCAACCTCTTTTTTAAAACTATGACTATATTGGATGTCAGTTTTTTATTATTTAGATGCAGATTTTTTACTTGATAAATTACAAACTTTAATAGGCTAGTTTCTCTCCACAATGAGTATAACTCTAGGCTGTTACCCTTTAGCATTTATTAGTTCATTTGATGCACATTTTCATTTTAATAATGGCCTTCTGAAAGTGTGGTAACACACCAGCCCATGGAAAAGATAATAATTAGTTGTTACCTAGAAATCAAAAGTTGAATATCTGAAGTCTCTTGAAAGCAGAACAAACTTAGAACACTTTTTTTTCTTTTAAATAAGGTAATTTAGAAATTTGTTACTTAATCATTGACTTGGCAACAGGGTGAGGATCCTTTCATCAGTCCTATAGAAAAACAGATCTACTGCTCATAAAATACACAACTTCATCTTTTCCGGGAGTTTAGAGCTCAAGTTTAATTGGCTCATGGGTATATAAGTTATTACCAAATATAAAATAATACCTATTGATACCTAATTTGACAGTTCACCATTTTAATGCGTAATAAAATATATGTATCCGCTAGCAGGAAAGAGTATTGATTTTAGGATTATCTTTGACTCTGTTCACTGTTCACTTTGCTGCATCAAGAAGAAAAAGAATGTATTTGTAATGGCTTGTACTTGGATTGTATTTGCAGTACATTGACTATCTCCGATGACACAGCTGAAAGTGAACAAAAGAAGGCATCTCCAATTAGAGCAGTTACTTCAGATTCTCATCAAGATGAGAAAATAAGCTCAATGGAAGACAATGTAGAAGACAGCATGCAAGATGACACAAAATCCAAACCAAAAAAAAAGAAAAAGAAGGCTAAAGCAGGTTCGTTATCCAAATTAAATGAAAAATATGTGCCTTGGTAGAAATAACTTGATTCTAAGACTTCGAGTCCTTAAAACGAAAGAAAATCTATTCCCAAAAACTATAATTTAAAAAATCCAATGTAAAATACAGTTGACCCTTGAACAACATGGGTTTCTTTGTGCAGTGCAGGTTCACTTACACAGATATGCTATTGATGATGCTTTGTGGTTCCTATTATTACACTTGTAAAACCTTTGTTAAAGTATGATATATACATAGGAAAGTGTTCATGTTACAAGTTTACCACTTAGTGGATTTTCACAAACTGAACATGCCTATAAAATTGTCATCCAAATCTAGAAACAACACTATTAGCACCAGAAACCCTGTAAGTCCCCTTCCCTTTCATTGCCCCTCAGGAGTAGACATTATCTTGACATCTAACACAGTTTATTTTTGCCTGTTTTTCTACTTTGATGTGAATAGAATCAGAAATACTGTGCTTTTTGTGCCTGACTTCTTTCACTGAAAATTATTTTTGTGAGATGTAGACTGTCTTGCTTATAGTTGAGCTTATTCATTATCAGTTCTGCTTTTGCACTATATATTCATTGTGGGACTATACTGCAGTAATTTACCAATTGTACTCATGGACATTTGAGCTGTTCTAGTTTTAGGTGGTTACAAATAAAGATGTAATATTGTAGGCATGTCTTCTGGCAAACGTATATATACATTTGGGGGGGGCATTTTTTTTTTTTTTAAAGCATAGAATCCTTTATTTATGAAGTTCTTATGTCTTTCAGAACTACTAACTGGTAGGAGACAGTTGGGAAATGCTACTTGGAAACATGGCTCTGATCCTTTAAATCTAGCATCTAAAGAAAAACTAAAAAATTATTCCTTACTGCTTTCTAATATATTTATTTTGTTGAGCATCTTCTTAGGAGAGAGTCACTATGACAGAGATTATGCATATTTTTCACTTTAATAAGTACTTCCCATTTTCCAGAGTCGGTTTACCAACTGTGATGACACTAGCAGTATTTGAGAATTTCCAGTGCTCTACATCTTCACTAACATTTATATTCTCATTATTTAAAAATTTTAGCCATTCATAATATATAGTGATATTTCGGTTTTACTTTAAACTTTCATAACTAATGAAGTTGAGCATCTTCTTCATGTTCGTTGCCTACTTAGATTTCTTTATTCGTACACTTGTTTAAGTCTTTTGTGTATATTTTTAAGAAATGGAATTGTCTGCCTTTTATAATTTGTGAGAATATTTTATATAGCTAGACATCAGTCTTTTCTCAGATACAAAAACGCACACACATATATATTACAGACATCTTCCCACTCGATTTTACTATTCTCTGATTAGTATCTTTTGAAATACAGAATTCTAAAATTTGATATAGTCCTATTTATCCATTTTTCCCTCTGATGGTAAGTGCTTTCTGTGACATAAGAAATCTTTCCCAAGTCCTGAAGATGTTTTTGTATCTATTATTTTCTAAAAGTTTTTTGTTTTGCTTTCACATTTAGCCATGCAGTTCATCTGGAATTGGTTCTCAAGTATGTTGAGAGGTAGTGGTTAAGGCCCATTTTTTTCCCATGTGAATATATAATTGACCTAGTATCATTTATGGAAGAGAGCATCTTTTTTTCTCTGTATTGCAGTGTCACTTTATTTTTATTTAGTTATCCTAAATAACATGGCTGTGGGACTGGATCACTTTCTATTCTGTTACATTAGAGTGTTTGTACCAACACAACTATGAGTTAATTACTATAGCTTTACACTTGATCTTAGCCAAAAGGCCGAGAAGTGATTACTATAGCTTTATATTAGATCTTGCTCTTCAGTTGTGTAAGTACTCGAACAGCTTTTTCTTCTGTAGCATTACTTGGGCTATTCTTTTGCCCTTTGCATTTCTGTATGAATTTTAGAAGAAGCTTCTCAATTCTCCCTCTTCCTCCACCACCCCCACCATTATTTTTATCCAGATAGGGTGAATCTGAAGGGATTCATAATTTAACATCTCTCTAGATAGAGTTGACATCTTTACAAAGTATTAATTCTTGCCATCCATGAAATTAGTATGCACCTCCATATTCACATTTCCAGTTTATCTTGGTAATATTGTAAGTTTCAGTAGAGTCTGTCTTTAGATTTATTCCTAGGTATTTAATGTTTCTTAATGCTGTCATAAATGCCATTGTTTTTTAAATTTTTGTTTTCTGGTTGCTGGTATGTGTGTTGCTGGTATGTGTGTGTGTATACATGCATAAAAATATATCACTGGTGTGTGTGTATACATGCACAAAAATATATGCAGACAGAAATATTTATTTTTTAAAAATTAACATTGTATCTAGTATTTTTCCTAAATTTATTACTTCTAAGAGTATATCCATGGATCATTTTGAGTTTTCTACATACACAATCATATCACCTGTTAATAATGATTGTTTCATTGTGCCTTTTTCAGTCCTTATATATTACTCCTTTTCTTGCCTTGATACACAGGCTAGGACTTCCATTACAGTGTTAAATACCTTGGAGAAAAGCTTCCATTAATTTACCACTTGATGTAATGTTTTTATAATCTCAAAAAATTGAGAAATATTTCATCTTTTTCAATTCTCTGGAAGCATTGTATAAATTGGTGTTATTTCTTCCATAAATGTTTGGAAGAGTTTACTAATGAAGCCTTTTAAGCCAAGGTTTCTTTGTGGGAAGAATTTTAAATCAGATTTAGTTTCTTTAATAAATACCACTCTTCACATTTTGTTTTTTCTGTCAGCTTTGAGAGACTATTTCTTGAGGAATTTGTTCATTTAATCCAAATTTTGAAATTTTGTCTGTCTATGGCATCTGAAAGGGTGTCCCTTGATACTGGTAATTTGTTTTTTCTTGATTTCTTGATCAGTCTCAGGATTTTCAGTTTTCAAAGAAATCAGCCATTGGCTTTGATTTTATCTGTTGCACATTTGTGTACTATTTTGGTTATTTTATTTGTATTAGTTTCTTCATTCTCCTTTCTTTGATTTGCTGTTTCTAGCTTTGTAAGATAGATTTTATAAGATTTCAGTCTTTATATATATTTAAGACTAACTTTTCATCTGAGTACTACTTTAGCTGCATCCCACAAATTTTTGATATATCTTCATTGTTATTCAATAAAAACATTTTCTAATTTCCATTTTAATTTCTCCTTTGATCACCCATTTTTAGAAGTATATTGCTTCATCTCAGCCAGCAGGTGATTTTCTAGTTATCTTTTTGTTTTAGTTTCTGTCTGCCATTGTTATCAGAAGACATATTGTGAATGATTTCAATCTTTCGAATTTATTGAGGCCTTCTTTATGACCAGCTTATGGTCAATTTGCTAAATATTTCATGTGCACTTAAAAAGAATTTGAATTCTGGTGTCATTGGGTGCAGTGTCCTGTGTATGTCAGATCAAGTTTATTGTGTCCAGCTCATCTTCCTGATTTTTTTTTTTAAGATTTTATTTATTTATTTGACACAGAGAGACATAGCGAGAGAGGGAACACAGGCAGGGGGAGTGGGAGAGGAAGAAGCAGGCTTCCCGCTGAGCTGGGAGGCTGATTCGAGCTTGATCCCAGGACCCCGGGATCATGACCTGAGCTGAAGGCAGACGCTTAATGACTGAGCCACCCAGGTGCCTCTCATTTTCCTGATTTTTTTGGCTGCTTATTCTATCCATTTGTTGAGACAGGTATTAAAATTTGCACTGTGATTTCAGGTTTCTTTGTTTTTTCTTTGTTTCTGTTAGGGTTTTTTTTCCGTTTATGTATTTTGAGGTTATGTTATATGCATGTTTAGGAATGTTATATGTTTCTGTCAGATTGACACTTCCGAGTTGTCTTAATCATTCAGGCTGCTGTAACAAAATATCATAGACTGGATGGCTTCAACAATAAAGAGTTATTTGTCCAGTCTGGAGCCTAGAAAGTCCAAGATCAAGGCACCCACAGCTTTGGTGTCTGGTGAGGACCCACTTCCTGGTTGTAGACTGATGTCTTTTTACTGTAACCTCACATAGCAGGGTAGCCCATCTGTGAGGGCTGTACCCTCATGACCTACCACCTTCCAAAGTCCCCACCTCTTAGTACTGCCACATTGGAGATTAGGATTTCAATATATGAATCTCATGGGGATACAAGCATTCAGTGTATAAGAGCAATCATTATGCAGTATCTTTTTTTATCTCTAATAGTTTTCCTTCAAAGTCTACTTGTAGTTTGAGTTTGCATAGTATAGTTTTTCCCGTCCTCATTTCTCTGTCATTACCACAATACACTGCCAGATGGTGCCAACTTGGTGGAAGAGGAGTAGCCTTCAGACCTGTGCTTAGTTCCTGGTCCTCAGGTCTAGATGGAGCTTGCCATTACTGCATCTCTCCCTCACCTCACCCTCCTAGGCTTCTTGCCTGTGCCTACTTTGCATCTCCTTTACTTGGGACACAGTGTCTCTGCATTTCCTTCCTTTTTTGCCTTCACCTCTTTTCTTCCCCCACCCTAGAACATGGGGGGTCTCAGTCCCCAGCCTGTGAGCTCCTTAGGGGCAGACCCTCAGTAAATATGAAGTGTTCCCCTCACCCAAAAAACGACAACCCCTCCTTGTTTGTAGTCTTTCTGTGGCCTTATATTTATTATCTCACTGTTTTGTGAATGTATTATACACTGTTTTGTGTATGATCCACCTGTCTTGTATTCCTTTTCCAACTTGACTTCTTTTGAATTATTTAAATCATTTAACAATTTTTCTTCTTTTATTAACTTGTTAATTATACATTCTCTTAAAGTTTTTTAATTTTATCCTCAAGAACATTGAATTTATTCTTGACTTATTATAGTTTAATACAAATTAATTCCCTAACAAAATATGCTTCCCCAATAGTGCTAGAGCATTAGGATAGTTTAATTCCATCCGAATTTTGTTATGTGCTTTTTCTGCATCTCTCTCTCTCGTCTCTTGAGTTTCTTTTTTTTTTTTAAGATTTTATTTATTTATTTGACACAGAGAGAGAGATTACAAGTAGGCAGAGGGGCAGGCAGAGAGAGAGGGGGAAGCAGGTTCCCCGCTGAGCAGAGAACCCATTGCTGGGCTTGATCCCAGGACCCTGAGATCATGACCTGAGCCAAAGGCAGAGGCTTTAACCCACTGAGCCACCCAGGTGCCCCACCTCATAGGTTTCTTATCATGCATTTTAGTTCTGCATGTGTTTTAAACTTCACAGCTATTATAGTGACCATTTTGTACAGCCGATATGAATTTATATTCACCCCAAAATTTACTTTTTCCTTAATGAATTTCCATTTTTCCATTTTTCATTTGTTTGGAGAGCTCAGTTTAGTATTTCTCCTAGTATGGGCCTGCTAATCCCCTCAGATTTTGTTGTGTTAAAATGCCTTTACTTTCATTTTTTAACCCTATTTGCTAGCATAGAATTTTAGGTTGCAAGTTGGTTTTCTTTAGTACTTTGGAAAAGTCATACAGTTGTCTCTTGGCTCCCATCATTTCTGTTTCAGCAGTTATGCCCCATTAGTGGGATTGTGACTTTTTTTTTTTATCTGACTCATCTTTAGATTTTTTTTGTCTTTGATGTCAGTATTTTGCCTAAATATTATGTCACATTATGCCTAAATATGCTTTGTTGGAATTTATGCTGCTTAGAGTTTTTTGGTTGATACCACTTACCAACTGTGGAAAATTCAATTATTCAATTATTTCTTTAGAATATGGCTTCTTCATTATTTCTTCCTCTTTTTCTAGATTTTAAATTCACATATATTCTTTTAAGTGTGTCTACCTGTTTATGTTTTTTCCTTATATTCTTTTTAAAATTTTTTCCATTATGCTTAAGTTTGGATATTGCTACTGATCTTTTTTTGTTTCACTAATCATGTCTTTCTTCGTGTCCAATATGCTATTAATGGATATGTGAATATAATAGATAGAGGATATGTGTCCTCTGTCTGTTGAGTTCTTAATTTCAAATGCTGTGTTGTTTCGTTTTGTTTTGTTTTGTTTTTTTAAGTAGGCTCCATGCTCAGGGAGCCCAGTGCAGGGCTTGAACTCAGGACCCTGAGATCAAGACCTGAGCTGAGATCAAGAATCAGACACTAACTGAGCCACCCAGGCACCCCTCAGCTGCTATATTTTTCATTTCCAGAATGTCTGTTGGGTTTTTTAATGGATTCTAGTTCTCTGATGAAAGTTTCCATTTTAACCCATTTTTTCCTTTATTTTCTTGAACACATTAATAATCATAGTTATTTAAAGTTCTTGTGTGCCAACTCCAGTGTGGATCATCTGTGGGTCAGCTTATGTTTGCTGTCTTTTCTCCTGGTTGTTGGTCATATAGTCTTGCCTCTTCTATATCTAGTAACTTTTTATTATGTGCTGGATATTGTGTGTAGAGTGCTAGATGCTACAGATGATTTTATCTTCTACTAGAAAAAGTTTCCTCTTTACTTTCTTAGGCAGATAGGGTGGGAAACTGATTTTAATCCATGGGGAATTGAGCTATGTCAGGGATGGATTGTAGTTTTGATAAAAACTGTATCTTCGATTTGCCCCATTTCTAGGATGTGGCGTTCTAGGAGTTTTGAACTGAGAATCTGGCAGGTATTTGTCTCCTCAGCCTCAAAGATGAGGAGATTCGGTTTTGGCCTTCTGGGGTTTTCAGCCTGGTCCTTTAGCCTTCTGTCCCATTCAGCTTCAAAATTTGGCAGATACCTTGAAGGGGAGATGGCCATGTGTTTGAGGCCCCTCAGGTCTACAATTTTGTCACTCCAGCCCCAAGTGAATGCCAAAATCTCTGCTGGTTTCTCCGTCCCCCTCAACCTCTAGCTGTGTCCAGAACTGCTAAGTGACCCCAGGTGAAAAGCAGCTATAGGTGGAAAGTGACCATGCCCTCTAGGGCTTTATTTTGCCTGTTTTGTTTCAGACCCCTCCCCCTGGTGGGTCATCATCTCCTAGTACCATAAGCCTGGGAGATTTCACTACCTCTTTAGCCTCACACATAGCCTCAGAATTCAGCCTCAGAATTCAGGAAAATAAGCTATGTGTTTGAGGCTCCTTAAATCTCTAATGTGACTGCTGTAGCCCCATCAGCCACTTACCACAAAAAGTTTTGTGGGTACTCTCTCCCACTGGTGACCTTTTGTGGGGGCCAAACCCTGATCCTCAGCCCACACCCTGAATCAGCAAATTCCCCAGAGACTAAAACAGCTACTAGTCCATCAGCTTACCACTGAATGACTCTCCCTCTCTGGAATTTTAGCCCATCTGCTGTACATTGTCTCCGTGCTGTTCTGATGCTTTTACAAATAAGGTTTTTGTAATTCATTTGGCTTTTTCAAGTTGTCGTTAAGGGAAGCATTGACCCTGCTACATCCTACTACATCCTACCCAGAAGTAGAAATTACAGTTACAGATTAATTGAGTGATGAATATTCCACTAGATAAAATCACTTTTTTGTCTTTGGTTCTCATTATTTTCTTTTTGTATTCTTGGTCCTTGTTAGGGAAAAAAAGAAAGATTCCTCACTCTATTTTAGTGCCTTAGTAAACGTAATATTTTACTCTCAGAGTGTAATCTGCTCTTGTCTGGCTTTTGCTTTCTTTTCCTTTGAAGTTACTTTGTTAACAAAGACAAATAATCATGGATTGTAAAGATTAGCTTATATTTAAATTCAATGTATATTGTTAAATATATTGTTGTGGGAACAATCAATTATAATGTTGATTTTCTTCCATGCATGTAGTTTCAGATGATAATGAAGACACTGATGGTGATGGTGTTCATGAAGTAACAAGCCGAGATAGTCCAGTTTATCCCAAATGTTTGCTTGATGATGATCTTGCCCTGGGAGTTTACATTCACCGCACTGATCGACTTAAGTCCGATTTTATGATTTCTCACCCAATGGTAAAAATTCATGTGATTGATGAGAATACTGGTCAATATGTCAAGAAAGCTGATAGGTAATTTTTTTAATTGTATAGCCAACCCTTGAAATTGAAACTGTCTACAGTAGAAGTCCTCTTTTCTACCACTGAAAGTCAGTGGAGGAGCGCCTGGGTGGCTCAGTCGTTAAGCATCTGCCTTAGGCTCAGGTCATGATCCTAGGGTCTTGGGATGGAGCCCCGCAACTGGCTTCCTGCTCAGTGGGAAGCCTGATTCTCCCTCTCCCAGTCCCCCTGCTTTTGTTCCCTCTCTCGCTGTGTCTCTCTCTGTCAATCAAATAAATTTTTAAAATCTTTAAAAAAAAAAAAGTCAATGGAAATAGAGCTTAGGATTTGTATTAGAGAATAATTTACTGGTTGTAGGTGTTCTTAGGCCATTGATACTGATCAGTATGTTTTCTAGAAGAAATAGAGAACATTTCTTAATTCATTTTAAATGGAGGGGAGTTGAGAGAGCTTCTACCTAACGTAATGACTTATTTATGCCATTGAACTTGCAGTATAAATCACTGCATGTTGCACTTTACATGCTTTAATTGTCTAACTTCATGTTTTTTTGGAAGTTAATATGTTACTTGGGCCTCATATGAAGGCAGTAAATCTTGACTTAATTTTTTCCTAATATTACTTCTATAGCTAATATATGCTTGAAGCTTATAAATAAAAAGCACAGTAAAATAATTGATTATACTAGAATCAAAAAAGTCATTTGCTTGGAAAAATGACAGTGATGAGGACCATGAAGATTATCAAAATTCTGTTATTCAGTTATCTTAGGGCATACAAAAAAATATGACACACCTCAAAAAGTTTGCAATCCTGTTGTGCTCATTTTCATATTTAAATGTACTGTACTACTTTATTACAAACTCATTTAAGATTCTGAAGGAGTCTAGCTCTGTCACACTCTCATTTTATATTTCTGTAGTAAGATAATTTTGTGAAACCAATTGATGGTATGTAGATACAAGATGGTGGTAGGGTACTACCATTTCTGAGTCTCATAAATTTGTAATTTTCTCGATGGACAACCAAAATAATTTTTCATTCTATATCATGACTATTCATTATTTCTTCACCTTGATCATTCTATTTTTCTCACCTTCTCAAAATTATCATAAAGAATCGTGTTAATGGAAGCATCTTTTTTTGGACAGCGAACGACCTGTTTCATCTCACTATGAAAAAGAGAGTGTGGATTATATTCTTCCTATTATGACCCAGCCATATGATTTTAAACAGTTAAAATCAAGACTTCCAGAGTGGGAAGAACAAATTATATTTAATGAAAACTTCCCCTATTTGCTTCGAGATTTTGATGAGAGCCCTAAAGTCATCTTGTTTTTTGAGGTATGAATTGAATGGAGCAATTTAAACTAACTTTTGTTTACTATTTTAATAGCATAAGTGTAAGCTATTGTTTTTAGTAGTCTAATAATGCCAAAAAGTACTGTGAGGATTTAGCCCTAGGATTTAGTGTTTGTAATAGGCTGTGGAGATGTAATATGCTGTAATAGTATATTTGCTGAGTGTAAGTAGTTAGCCGTGTAATTCACTTGGTATTATTAAATTCTGACAGTAATGCCATGACTGTAAACTGAAGTGATGAATCTAATCTATATCTATACAATCCTCCATTCTTAACCCTTTTTACAAATTGTAAACTCATTTAACTATATCGGACTCCCTAAGAGTTTCTATACAACCAAAGGAAAGAAAGATGAACAGACACAGATCACTTGACTAATAAAATGTAATATATAACCAAGACAAAGTAAAACTTCCTAGATGTGGAGGGTGGATAGAGGGTCAGGGCTGTCAGGGAAAGCTTTATGAAATAGATGGTTTTGAGGTGGTGGCAGTTGGTTAAGTGTCTGCCTTTAGCTCAGGTCATGATCTCCAGGTCCTGGGATTGAGCCCCATGTTGGGCTCCCAGCTCACAGGGGAGTCTGCTTCTCCTCCCCCACCCCCCGTCTCTCCCCCTACTTGTGCTCTCTCTCTTAAATGAATAAATAAAATCTTTTTAAAAAATGAAATAGATGGCCTTTGAGCTGACTTGTTATTCTAATTTTTTTTATGGCAAAGAAATCAATGTTCAGAGTATAAAGTTATTTACCCAAAGTTACTCCAGTTTTAAGTGTAGGTAATTTGTGTTTCAAGATGGTTTGAATCTAAAATACACATTTCTTTTCTCTACTTCATGTCATCTCTGCATAAGCAAAAGGAAGTAGAGAAAACCTCTCTTTCAGTTTAAGCAAGATGGGGAGTTTTAGCATTGGAACAGCAGGGCATGAACATTGACAATGACTGATTTTGTGGAATTATTGGTTTTTTTGATCTTTAACTTTCAGATGATTTGTGTATGTTTGTGATATGAATATTCTACCATTTACATCTGTGATTATGTTGTATGATTTATACAAAGCTGTGATTTTTTTAAAGAGTAATATAACTTGTATGTCAAGGAACTTTTTCTTTGTCATAGAAATTTGTCCTTGGTTGTAATGTTCCTTCACATTCATTTTAGTAATACTCATAAATTTAAGAAAGATTGTTGGATTTTGACATTTTTGGTTGCTTCTTAAGGTTTTTGAGGGGTTTGGTTTGGTTTTTTTAGTTTCAGGAGTAGAATTTAGTGATTCATCACTTACATGTAACACCCAGTGCTCATCCCAACAAGTGCCCTCCTTAATGTCCATCACCCACTTAGTCATTCCCCTCACCCACCTCCCCTCCAGCAACCCTCAGTTTGTTCTCTATAGTTAAGAGTCTCTTATGGTTTGCCTCCCTCTCTGTTTTTATCTTATTTCTTCCCTTCCCCTGTGTTCATCTGTTTTGTTTCTTAAATTGCACATGAATGAGATCATATGGTATTTGTCTTCCTCTGACTGACTTATTTCACTTAGCAATAATACACTCTAGTTTCATCCATGTTGTTGCAAATGACAAGGTTTTATTCTTTTTGATGGCTGAGTAATATTCCATTGTATTTTTATATGTGTGTGTGTATTTATACCCCCACAGCTTCTTTATCCATTCATCAGTCAATGGACCTTTGGGCTCTTTCCATAATTTGGCTACTGTTGATAGTGCTGCTATAAATATTGGGGTGCATGTGCCCCTTAGAATAAGTATTTTTTTATTCTTTGGATAAATACCAGTAGTGCAATTGCTGCATTATAGGGTAGTTCTGTTTTTAACTTTTTAAGGAAATTCCACACTGTTTTCCAGAGTGGCAGTTGCTTCTTAAGTTTTAACATAATGTGTTATTGTCTACAAAACTACTTTTGATTTCAACTTTTAAGAGTTTATTAAGGACAACTTGATATCTCTCAGAAGTCTTAAAAATCATTATTCTACTTTTCAGCATTACTACTAAGGGAAAAATTACAAGAACACAACAATATGTGTGTAAGAATATTTAAACACTGTAACAGTAAAAATTTTAGGGAGATAAATCTCTTCGATCAGTAAGAGGCTTGGTTATGTAAATAATAGTTTTTATTAAGTTTACGGTATTTATAATACCAAAGTATACTAGGCAGACATTAACATGATGAAATACATATATATGTATTGACTTGAAGAAATACTCACTACATGGTATATAAAAATAGTTTGCAAAATAGCGTTGGATTTATAGTAACATGCATATACTTAGGAATGCACAGGAAAAGGTTTAGGTGTATAAACCAGATGTTAATGTTGATAATCTATGGCTCTAGATTACAAGTTGTTTATACTTTGTTATATATTTTTCTTGTATTATGAGTGTGTTTTCACTGAGCTTCTAGTGTATCTGAAACCAGATTTAAGCATATAAAGAAGAGGTATGAATGGAGTCTTTATTATTTTTTAAGCTATCTATAAAGATTTGTTATCTTAGCTAAGCTTTTGAGAAGCACCAGTTAAGTTCAAAGTGATAGTCTCTGACAAGTACCTAGAATACAGAGGTGTCTGTGGCAGCTTCGTTCCAAATTCCATGAGTTTTAACATCTAGACAGGATGGAAATATGAAAGAAATCCTCTTGAGAAGCCTAATGAGAAGCCCAAAGAGAAAATCCCCAACTTCGGGAAGGTGTTGCAAGGAAGGACCCAGAGATAAGGTCATGAGTTTGTTAAACAATCATTTGAAGTCTGCAGTCATACATAAAAAAATAAAAGATTAAAGCTTAAGAATTCTGTGACTGGAATATTTGTGCCTAGACTATATTTGAGGTAATTAATACTTGGTCTTTGACATGAAATAAATCTTAATAAACGATTTATTAATAAAAAGTAAAGCAGTCAAAAAATGGACTCTCACTAACAGGATGAGTTAACATAAAGCTGGATGAAATAAGAAATGCTTTTCTTTCCTGTGAAGAAGACACCTTTTAAGTGTAGAACTTATTTTTTAAATTTCAATAATATGTTACTAGAAAATATTAAATTTTAGGCAGGTTAGTATTCTGTGAAGTAATTTTTTATACTTATTTACAGATTCTTGATTTCTTAAGCATGGATGAAATTAGGAATAATTCTGAAGTTCAAAACCAAGAATGTGGCTTTCGGAAAATTGCCTGGGCATTTCTCAAGGTATGTTTTTCACCCATTTTAAATGCTTTAAAAATCATCTTCAAATATGATTGGCTACATTTTCCCAAGCAGTTTAATTTCATATAAGGAGTTATGATCTAAGATTTCAGTTGTGAAAGGGGCGCCTGGGTGGCTCAGTCGTTAAGCATCTGCCTTCGGCTCAGGTCATGATCCTGGGGTCCTCGGATCAAGCACCGCATCGGGCTCCCTGCTCAGCGGGAAGCCTGCTTCTCCCTCTCCCGCTCCTCCTGCTGTGTTCCCTCTCTCACTGTGTCTCTCTCTCTCAAATAAATAAATAAAATCTAAAAAAAAAAAAAAATTTCAGTTGTGAAGAATTATTAATGCAAGCTAAGGTGATACTTGAATTCTTAAATATCTATGAGTGTCTAGTGTGTGCAGATACACTATTTGGTTCTGAGTATGTAGTATTAAAAAAGATACACAACAATCATTTATTCAACTTAAAAGATATTTATTAAACCCTTTCTGTGTGCCAGCAGTGGTTCAAGTCAGTAAACAAGAAAATAAACTCCTCGACCTTGTTGACTTCATATTCTAGCAAGGAAAGCAGATATAAAACAATTCCTTATACAATTTATCATTTATTGCAATTTTTGTAAATACTCGGTGGAGGTCAGGGAAAGATTTCCTAAGGAAAAGACATTGAACTTGAGTATTCGCTACATGGTAGCAGAGGGGGAAGAGAGAGTTGTGGGTAGGTAGAGGGTACCATATTTGCAAAGACCCTGATGTTGGAAGGAGCGAGATACCCTCAAATAACCAAAAGCCACTGAGTTTGGAGGACAGAGACTGAGGGGAGAAATGGTGTCTTGATCATGCATGGTCTCTGAAGCCATTATAGCAACAGGAAGCCATCACAGAATTCTAAAGAACAATGGGAAGCCATTATAGGATTTTAAACAAAACAGTAGCATAATCTGACTTATGTTTTTGAAAGATTACTTTGCTTGGTAGAGAATGAATTAGAGAGGGTATACATATATATACTGGAAGATTAAGGTTGAAAATTCTTACAGTAATCTTGGTAGGAAATGATGGTGTCTTTAACTGGAGTGTTTCAGCAGGGATGAGAGATGTGAGAGGTTGATTTTTACAAAAGGGGAAATGTTAATTTTATAATTCTTTTATCTGATATCCTTTATTTCTGACTTCAAATATAAATGAGTTATAAAAAGTCTTGAAATTAACCTATTTTGTACAATTTATAAAACTTTTTATTTGTATATCCATCCACTGAACAATATTAAGTATCTGTGAAATGCCAGGTACTCGGCTTAATACAGAGCATTCATAGATAAATTAAACATTGTCCTTGCCCTCCAGTTTAGTTTCCATATAAACATACTTACACGATTATGTGCTATAGAGTGGATGCTGTGAAAACCCAGGTAAGGCACTTAATCCATATGGGGGGTTAGAGAGAGGCTTTAGAAGAGGTGCAGTGTGGGACACCTGGGTGGTTCAGTTGATTAAGCTCAGGTCATGATCTCAGGTCATGAGATCCAGCCCTGTGTGGGGCTCTGCACTCAGCAACAGAGACTGCTTGGGATTCTCTCTCCCTCTTCCTCTCCCCCTACCCTGCTTGCATGCACGGGAGCTCTTGCTCGCACTCGCTCTCTCTCTCTCTCTCTCTGAAAATAAATAAATCTTTAAAAAAAAAAAAAAAAAAGGTGCAGTCTGACTGCTGAAAGGAAGCCATAGCCAAAGGAAGCTATGGAAGGAAATAGAGTGGGCTTGGTCCAGTATAGCTTCTAAAATCACCCTTATGTAACCTGTTATAACTTTTTTATATCCCCTTCATACTGCTTTAGAGAGAAAAAAAAAAAAAAGCAAAAGCCAAGAAAGGTTGTTTTCATGTAGTAAATACTGTCATTGTGTGGTCTTATCAGACAGTACTTTTGTTCCTTTTAAAAATGCTAAGATTTGTGCAGAACTGCAGTAATAATTACAGACTGCACTTGGGAAACAATGTCGTATAGCATTTTTACCTTTAAGTGTATATAGATTTTTATTTATCTATTTTGTGCCATTGGCAGAAATGGCAATTCAGGAATTCTCCCATCTCTACCCCCTACAAAGTGTACTTCCTCTACTGTAAAACTTTGCTATTGCTTTTATAGATTGTAAGTTTTTCAAAGTCACCAAAGTGACTTCTTTTTGACAAATCTGTTGAACATATTTTAGTCCTTATTTTACCAGATCTCTGCGTTTTTATATCACTCTCTTGAAACTCTTTCTTCTTTAATTATCACCAGCTCCCAGCATATTAATGGCACACGGAAAGTGTTCAGTGAATGTCTGTTGAGAGAATTAACGAATGTATGATTCCACCTTTGGAAGTAGCATGGGGGTGCCTGGTTAAGCGTCTGCCTTGGGCTCAGTTGGTTAAGCGTCTGCCTTGGGCTCAGGTCATGATCCCAGGACCCTGCGTCAGGCTCCGCACTCAGCAGGAAGCCTAATTCTCCCTCTCCCTTTGCCTCTCCCCTATGCTTATGCTTTCTCACTCTCTCTCAAATAAATAAATAAAATCTTTAAGAAAGTAGCATGAACCAAATTAAAATTTAAGTGTGTTAATACCTATGCCATTGATTCCAGTAATGTCCTAGATAATTGAAAAGTTACTGTAGTCGTCCAAATAAACCCCAACAGACCCTACCTAGATATAAATGAGACTTTATCTTAATTCTCAGCTAGAGGCACTTTTAATTCATTTAGCATATGTATATTACTATTCTTTTACATTATAAAATAATAAAGCCTTATTTAGCCACGTTCTGCATTATATAATTGTAACCATAATGACAGGATCTTGGCTGATTTTAGTCATTTACTCATGCTAAGCATCATTGTAGTATAAACTAGATTGCCTGGTGAGTATTAAAACAACCTATAGAAAGTATGATTTAGAAGCTGGGGAATAATATCTCCTCATAATATTATTCTCTTAAAAGCTTCAGGCAGATAGGATTAGGGTTTATGAAGGAAGTCTCTCGAGGGCTTAATATTTAATTACTGAATGCCTCTATTGAAACTGTTCTTATCCCTATATGTCATAACCACCCCTCAGCTTCCGACGTCCATTGACTTTACATCCTTCCCTAGAAGGCTAGGGATGAAATGGGCCATATTTTTGCCAGCTCTGTTTATTGATGCCTCATTCCTGAACGCACTGCAATCTGGATTTTGTTTCAGCTCTGAAAGTATCTCCAAACAAATCATCAGTGACTTCTATTTGCCACATTAGTGAGTGAACATTTTTCATTTATCCTTTTATCACACCTGTGTGTGTTTAATACATCACTCTTTTGAACCTCTGTTACTTGGGTTTTCTTGACACTATCCTTTCCTACTTTTCCCTGTACCATTCCTTCAGTTTCCTTCACGGTCTTCCACTTACCTCTCTAATATCAATCCTACTCATGGTTTCAGCTTTATTCTACTTTTCTTAGACCACTTTTCTTGCCTCTACCTCAGATTTCAGTTATTTCAACTTGGACGACCTAGAAATATCTCAGACTTCCCCAATCTGAGCATCCTACCTAAATCCTTTTCCCCTTCTGTATCTGCTACTTCAGTGGATAGCACTGCCATCAGCCCAGTCTCTCACATTTAGAGCCTTAGAGTTGCACTGGTCATTTTGGTAGCCACAAATCACATGTGGCTAATGAACTCAAATTAATTAAAATTAAATATAATTAAAAATTGAATTCCACGGTTGCACTAGTCACACTTCAAGTGTTCGATAACCATTTGTGACCAGTGTGTCTTGTGTTGGGTACACAAGTATAGAACGTTCGCATCATCTCAGAAAATTTTGTTGGACAGCACTGCCTTAGAGTCTTTCCTAAATCTTCCCTTCTTTCCCTTTCCAAGTTGCGTCAGTCAGTAACAGCTACAGAATATATTCCCTGCCCTCAATCCTTGTTCTCCTAGGCTGTCACCTTCATGTTCTGCCTCAACTGTTGCAAAAGCTCCCAGCTGTCTCCTCCTACCCTGTAGAGGACACAAAGATTAACATGACATTTTCTACTTAGAGTCATAGTCTAGTGAAAGAGGACCTATTTTGAGTTGATGAGATTTTTATTTTTCTCATAAACATCTCCATTTACTTAGTTTAAATGTAAGTTGTTTTAGGTTTTTTTATTGAATAGCATTTTTTAAGAAGGTAGACTAAAATATTTTTAAATGTAATTAGTGCCTGGAATGAGTTTATGTTACTTTTTGAAAATGATTTTGACTTCTTAAAAATTAAAACATTAAAGGGGCGCCTGGGTGGCTCAGTCGTTAAGCATCTGCCTTCGGCTCAGGTCATGATCCCAGGGTCCTGGGATTGAGCCCCACATCAGGCTCCCTGCTAAGCGGGAAGCTTGCTTCTCCTTCTCTCACTCCCCCTGCTTGTGTTCCTCTCTCGCTATGTCTCTCTCTGTCAAGTAAATAAATAAAATTAAAAAAAAAATTAAAACATTAAAATGTTACAATTAAAGGGCCGCCCGAGTGGCTTAGTCAGTTAAACATCAGACTCCTGATTTCGGCTCAGGTCATGATCTCAGAGTCCCAAGTTGGGCTCTGCGTTGGGTGTGGAGTCTGCTTAAGATTCTCTCAACCTCTCCCCCAAACTTGTGCATGTGCAGGTGCACTCTGTCTTCCCTCCTCTCTCCCATGTACGCAGTCTCTCAAAAAAATTTTTAAAAACTGTTCATTAAAAATGCTGATACTGAACAAATAGAAAATGTCTTTTTGTGTTTAAATACTATGCATTTTAACTTTATCACTGTTATTTCAAACAAAGGTATCTTGATTACCTTCTTCGAGCCAAGTAACATTTGACACAGTAATGTAAATGCTTTACCAGCAGCCTGAGCTTGTATAGGCCAGGTACCTATTAGGAAAATATTTAAAAAGTAATTTGGGTTACCTTTTGTCAAAATGATCTGGAACCGTGTTTAACCAACTGTGTCAGTGTTCTTTGCTTTATATATTTAAGGAATTTCAGCATACTGTATTAATCTTTTTTTTTTTAAGATTTTATTTATTTATTTGACAGAGCGAGAGATCACAAGTAGGCAAAGAGGCAGGCAGAGAGAGAGGAGGAAGGCAGGCTCCCTGCTGAGCAGAGAGCCCAATGTGGGGCTCGATCCCAGGACCCTGAGATCATGACCTGAGTCGAAGGCAGAGGCTTTAACCCACTGAGCCACCCAGGCACCCCTGTGTTAATCTTTTTAAAATGAAGTTTTGACTACATACTGTTGCTTACTGGACGTATTTACTTTCAGTGAAAATAACATTTTATTGGAATTCTTATTTTAAGCTTCTCGGAGCCAATGGAAATGTAAACATCAATTCAAAACTTCGTTTGCAGCTGTATTACCCACCTACTAAGCCTCGATCCCAATTAAATATTGTTGATGTTTTTGAATGGTGGTCAAAATATCCAAGAAATCGTTATCCATCAACATTATACGTAACTGTAAGAGGATTGAAAGTTCCAGAATGTGTAAGTTAATAGCACATAGAAATATATGTTCTCTGTTGTTGAAATTAAATGGTGACATATTTCATGTCTAAAAAGATAAGGCCTCTAAAATTATTTTAATAGATTTCTAGAATATAAAAGTACTTTAAACAATTATGTATTAAGACTATACTAACTACTATATAAAAGATACTTAAATGAATATTAAGTACTAAATGTAAGTTTCAGTGTGAGGAGAATTTTTAAAAAGTAATATTGGTTTTTAAAAATTAAAGATAAAAGAATGATGTAAAGTAGGTGTTGACAATATTTTCTGTAAAACGCAGGAGTAGTTAATGTTTTAGGCTTTGTGGGCCATACAGGTTTTGTTGCAACTACTCAGCTTTGCCTTTGTAGTGAGAAAGTAGCTACATAGACATATGTAGCCAATGTTAAACAGATGGATGTGGATGTGTTCCAGTAAAACTTTATTGGCAAAAACAGCAAGCTACATTTGGCCCAGGCATTTGCAGTACCATGATTTACAGGCACACTTTCCACAATGTTATTCAAATAATCAGTAAATAATGTTTCTGCTATTGTTTTCCACAGATTAAAACTATGAATGATTCTACCAAAGAATTGGTTCTAAAACAAAACTTTTGTTTTTGTCTTATTTGCAATAAGACATTTCAGGACAATTGCATTTTCTGTAAGTGGTATTGTAAGTGTGACAACAGGGTTGGTTTACATTAATTTGAATGGAGTTAAAATCTCTTTTTAAGAAAAGGAAAATTTAAAAACTTTAGGTCTTTTCGATATCAGTTTTGTGATATTAAAGTGAGGAATACCATAGTATATCAGAGCTGTGACATAACGTCTGGTAGGTATTGGTGAAGAAGCAGAAACAAAGGGACAGAGTTATTAAAACCATTTCATGTAACCATTGGAGTTCTGTTTTTTTCCTCCCAACTTTTAGGGCTTTTTGATTCTAGAACCAAGCGCTTTTCCTCTTATTTAGAATAGTGTACATAAAAGTAGAATACTTTTCTGGGTTACATTTTGAAAACATTTCCACGTTGTTTGTTTCAATATTTAAAAGACCCTAGATGCTAGAAAAGAAAAAAAGGTCAACTTGATATTTACATTTTCTCATCCTCTATACACGTTCAGATAAAACCATCTTACCGTTCTGTGGTGACTGTCCAGGAGGAGAAAGGTAAACCAGTGTATTGTGAAGGACACCATGAGGCCAGTTCAGTAGATACAGAACCTGGACTAGAAGATTCCAAAGAAGTAGTGAAATGGAAACGACTACCTGGGCAGGTGAAATACTTGATTATTTTCAATTCACTTAGAGCTGCCTATATTTATTTTAAAAGCTCCAATAGCTCTGAGAGTAATTAGCTTGCTACTTGAAACTCTCAGATTATCCTTGCTTTTAACCACAATCTTGTCTTTCCATTAATTTACTTGATAATTAATAATAGAGTATGTATCATGTATAAAAGCACTATCTTAGGTTCTGTGTTTGAGGACTTAAGGTTAGTTTTATCTGTTGGCTGGAGCTTCGAGAAGGAAATAACCACAGATGGGATAGCTTAAATAACAAGCTTACTTCTTCACAGTTCTGGAGGCTGAAGTCCCAAGGTTAAGGGTTGTCAGGGTTGGTTTACTCAGAGGCTTTTTTCCTTGGCTGGCAGATGGCTGCCATCTTGCTCCCCTTTATTGGTCTTTTTTCTGTGCATGTAGATCCCTGATGTCTCTTCCTCTTACACGGACAGCAAGTCTTTTTTTTTTTTTTTTAATTTTATTTATTTATTTGTCAGAGAGAGAGCGTGCCTGCATACACAAGCAGGGGGAGTGGCAGGCAGAGGGAGAAGTAGACTCTCTGCTGAGCAAGGAGCCTGAAAGGCCGAGGCTTAACTGCTTAACTGCTTAACTGACTGAGCCACCCAGGTGTCCCTGGGACAGCAAGTCTTAACTAGATTAAGACTCCACCCTAAAAAAAAAAGCTCTTTAAAAATTTTTATCTCCAAATACTGCTATATTCTGAGGTACTGGAGTTAGGGCTTCAACATATGAATTTTGGACACAGTTCAATCCATAACAGCAATAAAAAAAAACCCAGATTTTTTGATGTTTTAAGAGGTAAATCTGTTAATGGGTTTTCTTTGTAAAATGGATTTTATTAAAAAATGGATCATTCTAATAGATTCATGAGATTTTTTACAGTCCCCAGCTTCTTCACAGTGAACCACATTTTTTTTTAAAGATTTTATTTATCTGACAGAGAGAGAGATCACAAGTAGGCAGAGAGGCAGGCAGAGAGAAAGGAGGAAGCAGGCTCCCTGCTGAACAGAGAATCCAATGGGGGGCTCAATTCCAGGACCCTGAGATCATGACCTGAGTCGAAGGCAGAGGCTTAATCCACTGAGCCACCCAGGTGCCCCAGTGAATCACATTTTGATGGAAATATATATATGTATATTTTTCTACCATACGTTGAGGAGTATTTAAGCTTTTACTAATGGTTAGCATATTTTGCAGTAGCAAGAAGCATTGCTGATACAGTTTTGCAAATCTCTTACTTATTTCCACAAAGTAGAGTGGTTCACTTTGTACATCTGAGCCATTGCCAAATGGAGTTTATCCAAAATCTTAATTTATCCAAACATTCAGGATGCTGTGACAAATATATGAAAAGACATTTGCAAGGAAGTGTACCACATTCATTGCATCTAGTAAAGGACCAATATATGTTTAATTGAACTTTCAAAATAATAAACCCAGGAACTAAGGCTCACTGAAGTTTGGAAGAGGTAGAGTCAGGATAAATAAAAGTAGTATTTTCTACAGTGGATATTATACATGGAAAGTTTTGGTTTCATTTGATAATAGGAAATTAAAATTAAAAATTGTGGTGAAATTTTAATAAAATTAGTGAATGAGAAACCAACAGGAGGTGATTACTTTGAAAATACCTTTCAGAAGGCAGGTACAAATGATGGTTATTTTAAGAGATAAAAGAGAGAAAATGTTCATACATCCCAGGCTTAAGCTAGGCCTTTAGGGCATTTATGGTCTCAGAACAAGTTTATGGCTCAGCAAAAATCACTTATTAGGTGCTGTCATGGAATAACGATGTTATGATATGGCATTTTGTGATAGGAAGTTTTGTGATAAGACGTTTTGTGTGTGTGGCAATATATGTACGTATCATTGTGTGTCTGTGTGTGCGCGTATGCGTGTGCGTGCATGCAACTGGGCACGCAATAGTGACAGCTTTTTACAAGATAATGAATTTCCTTTTTTTTTTTTAAAGATTTTATTTATTTATTTGACAGACAGCAAGAGAGGGAACACAAGCAGGGGGAGCGGGAGAGGGAGAAGCAGGCTTCCTGCTGAGCAGGAAGCCCAATGCGGGGCTCCATCCCAGGACCCTGGGAAGGCAGACGCTTAACGACTGAGCCACATAGGCACCCCAATAATGAATTTTCTATTCATATTTTAGGTGAATTAAGTACTAGTTAGACATGGAGTATAAATTGACTTTATTTTATGGAGACCTGATATCCTTGTTAGGAAATAAAGTAATTTACTATAGTTTTCCATCCATTCTGTTTACTTTCCTCTTTCTCTGCATCACAGTCAAGGGACTTAAAAATAAAGCTCTACCACTGCAGTAATTTAATTAACAACTAGCCTTCAAATTTTAATGTTTCTTAATTTATTTTTTTTTAATGTATGCCTTTAGGCTTGCCGTATCCCAAATAAGCACCTCTTCTCACTAAATACAGGAGAACGAGGATGTTTCTGTCTTGCTTTCTCTCATAATGGAAGAATATTAGCAGCAGCCTGTGCCAGCCGAGATGGATATCCGATTATCTGTGAGTAATAATTCCATCTGTTTAATGTGATTGAAGTCTATGTGGAAGATGTTTGTTTT
Source organism: Potos flavus (assembly GCA_028534135.1). NCBI lineage: Eukaryota > Metazoa > Chordata > Mammalia > Carnivora > Procyonidae > Potos > Potos flavus. Next base: position 25,306,197 of record CM052886.1, read on the forward strand.
TTTAAAATTCATTGAAATCTTAATTTGAGTAACCCCCCAGTTTTTTAATAATTATATTGTAGCTTTCTGTAAAATATATGTTCAGAGGTAGAATGAGAATAATCAAATGAAGGGTGGTAAGTTTATTTTTAAAACATACAGAGGATTTTTGTAAGCATTTTCTATTTTAAATATAGAAATTTAGACACATGAAGGGATTAATAAATCTCATGAGGAATTCTAGCCCGTGGTGGTCAGTTGATAGAAGTGATAATTTAAATTATGAAAGCAGTCAAATTTCATAAGCACTGGGAAGTAACAGCTCAGGACAGGAGTACCTAGAGGACGATTTCTCATTAGTAGGGAAGGCAGCAGAGAGACCAAAAACCCACTTTCAAATTGCTTTTAAAAAATACAGAAAACCACGTTAAAAAGAAAAATTTCTGTAGTTTTAAGTGAGCATTATCTACTCTTCTAGACTGAGAGACATTAAATACTTTCCCTTATTTCTTGTGTAATAATGAAAACCAGCTTGCTCAGCAGGAAGTCACCTGCTCCTTGTGTGCATCTACCCTAAGCACTAGGTGGTATTAAATTTCCCTCAGCCTCACAGAGTTTATTCCAGATGATTTATTGTTTTCAGCAAGGACTCATAATTGGCTTGCTTAGCATTTATTAAATAAATATTCCTCCTCATGAAATAATGTTAGCTTTAAAAAACACAAAATTACTTGTGTAGTTTATGACCATGCCATTTTAAAAATTCGCCAAAACCTATGCATGGAGGAAAAAAGATTCTTAGGATACCTATTCCAGAGAATTAATAGTAATTTCTTTTTTGAGTAGTGAAAGAATTATTTTCATTCTGATTTATATTTTTAGCATTTCAGTGATAAATATGTTACTTTATGCCTAAAGAAATCTTGTTCAGAATGCTGTATAAATTTAGACATACTTATTGCTTAAGTCTCAAACCACAGAAGAACTTTTGTCTTTAGTTTCTGATTGTTCAGCTATGATGTGTCTACTTGGAATTCGTTTAGCTTGTTGGATGTGTAGATTACTGTTTTTCACAAAATGAGGAAGTTTTCAGTCTTTATTTCTTCAAATTGTTCTTCTCCTTTCTATTTTTTCTCTCCTGAGACTCTCATCATCTCTTTGTTGATACGCTTGGTGGTGTCCCACATGTCCCTGCAGCTTTATTCATTTTTTTCATTTTTTTTCCTTTTGTTCTTCAGACTGCATAATCTCAAATGACCTGTCTTCAAGTTGATTCTTCTGCCAGCTCAGATCTGTTAGTGAGCCCCTCTAGTTAGTTGTTTATTTCCATTATTGTACTTTGCAACTCTAGAAATTTTTTTTTTAATAATTTCTGTCTCTTTATCGATACTGTTTTTTTAGCGAGAAATTATTCTCACACTTTATTCCTTAGACATGGTTTTCTTTATATCTTTGAACATATTTATAAGAGTGAATTTAAATAAAGCCTTTGTCCAGAACAATGTCTTGGCTTCCTCATGGACAGTTTCTGTGGACTGCCTTGTTTCCTGTGGGTGGCTCTACTGGACTGTTTTGGTTTTTTCATGTCTCCATATTACATGTGTGGCAGGTCTGGAAATCAGATTCCTCTCCTTCTCCCTCCTCTGCACCCACCCACCCAGGATTTGTTGTTGCTGAAGTTTCTGCTCAGTTAGCTTGGTGGTCAGCTATGGTAGATTTTTAAATGCCTTGAGTGGGTGGATCGCCCAGCCTTTACCAGGCAGATCTGTGTGTGTGTGTGTGTGTGTGTGTGTGTGTGTGTGTGTGTGTGTGTTGGGATGCGTTCTTAACACTTCACGGTTGGCAGTTGCAACTCTGCCTTACTTCATTTTCAGGTCAGTCAGAGAGAGAGAGGGCCTGTAGTCTTTCGTTCATATACATACGTCCTGCTAGATTCCCAGGAATTTGTTGGATCTTTTCAAAGTCCTCTGTGGACATCTCATTCCCAGTTTTTTCCTTTTACATTTTTTGCTCAGCCTCTCCTTGGCCACTGTCCTTGGCCTCAGTTGGCATCACTGCCTCAGATAGCTGTGCTGCTGATTATTTCAGCATGCACCCTGGGGTTAGGGCCCTTCACACAGAGCAGGCTCTGAGCCAAGCCAAGGAAAGCCAAGCCCTGGGGATGGAGCTTTTTAGGCAACTGCCAGACTGTCTTAATAGTGGTAAGTATTGGGAGTGGGACTTTGGGGGAGCTTCTTATGTTTTCTGGTCCATCCCATGCCTACTAGGCTGCTGGCCTTAAGTTGTGAGGCTATTGGTTTCTGAAGCTACTCTGGAGCTTGGGAGAGGGGAATGGGAACATGGCAAGTTAAAATGCCACAAAGCTCATGTTCTTACCAAGATTAAGCTGTTTTTCTTGAATAAATGCTCCTCAGATTGTTGCAATTGTTTAATTTCTAGAGTTCTGAAAAAGTTAATTTGGATAATTTTTGCAGTGTTCTCATTGCTTTTATCAGGGAGCAGATACTCTGAGGTCCTTCTTTGCTATTCCAGAAGTACTTCCGTGCTGCTTAGTATTTTAAAGGGCATTTGGCTTTGCCACTAGGTGGAAGTAGAGACTTGCAAACTTTGTTCTCAATTAAGTCACTATTTTTGAAGATTTCATTGTGAACCTAACTTATAGCAATACTGCAGTGTCTTGTTTATCAGATTAGGTCTCTGTTAATTCTCTTATTATATCATTTTAGTATTAGAATTTTTTTTCTAACAAGGGGTGCCTAGGTGGCTCAGCTGGTTAAGCATCTTCCTTCGGTTCAGGTCATGATCCCAGGGTTCAGACTGCATTGGGTCCCCTGCTCAGCAGGGAGTCTGCTTCTCCCTCTCCCTTTGTCCCTTCCGCCAGCTGGTGCTCACTCTCACTCTCTCAAATAAATAAATAAAATCTTTTTTTAAAAAAGAATTATTTTCTAACAGTAGCACAGTTTAAATTTCTTCTTACTTTAAATAATTAAAATTTTGGTTAGAACGTAATTGATTTTCAGGTAAAGTAATATCTTATTCATGAAAACTCAAATTATAGAATCTTTGAAGTGAATTGTAATTTAAATGTTATTTATTCTTTGATTAATTACGAAAGATTATTAGGAAAATTGCTTTGAGGAGATGAGCATAATTGTACCATGCTATAAAATTTTATATGTGTAAACTCTTGTGTCTGAAGGAAATGAAAAACTATTTTTAAGTAGACTTTGAGGTTTTTTATGCTGAAAATATCTTTGGTGGTAGTATTCTTAGAGACTGTGTGCAAATTATTATAAGCTATATATTTGTATGTTATCGGATTAAGGACTCTCTGGCTGGAAACCTACTAAGTTTTGAATATTTTTCGTAGTATACGAAATTCCTTCTGGGCGTTTCATGAGAGAATTGTGCGGCCACCTCAATATCATTTATGATCTTTGCTGGTCCCACGATGATCGCTATATCCTTACTGCATCATCTGATGGCACTGCCAGGTTAGTATACTTAAGGAGTACTTACTGTGTGTGTTGTTTGCCATCAAGGAAAGCGAAGAGAATATAAAGTGATGTAGCTGTTCTTATGCTTCAGTAATATTTTGCTTATCAAGGGACTGTCATAGAGATGCATCATACAGACTGAATAGATCAGTAGTAGTGGGAAACTTTTTCCTAAAGATGTTTTTATTGAATATATCTTATTTATGTAATACATAATGTTTCTAGTTCTCAATGTCCTTAAATGATCATTATGTATGGTGTTTGATTAATATTCCGCACTGTTTGACATAAGGTAAACAGTTGATGTTTTTCCTAGAATATAAGCTCTTAATAGTAGGGCTTCTGTCTTCCCTGTTAGCTGTGGGCAGGGGCCAGGCCATGGTGATGCACAGTGCATGGTAGGCAGCAAGGAACAGAAACCTTGCCTAAGACAAAATGGCGTAAGAGGAAGAAGTCGTAACTTAATTTATATGGAAAAATTTTTGAGCATTCTGAGACCCCCAAAATAACCTCTCTTGGAGTTTTCTGATACCTTGGGCCACATCTTGCTCTAAGGGGTGCACAAAATAAATTGAGATAAGGCACAGGTGCTCACAGATACAGTTCAGACCTGTGGCAGCTTGACATTGAGATGCTGAGTGTAGTTCCCGGGGAAGAGTGTCGCAGTGCCCCTCTCACTGCTGGGGCTGCGTGCTCCCTCTGGAAGGGCTCATGGCAGAACAAGTACTGAACCTGATTTTGCCTTTTCTCCTTTTTTCATTAAAGTAAAAATCCTCTTCAGATTTCTTCTGGTTAGTGAAAACAGGTTAGTGAAAACTTACAGGTCTTAGGTAAAAGCAAAGTGGTGTAATGCAGACTTTGAAAAAGTAAGTGAATATGTGCCTTATGTTTTAAGAGTTTTATAGATTTTCAGTATTTGCATTTTTCAGAATGTCAGTTATAATTTAATCCCTTCCAATTTAAGTATCATAATAAAATTTTTTAAAGCTACTTTGTAAAATTTCATTGACACTCTTCTAGCTGCGTGTTCTACCTTGTGTGCATTCTAAATGTATTATTAGGCAGTTTTTCAAGATGCTTTATATTATATATGTATTATAGATGTCATTTAATTTGATTCCAACAAATGTAGGTGGATACACATAAATCTTTATTATCTCTGTACACCAGGAAGCTGACATTTAGAGCAGTTTGAGATGCCTTCTGACTTCACTCTTATTTAATTCTGCTTTCTGCTTTTTAACACACTTTTTAACAGACACTTCTAGTGTCCGAGTCCTTTCTATTACTCTTATCAGCTTCCTTTTTAATATAAAATGTCTGATAGATTAAGATGTTATCAGTACTGTTGAGTTTCTGTTTAAATGCAAAAGGTGGTAATTGGTGAGACTTGATTTCCTTCCTTGTGTAGCTGGGCACCTGCTGTTGGTCCCTCTTAAAAGGATCCTTCAGAACCTCTCTCAACACAGCCATTCTGTCCCATGCCAGCTTGTACTAAAAAAAAATTCATAACCTTGGAAAGGCCCGATTGTGGATTTGTAAGTCTTAAAATCACCTGAGCTCTCATCTCAGCCAAGCAAGCCTTTTCCTTATCTTTATTCAGCTATCTTTTCTTGTTCCTCTGGCAGCACATCCAAGCCTTGTGGCACTTCGAGTTCCTTGCCGTTCTTCGAGTTCCCTGAGTCACATCTTCCCGCTTTCATTAGCTGACTGCATTCAACTTACAGTGAATTATGCTCAACATGAACTTCCTGTATCTCCCTCTGGTTTCCCACCCAATATCTATAAATGTACCCATCTTTATCTCTGTCTGCTGCTCTTAACAAAGATGTATGGGTAAGGACACCTTTCCGGCCACTCTTTGACATGTGCTTTTAATCTCAGTCCTTCAATCTACAGTTCTGTTTCCTACCTCTCTTGTCTCTTCCGTATCTTCCTCTCTATTGATTTTTGTCCTCTCATCTTAAAAATATGCTCAAATCTCCTTATCTTAAGAAATCTTTCTCTCAGTTCTTCCTCCTTTCCAGACTACCACATTATTTTTCTTTCTTCAACATCAAGAACGTTCTACACACATCTTTAGCTCTACCCAGTGAATCTGGCTTTCACTCCCACCCTGCTAGATCAACCTTCTTTAAGAGGCCAGCAGTCTCTTGCTGATTTTCAGATCCAGTGGCCAGTTTGGGTCTTTACCCTGTTTGCTTTCACTGAAGTAATTAATTATTGACCAGTTTTTAAATATTTTCAATTAAATGGTTTCATTAACAGCCTCTTCTATTTGCTTTTTATGACTCTGGCCAGTTCTCGTTCCCTGTCACCAGTTCCTCTTCCTCTGCCTGTTCTCTGTAGATGTTCATTCCCAGAATCCTCCTACTTGACATCTTCCTTGGTTTGCTGTGCTCATCCTGGTCTCTCTCATCTTCCCCAGTTGTCAGTCTCACTTCTATGGGCTGACTTCTAGCGCCCACTTTTTTTTCTGAGTTTCACTTTCTGTTACTCTGTCTGGACTGCCAGTGGCACCTTGGATCTAAAACCAGACTTGGTGATATCACCAAACTGCTTTCCTCTTTTAGTCCTCTTGTGGGTTTTTTAATGGCATCCACCCTGTCTTCCGAGCCAGGAATCCAGAATAGCACTCATTTCTTTTTTTCTTCCCACTGATCTGTCAGTTTGCCCTCTAAAACCCTCACCATTGTTTCACACCCTTTCTATCCTCACTGCTCTTACTTTCATTCAGGCCCGTGCTATCTATCTCTTGCTTAAACTATTGGTACTAAACTTTCCCACTGTTCAGTGTCTTGTTCCTCCGTCTTTCCACAACCATCCTTCGTAATGCCCTGATTTTCAGAAGTCTTTGATTCCCACCACCCTTTTGAAAATGTTCCAGGTCCTTAGCATGGCATAACAGGCATGTCTCTCATTGACCCTACATGCTTCTCCTGTGCACTTGCAATGTACCCTCTGCTCACCCACATAATCTTTTATTTTTGTTTTTTTAAAGATTTTTTATTTATTCATTTGACAGAGAGAGACACAGCGAGAGAGGGAACACAAGCAGGGGGTATGGGGGAGGGAGAAGCAGGCTTCCTGCTGAGCAGGGAGCCCAATGCGGGGCTCGATCCCAGGACCCCGGGATCATGACCTGAGCCGAAGGCAGATGCTTAATGACTGAGCCACCCAGGCTCCCCACCCACATAATCTTTTAAAATGCTCTTAGCATCTTACCTTCTATGTCTCCTCTTCCTTTGCTTAAATGCCCTTTTCCTAGCCTTCCTGCCCAACTCAGTCACTCAGCAACCATTTAAGTGCCTTTTGTGATGGCTCATAGTCATCATTTAAAACCCAGCTCAGACTTAACCATTTCTTGAAGTTTCTTGGGTTTTTCCACACAGCATGTATTATATAATATAGTATAAAGTACACTTTTTTCTTATGTGGCTTTGATACTGATGGAGGGTCCTTTACATCTTAAAAATACTTATCGTGTAGGATTAACTGAGTGAAGAGAGAAACATCGTGGCTAGAACGAAAAAGAGTGAGGTTTTTGAAAGAGGTAAGGACTACTAAAAATGAATAAAAGTCAAAGGAAGAGAATTAGAGTTGCTATGCTCAGAGAGGCAGAGGCATGGACTCCCAGCTGTGCTTCTCCTTGTCTTCCTGGTTAGTGTTAGTGGCTCCTCGGTAATTGTTCCCCACTTGTTAGCTCTTTGCCATGTAGGGTTAACCAAAATCTTCTTTAGTTATCTTCAGTACAATCTATGTTTTTCTCTAACCAACAGCTCCTCATATAATCAGACTTTTCCCACATGTAATGCCTCCCAGGTAGGCGCATATGTCCCCATGTTGCCCCTCATCACACATACTGTTGTAACTGGATGTTTATTCTTTCCCAATTCGAATAATTTTTTTGTGTGCTCATCTAGTCTTCCCAGATTTGGGTATTTCCTTGTTCTTTGTGATCAGCCTGTTTTTTCCCCAAACTCATTAATACATTTCTTTTGTTCTAAGACTCGACCTTTGCTTGCTTGACTAAAGCCATCATTGATTCCAGTTAGGTCTTTACATAAAAGGCTTCATTTTTATTGTAAAATACTGTGTCTATTTTAATTGAGCTGCTTTTAAGATATGATTGTTTCATTTCTGCCTGTTATATAGTATTTCACATAATACTGCTAAGATTTTTAAGCAAGCAGCTGAAGTTTTTCTTTTAAACAATCTTCTTTTAACAGTCTTAATCACAAATTAGTGATTCAGTAAGTACTGTATTTCATGTAGCATATATTCATTGAAAGTATTACTATGGTAAAAATATTTATGCAGTGACACACGTGTTTTATTTTCACTTGAAAACATGTTCTTTCACTTCCTTCATTATTAGTTTGGATTCTTAGTAATTGAAGATCATATCCTTATTTGAAGCAGCTGCTGAGAAAACTCATAGAATGTTATTCTTGAATGGCAGCTGTATTTTTTTCTTTCATAGATAATTTTGAAAAGGACTTAATTTGCTTTAGTTCTTAGGTCATAATTAAAAGAAGGAACTATAAATCCCCCTATTAAAAATTAATATATTTTTCTAATTCTGATAATTTAATCAAACTGTTTAAAATCCAGTATTCCACACTCATTTAGCACCTTTCTGTCGCTAGATTTTGCCTAATTTTACACACTGACTAGAAACGCGGAGTATTTAACAATTTTAACCCTTAGAGTTTACTCTTTTGTCCAGACTGTAGCAATGACAGTAATATTACTTTTTAAAAATTATCCATAATTTAGAGGAAGAGATAGTAAAAGTGTTGAACATAAATTGATTGTTTAATGTAAGGTAGTCTGTTTTCTATCAAAATATCATAGTTATTTTAATCTTATTTTACTCAGGTATCATACAGTAATTCAGTATGGCTTTTAAGACTTTGAGATCACAGTCATTATCTAGGCTTGGAAATTACAAATACAAAGTTAATAGACTATCTTATTCTCTAAACCTCTACCTGGGAGCACTTTGCAAAAGCAATATACACAACCTAAATGGGGGATAATTCAAGCTCTCCCTATATTTTATTTTTTGTGTGTAATGTACTAAATCCAGTATTTTACCAACTATTCCATGTGTGTTTAATCAATGTCAGAAATAGTTTTTTTAAAAAAAGTATCCAAATACAATTTTTCGTTTTACAGTATAGATTAAAATTAGACAAATTAGCCATTATGCTTGATAATAACTAAAAAATAGCTTTATCAAAATGTAAAGAACCCCAGCCATCAAATATTTGATCACATTATCTTTGATTGTTATAAAATGTAGTTTGCCTGTGGTTATTGTCATTGCTTACTTAGGTTCCATTGGCTGTGTTGGTTTTTGGAGGAAGTTTTAGAAACTTCTGCCTTTCAGAAGCAACAAAAAACCTTTTATCCTTTTCCAGGATATGGAAAAATGAAATAAATAATACCAACACTTTCAGAGTTTTACCTCATCCTTCTTTTGTTTACACGGCTAAATTCCATCCTGCTGTAAAAGAAGTGGTGGTTACAGGGTGCTATGATTCTGTGATACGGGTCTGGAAGGTTGATATGAGAGAGGATCCTGCCATATTGATTCGACAGTTTGACACGCATAGGAGTTTCATCAACTCTCTCTGTTTTGATATTGAAGGTATGTCAGAATATGTTCCAAATGAAGGCTAGTCGCATGAAGAATTTTTAAAAATAATTTTGTTCATTAAGATAATATTTTTAAGCTTGAGAGGGATTTTGTGTATTGATGATTATACATTTTTGGATTTATGTGTATTTTGCAGATCATATGATAGACCTGGGCACAGATTTGTCAGTGAGGGAGTTTTGTTTGTAATTTCAAAGTCATTACATTCTG
>CM052886.1:25325257-25347638 GCA_028534135.1 Potos flavus
CTTTTTCTACTCTAAAATTACACTATTCTGTCTTTCTGAGAAAAAAATAAGGAAATACTCTGGACACATTTTTCAGGAATAAAATGATATTCTTAGAATTATTTGGATTTATGCTGTTTTCATACATTTCTTTAATTTCTGTCCTGAAATTAGGATTTCATTGTTCTGCACTGTATGTACTCATAGTGCTGTCACTCCCCAAATTGCAGATCCATTTTCTTAATATATTAAATCTTACTGAAAAATAATCATCATTAGTCTCTGATTTGTTTAGGATGTCATGTATCATTCATTCAGTGTTTCTGTTAAGCTAGGATGGCTTACATACAATATCTTAAATGCATAAATATACAAATGCATACTTATATATGCACATATATATGTAACATTAACGTGGGATTATTTGGCAGAGAGTCTTAAATTTAAATGTGAGTGGTTACATTTATTGCATTAATACAGATATTGGTTAGCAGTTAATTGGTTATTGGTTAATGGTTGTGGTAAGTGGTAAATTATTGGACAGTTAAGTTCTAAACCTGAAATCGTTGATCATTGTATGGATTTTATTATGTTCTTCCCGGCAAGTTATATTAGAAAGAAAATATGTAAAATTGAGATTTATTTTGAAAAATTTTACTGAGAAGAAATACCAAATTTCTCTCACACATATTCAAACCTGTTGTCTAGTTCAAACATGTGTCCTGAAACAGGCCGTTCTTTGCACTCTCACTCTTCACGTGAAGGGGAGTCACACCTAGGCGCCCCATCCTCATCACTGGGCCGGGTGTACAGAAGCAGGCCGCACGGTTATTTCCTCAGAACCTTTAGAGCTTTCACAACAGTCGTCATTCAATTCCTAATGTGCTTTGTGGGCTTTTGAAATTTTCACTACAAAGGCAAGTGGAAGTTCCACTCTATCTTTCTTTCTTTAATATGTTTTCTGTCTTTGATCAAGGGTTTCCATCATCGGGTTAGCCCAGTTGGGTTTGCCAGTTTGGTTTTTAGACCATAGGCATTTAGACCAAGAAGTCCATTCTAGAAACGTAAGCAGAAAGAGCAAAGCATTTTTAGGAGTTCAGAAGCAGAGGTTTTAGGTTCAGTTCTGTTTCTGTGCAACTTGTGCAAGCCTCTTGCCTTCCTGAAGTTCCATTTCCTCATCTGCTAAGTGGCACCGCTCCTGTCCACACCTGTGCTACCTCAGAGGGCCATTTGTGAGGATACTGTGAGGCAGGGGACTGTGAAAGTACTTTATAAATTGATAAGGACTACAATAAAACAAGGAAAAAGGTAAAATGGGTTGTTATCATGCTCATTTAACCCATATATACTTGACTTTATGGGAACTGAGGTGTTAGTATGCTGATAAACACGTCTATATGAGAGGGAATTGAAAAAAGTTTTTTTCCCCCTCTTTTATTCATTCTGTTGGCAGCCTTTTTTTTTCTTTAATTATTATTAGAATGTTTACCTTTCCGGGTCAGTTGTATTAGAAAATAAATGCATGAAGTTAAGGACATTATATCTATGCTGTATTAATGTAGAAAAGGAAAGAATTCAAAGTGTTTCAGAAATTAAAATGTTCAAATAATACACATGAAATTAAAATTATTTTGTGCCATGATTTTCTAACACAATTTTCAGTATACTAACACCTTTACAAACAAAACTCAAAATGTTTCAACACATTTTCCTAATTCTTTACTGCCTATTTTTAAAATGAGGAAGCTTAGGAAGAAGTTACATAATCCCAAGCAATCCAAGATTTAGCACAGTTCTTGTGAATGGTATGTAGTTATAAGAAAACAAAAAGTTGTTTTAGACCCTAAAGTATTTTAGTCATTAAAAGCAAGCCATAATCATCAAGTCAATAGTATTTAGATTTTTCATTAATGCCTACAATATTTATTATTAACCTGTTACAGCTTTGCCTTATATTTTACTTATTTTTAATGCAGGAATATTTTGCCTAAACTTTATTGGCTGAAAATAAAGTTTACATGTATCTTTACATAAATGTTTTTAGTGGTATAAAATTTGAAAGATATAGAACAGTTACAAGATTTTTAAATAGTATTTATCAGAACTGCTCATACATTTAGGTATTTTTCAAGGAAAATGGAGCAAACCCTTTTTTTTTTTTTTTTTGTAAGTTAAATAAGCTACGAAGGAGACCACAATGGTAGCTAAATGTATCATCTATCTTTCAGTTCTAGCAAAATCTGTGAAGAGTCAGCAAGCATCTTTCCCTGTTAAGCATATGTTCAGGTTGTGGTCTTTTGGGTCTTTCATTCTACTGACTTTTTGCTTTTTTTGGTAAGAAATACAATTTTTACTTTCAGAAGGCAGTTTTATTTGCCTGATGTTGAAAGGGTTAATCATCTAGTAATACAAAATTTAGTCACAGAGTACCACAAATAATGTACTTTTAGGATTCCCATAACAACAGAGTGCTAGTCAGAAGAAACCGCTTCTGCTGAATTAAATTTATGAAGCTAGACTTTAGCAGTTAATGTTCTGTTATTAATATTTGTCTACGTCCATCTCTAGGATCCTGTTCTACATGTAGTGATAATGATAACTAATACTTTCAAAGCACTTTCTTTGTTCCTGGTACTGTTTTAAGCACTTTACATGTATTTACTTCATTTTTCACAATAATCTTAAGAGATAGGTCCTATAATTATCCTCATTTTACATGAGCCAGGACTTGGATCCATACAGTCTGGATTTGGAGACTGTGCTCTTATTTGCTACACTAACCTGCCTTTTTAGCAAATTTCCTGAAATACTAGCCATTGATTTTCTAATAAGCAAACCTTTTTTTTTCTGCAATACCATTTACTTTATGCCTCTCTGTGGAGTATGTGATTTTTTTATATTATCTGTACTTTGAAGGCAGCAGAGATGGAGGCTAATTCATCTTTTTATTACCAGTACCTCTCCTGAATACTGACACACTATGAATATTTATGTAGTGTTTTAAGTAGGATCAAGTGTTAATTTGGGAAGTTCTCAGCATTATTTGATAATCCCAGGTGATGAGCCTAATTTTCCACTAGGTGGCAGTCTCTTCTCTGTATCAGTGTTAACTCTCGCTCACTTGGTCATATTATTTTAGGCAAGACAAATCTTTATTTAGTATCTACTGTGTGCCAAGTTGAGCAGGTCTGTGAAATCCAGGAATCTGACCCAGATTACCATGCTCTTTTCTAGTCTTTTGTGCTTCCCAAGTAGTTGATTAAACCTCTGGAAGAATTTTAGTTACACTGAACAGCAGTCTCTACCATTGACCCTAGATGTGATTTTATTTAAAAAATTCATATTCTTTAACAACCACCTACACTGTTGTTGATAGCTTTATTTTTTACACTGTGACATACTGTATCAGAGTTCAAGGTAATGAATACCTTTATGTTCCTATAAAAATTTTGTTATATAACTTGCTCATTGACCAAAAGTTATGGTGTTTGCAATTCCTTATGTCTAACCTAGTACCTGGTATATTCCTGATGTGCAGTAAGTGTTTGAAATAAGAATTACAAATCCTATATAATAGCATCTTCCCCTTAAATTTTCTAAAAATATAGAATGAAAGTCATGATCAGTGAGTAAATTGGGGGCTAATAATAATAGTGGTAGTAGTAGCAGCTAACATTTATCGAACATTTACTATGTGTCCTCTACTCTTATGAGCATTTTACATACATTCTTCCATATAGTCCTTTCAAAACCCCATAAGGTAGTTACTATTATTATACTCATTTTGCAGATGGTGAAACTGAGGCACAGGGAGAATGAAGTAATTTACATAAGGTCACACATTTTGTAAATGTTAAAGTTTACCCAGCTGTCTGCGTCCAGAGCCCATACTCTTAAAACACTAAGCTACTTAGTCTTTGCATTTCGTATTTCATGAAATAATTTAATTAAAAAGGTAGCCAGATATTCCTGTGATGAAGTATATTGTTTGTTTTCAATTTTAATATTTACGAGGAGCCCTTAAGACTAAAAGGAACTTTGGTTATCTAGTATTATTACAAATATTGGGGTTAATTATAATGAGTGCGTTGATTATAATGTCTTTTACAAATGTTGAGGTTAATTATAATGCATTAAGCAATTGTATTCTCAGTATAATCCAAAATATGAATATTCTTTATTATGTAACATTCAGTTTTAATATAACTAACTTCATAATATTTTTGCAACAAGATAATGTCTAGTTGAAATTAATTTAATATGCATGCATAGTTGTCTGTATAATTTAATAGTGTTCTTAAAGTACTAATGATGAATGATTCAAAGACAAACTCAGTTACTACCAATTCTCGTACTTGGATAAGATTATACAGTAACATATATAATCGATTGTAGGTCATAGTTTAAGTATCTATTTTTAGTCTGGTAGAAGAATTAAGAGATAGAAATGCCATATTTTAAGACGTGCTTAAACTACCTATTTCTTGGTTGTATCCTGAGGTCTCTGTTTTAATATTCTCCATATGATGGATACTTTGATTTGAAAGGCTGTGTCATTCAAGGATTCGGTACAAATGAAAAACTGGCTTTGAACATAAACCAGAGCCCTGAATTCCTCATCCAGGCATTTTTTTTTTAATGCTTACATTCGTGCTTTTTAAAGCACACCAAGAAGGAAGAGTGGTACAGTGCAAAATAGTGTGTTGGAAAAGGCTGGAGTAGGAGATAGGTCTGGAGTAGGAGTTAGCTCACTGGGGTTCTAGACAAAGTGCCATCACTTTCTCTTTGACCCTGGTCAAGTAACAGCATTTTTGCATCTGTTTTTTAACCTGTAAAATCAAAATACCTGTCCTGTTTTATCTCAGTGTTTCACCAAAGGCAGAAATGAAACTATAAAGCATGGTATGGAGCAGGGATATACTGCTCCAGGAGTTACAACTGCTATCCCTGTTACAAATGTATATCCCTGCTCCAGGGATGTACAACTCCAAGAGTTCCTGAACCAGGCTGCGGTAGAGAAATCCTAGCTGTTTTCTATAGCAATGCACACATCACACAGTTGAAATGAATAGCATGATGTCTGAAAGTGATTGATAATGGAGTAGGAAATCAACAGAAGGACAATAGCATGTACTTCAGGGATTTAGAGATAGTTTATTATATTTTGGTGTTCACCTAACAGATTTGCTGAATGATGGCAGATGCCCTTGCTCTTGCTGGCTTTGAGACATGAATCTGTTACACTTTCTTGTTAGAAAACTTTGGACAGTTTCATTAGTAACACTAGTTCTCCTTGACATATTAAATATGCCAAGGAAATACGGAATAACTAACAGGCCCTGAATATACCCAGGCTACTAGAGTCGAAGTGTTACTCAGTAGAAATTCTCTGGTCCATCCACACAGTTTCTTAAGATTAGCTGAAGCAGGAACAAGTCCGGTCCCGTAAAATACAATTAAAATACAATTAAAAAGAAAAATTAAGCCCTTGAACGTTCTTGCCTTTGTCCATTCCCACAGCTATAACAAAATACCAGAGCCTGCATGGCTTGTAAAAAACAGAAATTTATTTCTTACAGTTCTGAATGCTGGGAAGTCCCGAGATCAAGGCTTGGCAGATTCGGTGTCCAGTGAAAGCTCACTTTCTGGTTCACAGATGGCACCTTCTAGCTGTAACCTCACATGGTAGAAGGGACAAGGGAACTCTCTGAGGCCTCTTCTATAAGGGGATTAGTGCCTTTCCCATTCATAAGGGCTCTGCTCTCATGACCTCCCAAAGGCCCCACTTCCCAGTACCACCAATCTGGGCATGAGGACTTCAGCATGGGAATTTCAGGGGGACACAAACATTCAGACCACAGAATTTCCCTACACATAGCAAATGCTAGAGGAAAGCAAGAAGGATGCTGCATAACTGCTGAATGCTGGGAACCTTGCTCAGTAGACCTACCAGCTTACAGTAATGCTATAATGATAAATAGAATCATCTATAAGTAAATGAATTAGGTATCCAGTAAAATGACTGTACCCATTAATAGAACTGTGTCTAACAATAGATCTTGAACAAAGGGATTAAGTGTTGAACCAAAAGGAAATCTTACTGTTAATATAGTACAAGAGAAAGAATATTTTGGGTTTTAGTTGTACTTTGCTATGAAGTCAATAACGTTAAGTAAACATAGGTTTTAATAATAACAAACTTTGTATTCACTTCAAATGCAAAGGGCTCTGGATTAAAATATCTTATTTCCTCTGTTCTTCCTCCTATAAAGATAAAAATCTCCCGAGAAAACCACGTTATTTCTTATAATTGTTTAAGGCCAGAACATACACAAAAGCAGTGACCTTATAATAAATCAAAATTTGGTTATAAGTTATGAAAAACACTTTATGAATTTTTTTAATTGTGTAAAATTTAGAATCCCCAATTATAGCCAGTTGTAGGTAGATTTGGAAGTAAGTTGATGGGTATAACGTTCCTTTAAGCAAATATAGTTGCCACCTCTATGTTCTCAGCCCCTTGTGTTTACCTCTGTTATACCAGTTAGCACATAGCAGTAATTTCCTGTTGACTTCCAAAAGATTCAAACCCCAAGAGGGGGCCAGTGTCTTTGTATTTCCAGAGCCTGCTCTAGTGCACTCCTCAAAAAGTGGTGGATGGATGGGGTGAGACTTAAAATTTTGAGTTTTGGGGAGCCTGGGTGGCTCAGTCGGTTAAGTGCCTGCCTTCAGCTCAGGTCATGATCCCAGGGTCCTAGGATAAAGCCTTGTATCTGGCTCCCTGCTCAGCGTGGAGCCTGCTTCTCCCTCTCCTCCCATCTCCTGCTCTTTCTTGCTATCTCTGTCTGTCTCTCTCAAATAAATAAATATTTAAAAAATAAATAATAAATAAATAAAATAAAATTTTGAGTTTTATCAGATTAGGTTAGAATTTTAAATGTACAAAGTTAAATTAGCCAAAGAAGAGAAAATGACTAAGTGAAGAAATACAGTTGTTTAATTGCAACATCATACTCCAATAGTGGCCTATGTAAAAATGTTTTAGAAAGCTTTGAAATGTTAGAAGCATAGAGCTTGAGGGAATTTCAGAAAGCATCAATTATGACCTATTTTACAGTGAAATAATCTGTATAGTGTTATACAGATAGATGTATATATTGTGGAGGGTTAGGGAGGGGAAGAGTGCAAGAACTTGCAAGTAGCTTCTGTTTCTAGTATCTGAGAAACTAGGTCTTTGTGAATATTTCTGTGATTTTTTTTTTTTTATGGCTGCCTTCACAGCCCTAGGAGTGTTAAAGATAAAGTAGGGTGTGAATGTGATTCCTTAAAATCCAGTCAGATGGCTGTTGTATAGAAAATTCCCCTTAAACAACAGAAACAAGTATTCATAATTGTTTGACATTTATTTTTGTTATCTGCATCCATGTAGGCCACTTTAATTCTTTCTGAAAGGCATCATAATATTGCAAAAAATAAATATTTAGACAGTGCTTTTTATTATTTTTTACCAGTTTAAAAAACCCCTTTTAAAAAAAAATCATACATGTTTAGCATAGCATAATACTTAGAAAATACAGTTTCGCAAAAAGAATAAGATAAATTTCAAAATCCTGCTATCCTGTATAACTGTTGCTTATATCTGCGTTTATGTGCTTCTCTGCATGCCCACTCAGAGCTTAATGTGAAATTGTGGTTGGCAATAGGTAACTAGCAAGTACAGAAAAACAAGGAGTCAGTAAATGCCATTAAATAGTCAAATCCAGCTTTACTTTCCATTCATAACAACAAAAAACAATGAAATGTTAAAAGGACGGTTTTGAAAAAAATAAGGCAAAGATCGTGAAACATAATTTTTATCTGTTGATTCATTCATCCCTGGCTCATCTACTACTGTTAAGCTTTCCGATTTCCAATTCATAGAGCACTTTTCTTTCACAGCTTCAGTTTTTCTTGTTCTTTAACCAATCTTTGAATATTTAGGAGTAAATTGTCAAGAGTGCTATGAAAGGAAGTCCAAAATATGAACTGAAAAACAGCAGTCAGACCCATGAAAATCTAAGTACAGAAGCAGTTACACTTCCATCTGAGAACAGTAATTGCTATTGAAGAATGAACATCTATCTCTGAAAGGGTGGATTGTAAGCAGGTCTTCTCCCTCAGTAATGGTCCCTGGCACTTACATCATCAGGGTCTGCAGGGAGAGAGTGCCCATTATTATTGAGCTGTGCTTTAGTTAGTGTGTAAATGAATTCGGGCATGAATACAGTAATCAAGGACCCAAAATTTTTTATAAGCGCTATCTCAGATTCATGGGTGGTGCAACTAAGGTTAGTAACTAAAAAAAGTGATCATCATTTTGTATATTCATTATATTGTTTTATAAACTATTTTGCCTCCAATTAATAATATATTAGCAATATTTCATCATGGCAATTATACTTCTGTATGTAATTTTAGTGGCTGAATTCCCTTTCATTAAATGAATATACCATAATTTATTTAAATGGTTGTTGCACAATTCTACTGTTACATATTTTTTCAGTATTTTAAGCAGTACTTCAGTACATATCTTGCTACTCCTATTCAATTTGTTTCTTAGAAAAAAGTATCTTGAAGTACAATGGATCAGTTAAACAGGCAAAAAAACAAAAAGAACCCATCACTTTCTAATTATCCTTTTTTCCCCCCTTATTCCTTCTTATTCATCAGGTCGAATATATTTTTTTTTTATTGGCCATATAATTATTCTTTTGTGAATTTTCGGTAGTGATCTTCTGCCAATTTCTGTTAGATTATTTATTTTTAATTCATTTTATGGGGGCTCTTTGCATGTTAAGAATATTAACCCCCAGGGCACCTCGGTGGCTCAGTTGGTTAAGCATCTAACTTTGGCTCAGGTCATGATCTCCAGGTCCTGGGATGGAGCCACATCTGGCTCCCTGCTCAGCAGGGAGTGCTTGTCCCTCTCCCTCTGCCCCTCCCCCTACTTGTGTGTGTATGAGTTCTCTCTCTCTCTCTAATAAATAAATAAAATCTTTTAAAAAAGAATATTAACTCCTTTTATCACTAGCTTGTCATTTCCTTTTATAGTGTGAGCAGCTTTATTAAGGTATAATTGACATGCATATATTTAAAATGTACACTTTGATAAGTGTAGATGTGTTTAAACACTTGTGAGACCATCATCTCATTGAAGATAATGAACATATCCATCATCTCTAAGTTACTTTGTGCTCCTTTGAAATCTCTCCCTACGTCCTCTAGGCAATCACTGTGAATTAATTTCCATTTTCTAGAATTGTATTTAAGTGAGACCATTTATACCATGTACTCTTTTGGTCTGGCTTCTGTCACTCATAATTACTTTGAGACTTATCTAGATTTTAGATTTTTTTTCCATATCATTATTTTTAATGTCCAGTGTTTATAATACAAGGGCCAGAGCTTTCTCCCCATCTCAACTTTATAAATTTTCGATTGGCTTGTGAGGTCAGTAGGGATACTTCTTCTTGTCTAATTTGGTTTCTGGGAAGACTTCATTCAGGTCCTCAATGGTCATCTGATCAAATGGAGTTTTGTTCCTCATGTTCTCCAGCTCTTTTTCATATTCTGCAATCCTGGCCTTTGAGAGAGACAAAGACTCAGCACAACTTTTCACATCTTCTTTTTCTTCAGCATCCACCTGAACGGTATATTTATCCTCTGGCACAGGAACCTTCAGGGCATTAAACTTCTTCTCAAAGTCATCTACCAAGCCAGCCTTTGCCACATTGGCCTTATAGTAAGCTCAGTCGATAACAGGTGGTTTCTCAGGGAGAGTAGCCAACCTGGAGGTAAGTGTCTCATTCCAGGATTTCAGGGAGTTAGCAATGGCCTTCTGGTTTCGGGGTATTATCTCCCCAAAAGCTACCCAGTCAATGGTTTTTAGAGCAAGTTTTTGCCCAGCCATCTTGAGATCCTTCACAGACCCCGGCGGCCCAGAGTCCACAGCAGCAAGCTAGATTTTAGATTTTATCAATAGTTCATCCTTTTTATTTCTGAGTATTGTTTCATTTTATGATAGATGGCAGTTTGTTTTTCTGCCCACCTGTTGATGGGTTTCGGGGTTGTACCCAACTTTTAACTATTTGAAATAAGGTGCTAAGAATATGCATCTACAAGTCTTGGTGTAAACACTTGGCTTTCATTTCTCCTGAAGAAATTCCTAAGAGTAGAAGGACTGTATCCAATTGCAGATGTCCATTTAACTTAAGAAGCTGCCAAACTGTTTTTAAAAGTGGTTAGGCCGTTTAACCTTCCTACCAGCACTGTGTGAATGTTTCAGTATCTCCATAGCCTTGCTAAATTTGAAGTGGTCAGTCTTTTTCATTTTATCCCCTCTCATAAGTGTGCAGTGCTGTTTCACAGTGGTTTTAATTTGTTTATCTTTAGTGACTAATGATGTTGAGCCATCTTTTCATGTACATATTTGCCATCCATTTATCTTCTTCAGTGAAGTGTCTGTTCAAATCTTTTGCCTGTTTTTTAATTGGCTTGTTTGTTTTCTGACTATTGACTTTTAATTAAGAGTTAAGTTTTCTCTATACAAGCGGTGCTCAATTAGATACATAATTTGCAAACATTTTCCCCAGTCTTTGTCTTGTCTTCTAATTGCTTTCTTGACAGTTTTCAAGAACAAATGTTGGAAATTTTGATGAAGTCCAAAATTAACCAATTTTTTTCTTATATGGTTTTTTGGTTTTGTATCTACAAATCTTTGCCTAATCCAAGCTCACAAAAATATTCTGTGTGTTCTATGAAAGTCTCTTATGGTTTTAGGTTTTACATGTAGATTCATTTTGAGTTATTTTTTGTACATGGTATAAAGTATGTATCAAAGTTCATTTGCTTACACATGAATATGCAGTTCTTCTAGCACTATTTGTTGAAAAGACTACCTTTTTTACATGAAATTCCCTTTACACCTTGTCCATACATGCTAGGCTCTTTTCTGTTCTCTTGATCTATTTGTTTATTTTATGCCAATAATGAAGTGTCTTGATTACTGTAGCTTTATAATAAGACTTGAAGTCAAATTGTATAAGTCCTCTTTGTTCTTTTTCAAAGTTGTTTTAACTCTTCTAGGTTCTTTGCATTTCCATGTGGATTTTAGAGTTTGGCAATTTCTCCAAAGTCACCTACTGGAATTTTGAGTGGAATTACACTGAATGTATAGGTCATTTGAGGAAAATTGATACTTCAACAATATTGATTATTCCAACCATCAACATAATATATCTCTTTATTTTAGGTTCTTCTTCAGTTTCAGCAGTTTTGTAGTTTTCAGTATGCATGTCTTTCACATCTTTTTTTTTAAGTATTTTTATTTTTGTAAGAGAGAGAGGGGGAGGGAGTGAGGGGGGAGAAAACAAGAGAAAACAAGGGGGAGGAGGGGCAAAGAGAGAAGCAGGCGCCCTGATAAGCAGGGAGCCCAATGCAGGGCTTGATCCCAGGACCCTGGGATCATGACCTGAGCCAAAGGTAGACGCTTAACCTACTTAGCCAACCAGGCACCCTCACATCTTTCATCAGTATTTCCCAAAATATGAAGTATTTTTATAACAATATATATTTACAATATTTTATAACATTGTAAATGATACATCTTTTGAAATTTCAATTTCTGACTTTTTAATTACTTGAATATAGAAATACAGTTATTTCTGTACACTGCTCTTATATCCTGGAACCTTGCCTAAAGTAGATTATTAGTTCTAATGGCTTATTGTTTAGATTCCATTCAGATTTTTTACACAAAGTGGGGCCAGGACCTGAGATCGAACAAGTCTCCTTAAATTTTCTTCCTCATGTACTTCACTTGCCTCACTGTCCTCTTAGCTCTGCATAGATGATCCTATCTGTAAAGAAAAATGGTTTTATTTCTTCCTTTTATACATTCTATCTGCTTTTTGGTAGTGTCAAGCAGGAGGGCAAATCTGGTCCCTTTTACTCTTACTTTGGCCAGAGATAGAAGAACTGTATTACTTGTCATTTGCTTTTTAATTTTGATTATGATAGTTTTTTTATTTTAATGAAGACTCTGTAAATGTTTATGTAGCAAAATCTGTCCATCTTTTATTTTGCCAATTCTTAACATTTTCTGACTCATGCAGTCCTTTGACAAATAATCTGATAAAAGTATAGATCTGATTTCCAGAAACATTTATACACATTCATATTTCTGTATGTAACTTCAGTAGTACACAGAATCCCTGAAGGCTGGTCTATTGATTCCCTATTACAAATCTTGATTATTCATCAGTTACTTTTCATGTTATGTTTAGAAAGGCCTTCTATTTAAAATTATATAATTAAGAAAATACTTTTTAAATGATCATGGTATATTTTTTTCTCCTTTGTATATTCAAACAGGTGCTTACAAATTTTCAAATTCCTTTATTTTAAATGATCAAATGAGGTAATGTATATGAAAGCCCTCTAAAAACCATAAAGTGCAGTATATATGCTGTTGTCCTTGTCACCATTATCATCCCTTTTGACCATCTATTCCAGCCTGGAGGATTAAATCCAAAGAAAAAATTACTTTAAGAAATAATTTAAACTGTGAAAGTACTCCTACACACATGATCTGTAATGTGAGAAAACAGAAAATATTGTAAATATTCAGTAATAGGAGAATGCATAAATAAATAATAGTGCTTCATTAGATGAGATGTTGTAAAGGACTTAAAAATGGTAATTACATAGTAATAAAGATATGAAAGATGTCTGTATTTAAGTTGAAAGACTTTATATTTTATTCACATTATGGTATCTTGCATAAAATGTCCATGTGCATAAAGATTAAGAGGGGTATAGAAATATGAAAACAGTTGTTTTAGGGAAATGGGTTTGTAAATAATTATTTTTATCATTCTTGCCTTTCCTTTAGTTCTACTCTGTATGCCTTTGAGTTTTTATATTAGACGTTTTCTCTATACATATATTTAAAGTTAGGCTCCCATCCCAATTTGTTGCTTATTACCAGACCAAGAGATCGCCATGGCCTTCAAGGCTCAATTATAATACTGCCTGACATAAATTATCTTTGAAATTATTTTTTTCCTTTTTTATGCTTTTATAGGATTTTTAAAACTTCACGTTTTGTCAGTCATGTTGTCGTATTATTACCCAGTTTTTAAAATATATTATGTAGTTTCTAATCATTTATTTAATGCTACAATTTCATGGCTTAATTATTTCATTGTGCTTTTGTTGTATTGACTTGAACTAATTATGAATTTATTTTTCCAGTTGCCCAGCAAGAGGCTGAAATGTTCAAATGTTACAATGGAACATTTCCATTACCTGGAATACACCAAAGTCAAGATGCTTTATGCACCTGTCCTAAACTGCTTCATCAAGGCTCTTTTCAGATTGATGGCTATGTCCACACTGAACATTCTTCAATGAGGATGCAGCAAGTGAAACAGAGACTCGATTCTGTCACAGTATGTATAGTGATTTTATGCAATTGAGAAGTTGGAAGTTTTAAAACTATTCTGATTCTGTTTTACATTGCCGTGCCAATAAATACTAATTCAACAAAGTAAGTGAGTTACTTAAAAATAGGCTTTCTTGTGCTTTTATAGTTCCTTTGTGGTGTCTGTTCTAACATCACTCACTGCAGTAAATTGACCAATTTAAGATACCTACATGTTTTCCTGACCTGATATTTCTGTAAAAACCCGCCCAAGACCTGTTTTGCTGTTTAAAAATGGAAGTGTGTGTATGTGTGCATATGTACAACACACACAAACACAACAAACACCAACCTGGGAAAATATTTATATAAAATATGTTAGGAACAGCCTCCTTAATGTGCAAAACTAAACAATAAAGAAAATTAGACCTCCACAAAGAAATGGATAAAATTATAATAAGCATGTACTTCCAAAAAGAGTGGATACACATGTTCCTTAAGCATATTTAAAAGGTCTGTTATCTCACTACAAGAAAAGAAGTGCCACGAAAACCAGGTATTGCCCATAAAACTAGAAAATAGATTATGAAAATGAGGAGGAGGATGCTTAGTTAAAAATATTGTGCTATTTATTCTGTTAGTTATAAAGTACTACAGTCTTTCTCGAAGGTAAGATGTATTGAGAAGCTTAAATATTCTTAAAAATATTTATGCTCTTTGACCATAGTAGTTCTTTTAGTTACAGTTAGCCTTGAGCTCCTTGAAGACAGGGACTGTGCAGACTTGTTCCTTGTTGCGTTCTCACCTTTTGGCACAGTGCCTGGCACTTAATAAATATTATCCCTCTCTCTCCTCCTTTGATAGGAATCTTGACCAGTTTTAAACCAAACATGTCAGAAGCTACGCTGAGGCACCTTTAAGTTACGACTCTACTTACTTTCTCTCCTTTTCTTTCTTGAGAAAATTAGAATTTCAGGTATATCAGACTG
This sequence comes from Potos flavus, assembly GCA_028534135.1. NCBI lineage: Eukaryota > Metazoa > Chordata > Mammalia > Carnivora > Procyonidae > Potos > Potos flavus. The sequence goes on from CM052886.1 coordinate 25,339,688, forward strand.
CAGGTTTAGTTGGAATATAGGAGAAATATTTTTATTCTTCTCAGTATAAATTTTAGAATATATGCTATAAAGTAATAAGTTTATTTCAGTATTGTAAATTCTGTGTGTTTTAACATTTTAATTTAATTGAATAATGTATGGTGTTCCAGATTTTAAAAAGAAGTAGAAATAGACAAATTGAGTTTTGAAAATTAGAGAAAAATGTTTCTTCACTAGGAAAAAAAGAAGTGTCCCTTGTCTAAAATTTTACATGACAAAATGACTGCAGATTTAAGAGAAACTGACTTATAGATAAAAGAACAGGTTTCCTACAATCTGTTGATCTTCTTCACACTGTAAAAGTTAATATCCTGGAATCAACTTAGTCTTGTAGCTTTTCTTTTCCATCATCTTACATAGCTGTCATCTTCAGGTAAATGAAAGGATATATGAACAAAAGAAAAAAGATGTAAAGGAAAAATCAGAAAGATATTTTTTAAGATATGAAATCAAAGGCATGGGGAAGCACATTGGTAGTTTATTGTAAGAGAAAAATTCATTTCTCTTAGAATCATTAATTTATTTAGCTTTTACCACGTCTTTCTTTTTTAAAATTATTTAGAGTATCTGTTTGCTCTGGAATTGAGTAGATCAAGGCTGCCTTTGGAAATGAAAGCCTCGTTTGCTGTGTTTTTGAAAAACCGTATTTTTTCCATGTTGAGACAATTCACTGAACTTTTTTCCAAAAGTTATCTGCAGTGTTTTTTTTCATAATGTATATATGTATAGGAATAAAAAACAAAAGTCATTTTTATTCCCATGGCAGCTCTATTCTTTTTATATTTTGCAAACATTTGGGTTGACTGGATTTTTACCTTTGTCACAATGCCTTTTTCTTGTTTCCTGTAATTTATTTTGGTAGATCCCCAATTTTTTTTTGGTCAGGTTATTACTTAATCCATTGAAGACTCTAACACTGGTCTACAGAGAAGTATAATAGAGAAGACTTGATTACTTCTATATTATAGATTACTTCTATATTATTCTGTATTACTGGAGATACTTCTTTCTTTGTAACCACAATAAAAATTTCTTAAATAAAATATAGTGCAAGTTTAAGGTATGGGGGTATGGCTCTATGTGTGTGTGTATGTATGTGTGTGTGTGTGAATTGCATAACCAATTTAGTTCAACAGGCATTTACTCATTAATGAGTAAAGGATACAAAAATAGAGGATTCTGTGTTCTCTGTAGCTTTACCATGTAGTCCTTTCGCTGTTTCCTACATAACAGGTTTGACTGTACTGTTGGATCCTATTAGCTAGGATCTTGTTGAGAATTTTGGCACCTGTGTTCATCAGGGATATTGGTCTGAAATTCTCTTTTTTGATGGGGTCTTTGCCTGGTTTTGGGATCAAGGTAGTGCTGGCTTCATAGAAAGAGTCTGGACGTTTTCCTTCTGTTTCTATTTTTTGAAATAGCTTCAGGACAATAGGTATGATTTCTTCTTTGAATATTTGGTAGAATTCCCCAGGGAATCCATCAGGCCCTGAACTCTGTTTTTTGGGAGACTTTTGATCACTGCTTCAATCTCGTTACTAGTTATTGATCTATTCAAGTTGTCAGTTTCTTCCTATTTCAGTCTTGGAAGTTTATAGGTTTCCAGGAATGCATCTATTTCTTCTGGGTTGCTTAACTTATTGGCATATAGCCATTGACAATAATTTCTGATGATTGTTTCTATTTCCTTGGTGTTAGTCATGACCTCCCCCCTTTCATTCATAATTTTATTAATTTGGGTCCTTTCTCTTTTCTTTTGGACAAGTCTGGCCATGGTTTATCATGCGTGGGTTAGATTTAATTTGTTGTTGAATCTCCAGATCTTTAAGGTGTAAAGATAGTTTGTATATTTGGGGTTTTTCTATTTTTTTGAGTGAGCCTTGGATGGCTATGTATTTCCCCCTGAGGACTGCCTTTGCTGTATCCCATAGGCTTTGGATCAATGTGCTTTGTTCTTATTGGTTTCCATGAATTGGTTCCTCAAAAAATTAAAAATAGAGCTACCCTATGACCCAGAAATTGCACTACTGGGTATTTACCCCAAAGATACATATGTAGTAAAAAGAAGGGCCATTTGCACCCCAATGTTCATAGCAGCAATGTCCACAATAGCCAAAATGTGGAAAGAGCCACATGACCTTCAACAGACAAACAGATAAAGAAGATGTGGTCCATATATATAATGGATATATTATCAGAAAGAATGAATACCCAACTTTTGCATCAACATGTATGGGACTGGAGGAGATTATGCTAAGTGAAATAGGTCAAACAGAGAAAGTCAATTATCATATGGTTTCATTTATTTGTGAAACATAAGGAATAGCATAGAGGACATTAGGAGAAGGGAAAGATGAAGGGGGAGAAATCGGAGTGGCAAACGAACCATGAGAGACTATGGACTCCGGGAAACAAACGGAGAGTTTTAGAAGGGAAGGGGGTGAAGGGATGGGTGAGCCTGGTGATGGGTATTAAGGAGGGCACGGATTGCACGGAGCACTGGGTGTTTTACGCAAACAATGAATCATGGAACACTACATCAAAAACTAATGATGTACTGTATGGTGACATACATAACACAATAAAAAAAAAAGAACAGATTTGACTGTGTGTTGCTGCGATAGCAGTCCCTGGAAGGCATCCTGCAGCCCAGACAGGATCTCCTAGGTAGACAGTATCTTGAGAGCATTGACAAAATTCATTCGAAGGTTTTAAAATTTGATCCTATCAGTGCATCTAGACTTGCTCAGAATCTGGGTTACCTACTAGGAGTAATCAGTCTTAAAAAATTGATTAGTAAACCTAAAAAAAATCTTATAGTGAAAGGTATACCTTTCCAGCTGCCTGCCCACTCAAGACCACTCTCCCTTTTTAAAATTAATCTGAAACCCAGGTTAATGATTACAGAGTTGATTATTAAATAAAGTGATAGGAACAGGAATTAGATGGGTTTAAAGACATCTTATGCCAGCTTTGAAAAAAAGGTTAATTTTCTCTGCCCTATAGGAGATTTTACCTAATAATGTTTGGTGGTAACCAACATCTATATGATTATGAGTAACAACTGACGTAATGAATTCCTGGGCTAATTGCTTTACATGTTCATCATATTTAATCCTTAAAATCATCGTATAATGTGGTGCTCGTATTACCCCCATTTTACAGAACTTGAAGCTGAGGTTTCTAGAGCCCACGCAGTATTACCTATGTCACACAGATGGCAGGCACTGGAGCTAAGATTCAGTCCAGGCAGTCAGACTCTCATGCCCAGTCAGTTTCACTTTCTCCTTTTAGAGATCGAATTACTAATATCCTTTAGACAGAATATATCTCCCTTAGAAATTTTTGGATAAAAAATTGATGTTCATCTTTCAGTTTTCTTTTTTCCTAAACTCCACATTCGTCATTACCATTTTTCTTTTCTCTAGTTCTATTGTAGGCTGATGATACATGCTAGCTAACCTTTTTGGACTTGAGTATTTTTTGTGTCTCCTTAGCAGCAAATTTTCAAATCATTCATTATGTGTTGACTTTTACTAGTTTCTTTTTCAGAAGTGATCTCGGGGCGCCTGGATGGCTGAGTTGTTAAGCGTCTGCCTTCGGCTCAGGTCATGTTCCCAGGGTCCTGTGATCAGACTCCACATCAGGCTCTCTACTCCGCAGGAAGCCTGCTCCTCCCTCTCCCACTCCCCCTGCTTGTGTTCCCTCTCTCGCTCTCTCGCTCTCTCTCTGTGTCAAATAAATAAATAAAATCTTAAAAAAAAAAAAATGACCTTCTCTTGGCCTTGTCCTATGAACTATAGGCAATTGCTCTTTCAATACTGATCATATACTTTGCCATTCAGTAGGTTTATTCTTAGATTTCCTCTGAAATAAATTATTAATGTGGGAATTATATTTGTGGGCATTGTTATTTATGGAGATAATTATATACGGCAATTAATTCTGGGTGTGTCTTTGAGACAGCTTAGTGCTCTGGTAGAATTTTAGCATTTACCAGTTTATTATTATTAAGTTTGTCATTAAGTATATTGAGGCCATATGTTTTTCTTGAGACAGATACATGTAGGCCCTCCAGGGTCTTGTTTTCAGTGCCTTTTGTTGTGGCAGGTTAGATTTATCAAGAGAGTCTCTTTTTTTTTTTTTTTTAAGATTTTATTTATTTATTTGACAGAGAGAGATCACAAGTAGGCAGAGAGGCAGGCAGAGAGAGAGGGGGAAGCAGGTTCCCTGCTGAGCAGAGAGCCCGATGTGGGGCTCGATCCCAGGACCCTGAGATCATGACCTGAGCTGAAGGCAGAGGCTTTAACCCACTGAGCCACCCAGGCACCCCAAGAGAGTCTCTTTAACTCACAATACAGAGTGACAGGTAGAGGGTGAAGAAGAAACTCTCCCAAATGTTGATTTTGGTTATTAAAAGATTAATATCAGGATATATTGAGAAGATTTGATAATTGTATTAAAGTGAAATTATGAATATTTCCCTACTTACTGTATTGTTTTTCTTTTAGGAGGTGATACGAGCCTGTGCTGCAAAGGTAAGTAATTTTTATTAGAAGAAAGATAACTTGAAAACCATAGCTTTCACTGTGCTGTATCAAAGAATTGAAATGTACCATTCATACTTTTTTTTTTAAGATTTTATTTATTTGTCAGAGAGAGAGCGAGCAGGCATAAGCAGGCAGAGTGGCAGGCAGAGGCAGAGAGAGAGAGAGAAGCAGGCTCCCCGCTGAGCAAGGAACCTGATGCGGGACTCGATCCCAGGACCCTGGGATCATGACCTGAGCTACCCAGGCATCCCACCATTCATACTTTTTAATAGGACTTTAACAAAGGTTAATCAGATGTGTATTTTCCTTATTTGAGCTTGAATTTATGAAGGAATTATATATAAGAATCTGAGAATTTAGCAAGTACCTTCCTATTTTTGAAGATTTAAGAATATTAAGTGATAGGGATATACTTTCAGTAAAGGACCAGCACGGTCATTTGATCCTCTGAGAAAAATATTATATATGATACTTAAAAGGTAAGAGCCACCAGTACAATTCCAGTGGGTATATGCTGAATAAATTGTGTAAGCCTTGAAATGCATGTAAGCTGCACATGAATAGCAATGATACACTGTGCTGGTAATGCTCTTGGTCATTTATACCAATGTTTCATACTTCTTTTTCCATTTAGCTATGTAGCAATCCTGAGACACAGATTAGATATTATTGTTATTCCAATTTTAGAAAGGAGGAAGCTGAGGCTTATTGAACTTAACATGATTTGCTCAAGACCCCAAAGTTAATCTAAAAATAGTAGCATATAAAAAGGCTTTGATTATTAAACAATTTCAACAAAATCATATCTGAGATGCTTTCAACACAGCAGCTTTCTTCCTTTTATAAGCAAATTTATTTTATATCCAACCTTTAACTCAGTTGTCAAGAAAATAAATGTTAATTTAAAAGAGTTGGAATGGCACATGTTTGTCCTTCACTCTTCTTCTGTCCATTCCCAAAATTCAGTTGAATAATTAGACAATCATTCATTTACGAAATGTAATTATATCTGTCACAAGGTGAAAGGAGGAGACCTTCAGAACAGGATTAGAATGGTGTTTGTATGTTCAGAGACCGCTTTATGTAATAACAGTGCGGTGGAAGTATTTTTTTATTCAGCAGACATCTACTCCCATGTGGCAGGCACTTGGAATACAGAAGTAAGTAGTAGGCTATTGTTTCTTTTCACATGGGGCATCTTATGGAGTAAACATGGCAGAAAACGCTGGGCTTACCCTGTCACTGAGCTGTCCAGTATCAGTGAGGATCCATCACTTTTTTACCTAATCGTCACAAACAGGATAATGGAATATAGACAAGGGGAAGGAAGATGGAGGGGGAGGGGAAGAGAACAAGCTATATTCGGACTTGGGCTGCAGATGTTCAGGAAACTTGTTCCTGATAGCAGTGATTAGTATAATGATTGTAGCTCTAAGATTACTGAATCTTCTTAAGTATACGTGAAATATAAAATCAAAGTCCAAAAAATAACTGATTTTCTGACTAGCAATTCAGAGCTATTTCTCTTTAACAAATAAATACATATGCTTCTTTTATAAAGCTCTCTGAATGTCCAAAAGTAAAGTGTTCTGCATATATTTGGCAAGAGTTTATGGAAACTCTCGTCTGCTGATCTGGAACCTCTCTGTGGATGAAGGATATTGTTATATTCATCTTTGTACCCTAAGTACTTAACAAAAGTAGAATAAATGCTCGTTGAAAATACAGTGACATATTTGGAAAGATTAACCTTACTAGTATCTTTAGTTAATTTTTATAAGTTTTATTGAGAGATAATTCACATACCAAAATATTTGCCTTTGTAAAGTGTGCAATTTACTGGTTTTTTACTCTATTAACAAAGTTGTGCAAGTATCACTACTATCTGATTTTGAAACTTTATCCCTCCAAAAAGAAATTGTGTTTCTCTTAGCAGTCCTTATTCCCGTATGTATATGCACATGCACACACAAACTCCTGGTAACCACTAAAATACTTTTTGTTTCTATAGGTTTGCCTATTGTGGACATTTTGTATAAATGGAATCAAATAACATGCGGCCATTTATAACTGGCTTCTTTCACTTAAGATAAGATTTTCACCATTCCTCCATTTGTTATATGTTACAAGTACTACTTTTTATTACCATATATGATTCCATTGTATAAATATATTACATTTTGTTTACTAATTCATCAGTTTATAGACATTTGGGTTGTTTCCACTTTGGGGCTGTTACAAATAATGCTACTACAATCAGGTGTGTGCAGGTTTTTGTGTAAGCATATGTTTTCATTTCTTGGGATATATATCAAGGAGTGGAATTGCTGGGGCATATGATAACTCTGCATTTAACGTTTTCTAAAGCTACTAAAGTTACCCAAAGCGGCTGCGCCATTTTATATTCCCGCCAGGAATGTATAAGGGTTCCAGTTTCTCCTCATTCGTGCCAACACTTGTTCTTTTCTGTCTTTTTTAGGAAATAGCTATCCAAGTGGGTAAGAAATAATACCTCATTGTGCTTTTTGATTTGTGTTTCCCTAATGACTAATGGCACTGAGCATTTTTGACGTGCCATTTGTGTATCTTACTTGGAGAAATATCTGTTCAAATCCTTTGTCCATTCTTTAAAAATTTTTTATCTTTTTAATGTTCACTTTTAAGAGTTCTTTGTATATTATGGATATGTCTCTTATCAGATAGATGATTTGCAAATGTTTTATTCCACTTTGTGAGTTGTCTTTCCACTTTCTAGATGGTGGCCTTTAAAACAGAAAGGTTTTAATTTTTATGAAATTTGGTTTATTTGTTTTTTTCTTTTGTCACTTTGCTTGTGGTGTCATATCTAAGAAACCATTGCCTGACTCTGCATTCCGAAGATTTACTTCCTTTTTTTTAAATTTTAATATGTTTAACTCTAACATTTAGGTCTGTGATTATTTTGAGTTCGTCTTTTTATATGTATAATGTGACGTAGAGGTCTAATTTTATCCCATTGCGTGTGGCTGTCTAGTTGTCTCAGCACCATTTGTTGAAAAGGCTATTCTTGCCCCATTGAATGGTCTGAGCAACATTGTCAAAAGTCTTTAATCTAGATGTCCATCCACAGATGAATGGATAAAGAAGATGTGGTATATATATACAATGGAATACTATGCAGCCATCAAGAGAAATGAAATCTTGCCATTTGCAACGACATGGATGGAACTAGAGGGTATTATGCTAAGCAAAATAAGTCAATCAGAGAAAGACAATTATCATATGATCTCTCTGATATGAAGAATTTGAGAGGCAGGGCGGGGGGTTCATGGGAGGTGGGGGAGGGAAATAAAAAAAAAAAGATGGGATCGGGAAGGAGACAA
>CM052886.1:25347738-25379222 GCA_028534135.1 Potos flavus
TGCTTGGGATATAACAGTGTATAGGCACATTTTGTTATAGGGAGACAAACAATAAAAAAGGAAATAAGACAATTTCAGATAGTAAGTGATGTTGAAGACAATAAAAATAGCCCCCTTGGACGGAGAGTGACTGAGAGGTAAGGCTGCACTTAAAGTATTCTCCTGAAAGGCCTCTCTGAGAGAAACACTTGACAAGGAGCAGGTCCTGTCCTGAAGAAGTCCTCATCTAGAAAGGTAGCTGGCATGCTCGACAGCAGAAAGAAGAGCACTGTGCCTAAGTAGTAATAGTGAGCAAACAAGGGGAAACAGTGTTTTATGGCCAGGTTGGAGAGATGATCAGGAGATCATGCATGTCTGTTAGCATGGAAATGCAGGGGAGGAATAATTTCCCTTCTGTCCTAGGTTGTGTGGCTGGTCTAACAGTTAAATTGACTTAAGAAAAATTAATAAAAAAAAAATAATTATGTCCATATGGGAGCCCCACAAAGATAGGAGACCACAAAGCTGCCAGGCAGTTGAAGCTTTTCTACCATCTTTACTGGAGGAAAGGGGTAGGGGTCTAAGGCTTCAAAATGGGAAGGCAGTTCAGGGGAAGCTGAGAGGAGGAACTGTTTGGTAAACAAAGGCTTCCCCTCCACGGAGGTGAAAAAGTTCTCTCTGGGCACAGCTCTCTTCCAAGTAGAGGCCCCTTTTCTAATGTAAATTTCCCTTGTTAAAGGAAACAGCTTCTCTACCTGTTTTCAGAGCTTCTCTAGTATCTGCAGTTTCTCAAAATAATCCTTATGCCAAAGAGGAAGAGGCATATTTGAGGGTGATATGTTCTTTTTTTTTTAAGATTTAATTTTTATTTATTTATCTGAGAGAGAGAGAATGAGAGAGAGAGAGCAGGAGAAGGGGAAGGTCAGAGAGAGAAGCAGGCTCCCCACTAAGCAGGGAGCCGGCTCTGGGACTCCATCCCAGGACTCCAGCCTAAGGCAGACACTCAACCAACTGAGCCACCCAGGTGCCCGAGGGTGACATGTTCTGCTAAACCTTCAGTAAAGATTTTGGTATTGTTTTAATCAGAGAAGCATGATGGAGATATTAAATTGGGAGAACGTGAGAATAGATTTTAAGAGGGGAGTAACTCTTCAAGTAGAGAGATCCAGTTGGCTGACTTTTATGGTAATCCAAGAGGAGATGGTAGCCTGGACAGAGGATGATAAAAGATAAACAGATACCTATTAAAAATTTTAATAAATAAGTTTATTTGAGCAAAAATTGATTTGAATGGCATAGTCCCCAACTGAAAGTGGTTAGAAATGCTCCACTGGCAGGAACTGAGGAAAGACTTTTATAGAGAAAAGGCTGAAGCAAAGCAAGGAAATTATAGATTGACAATAGTTTAAGCCAAACTGGCTGTTGGTGATTGGTCGTCCTTAGGTTTTGATTTGGTAACCTTGAGGTATGTACAGTCTTAGATTTGGGCTTGCTTCTGTAGCCTGTAAGCCCAGCCGCCGTGGCATTAGAACTGCCTCAGACTCATGGCCTCCTGTTTAATTAATTTAACAGTGGCAATAGTGAAGATGCAGGCAATGGACAGATTTGCAATACATTTTGGAAGTAGATTTAACACAGTTCGGTGATGGATTGGATGCGGTGTAAGTGAAGGAACGAAAAATTGTTGTCACTTCCAGCAATTGTACAGATGCTAGTAGTGCTTTTTAAAGAGGAATGCTGGAGTGGAGGGAGCAATTTTTAGGAGTGGAGTTTTGGACATGGATGTAGTTGTGTAGTAGACAATTGGATTTCTGAGTCTTGAGTGCAGGGAAGAAATCAGGGCTAGTGTTCTATATTTTTAATCTGTGAGATTGGATAAGATCACCTGGGGAGAGATAGCTAAATACCTGAGGCACTCGTCCAGGAGAAGGGGATGTCAGGGAAGCCTAGTGGACAGTATTTCAAGAAAGAAGAGTGGTAAACTGTCACATGCTACTGAGAAAATGAGTAAATGAGGATAGAAAATTGACAATTGTATTTGGCTAGATGGTGTCCTTTGGTTACCTTGATGAAAACCATTTCACTAAGTGACAGAGACAAAAGCATAATTGAAGTGGGTCAAGGACAGAATGGAAGCCCATAAATTTTGACTGGGGAGCAAAGAAACAGGAGCTGAAGAGGAATCTTAAATGGACAGTATTAAAGCATACTTATCTGCTGATTGGAATAATTCAGTGGTGATGGAGAGGTGGGTAGTGTACCATGGAGGTGGTAATTGCTGGACTCAAGTCCTTGAAAAAGTGAGAGGAGATATAGTCCTGAATGCTAATGGAGACGCTGGCCTTAAGAGAAGGGATTTTTCATCTCTTCCGATAGGCACAGAGGTGGAAACTGGGTAGATGCTTAGAAACAGATTTGATGATGGGAAGTTGAGAGTTCTCCTCCAATTGCTCTAAGATAGTAATTGGTATTAGAAGTCTTGTACTGCTCTGAATTGATATAGCCCTTAAAATATCTACATATGAGTTTATAACAAGTTTCCTTGCTCCTTTCTTTGCTTGGGGTTGGATTGAAGTATATCAGAAATGGTATTAACTGGAGTCTGTTTCCATTAAGCTTTGTATTATTCCTCACAAATGTAATTAATTTGTTTTTCTTATGTTCCCAAACATACTTATATTCATACCTGGCATGTGATATAATTGGGCCTATTCTTCCTTAAGTTATAATTAATTCTGCCTGTCTTTTCGAATTAAATTATGAATTTCCTCAGGGAGAAACGACTCTCTGTCTTTATGCTTTCTCTCCTTCTTTCCTTCCATTCTGCCATGTTCCCTTCCTCCCTTCTTCCCTCTTCCTCCCTGCTTTCCCTCCCTTCCTTCTTTCCTTCTTTTTCAGCTTTACATAGTATTGCCTACACCTCCGATCTTATATTTCTGAATTTTCACACTCCTCTCAGCTTCTTAATGCCATGAAACTCTATTTATTTGTTTTTTTAAATTATTAATATCCTCTACCATAGATGAATATAAAGGCAGCCAAGCTAAAGTTTATTGAATTATGTTTAGTAGAATAATTCTATAAAAGCAAGGTAAGAATTAAATTATAGTCAAATATATCTTAGAACATTTATTCACTGAAAAGTAAAAAAGTTTAAAAAATAGAAACTCCAGAGAAGATAATTTTTTTTAATCTCCTAAAAAAAGTTTGGATATTTGAGATTTGAATGGAATAGTGGTTTGCAGTTTTTTGGAGAGTTTCTTTTTAGTAATTTGTTTTAATGCTCATAATTTTTTCTTCATGTCATTCCAAAACTGGATAATAGCAGATCAGTGTTGTTATTTGGACAAAATTTGGAGACTGGCTAGACTGTAAGAGTGGTACAGGCCACAATAGGCCACTAAAATTATGGAATTTCATTCCTGGAAATTTTAGAAAACTGGAAAAACTCCTTGTGTTAGGAAGAGCCAGTTTTTCTCCCATGTGTCTCCTTTACTTTCGCAATACCTGAAACACTTCTGGCACCAAATGTGCTGTGGTTTTTCCCAGATCAAGCAGTTCTCTGTGATCCCACCTGGGTGTCCTACAATTTGACTCCATTTTGACACCATCTACCTGGGGATGGTGGCAGATTGGCAGATCCCACAGCTTAAGGACTCAGTCCCAGTAGACTTCACCTGCCCTCCCTGCCCCCACCCCTACCATTAACTATGCCACTTGCAGGTCCAGGTTGTTACCTGTGTTTCTGACCAATCAGCTATAAATCGGAGGTTACCATGACAATTCCTTGGGTTCAATTAATTCACTGGAGCAGCTCACTAAGAACTCGGGAAAACAATTTACTTACTATTTGCCAGTTTATTATAAAGGATACAGATGAACATCCAGATGGAAGAGCTGCATAGGGCAGAGTATGTGGGAAGGAGCGTGGAGTTTCCATGCCCTCTGCGGGCACACCACTCTCCAGCATTCCCACATGTTCACCAGCCTGGAAGCTCTCCAGACCCCATATGATGGGGAGTTTTATGGTGGTTTCTTCAGTTATAATTTCATTTATAGCCCCTCTCCCCTCTCTGAAAAATGAGGGATGGGCTAAAAATTCCAAGCTTCTAATCATGGCTTGGTCTTTCTGGAGACCAGCTCTCATCCCAGAGCACACCAAGAGTCACTTCAGCAGAACAAAAGACACTTCTGTCACCCAGGAAATTCCAAGGTATGTAAGAACTCAGTGTCTGGAACCAGAGTCAAAAACCAAATATTAGAACATAAGATCCTACTAGTACTTTTATCACTTAGGAAATTACAGGGTTTTAGGAGCTCTGTGCCAGGAACTAGAGCCAGAAACCAATATATTTTTTTTTTCTATTATTTCACACATTTATTTCTAGATTTAAATTTGAGTATTAAACCATGTAATTTAATGTGTTCCTTACATTTAAGCCCTTTATTCTCTAATTCTTATCATTAAAAAATTAGATTTGGGGGGCGCCTAGGTGGCTCCGTCGGGAAGCGCCTGCTTTTGGCTCAGGTCATGGTCCCAGGGTCTTGGGATCAAGCCCTACGACCAGGGATCCTGCTTCTCCCTCTCCCTGCTATTCCCCCTGCTTGTACTCTCTCTCTCTCTCTCTCTCTCTCTCTTTCTTTCTCTCTCTCTCTCTCTCTCTCATCAAGTAAATAAAATCTTAAAAAAAAAAGATTTGGGAAGTCTGAAAAATAAAAAGGTTTAAAAAATAGAGAATCCAGAGAAGATGATTTTTTTTAATCTCCTAAAACAAGTTTGGATATTTTTATCATAAAGAGGTAAAAATTAAGTTGAGATTTGCATAGAATTGTGGTTCAACACAAATACCACCTTAACTTTGGACAAGATTGCAAACATACACTCCTTTCAGAAGTAAATTAAGGCATTTGACTTCTATACAGTTCTTATTAGTGCTATATGTGTTATTTACTAAAGAAAGATGAACAAAAACTGGTTCTTTACCCTCAAGAAGATTACAGTTTGGTGGATGGTAATTAACCAAATACATAAGCATGGCAAAGTGTTACTGGTGTTGTGATAATAGAAGATAGAAGATACAAGGCGTAGTGGAGAGACAGGGAAGGGAGTAAATTCTCCTGGGAGAATCTGAAAGGCTTTTCACACATGATGTAATACTTGAGCTAAAGCTTGAAAAAGGAGTTGGTATCCACCAGGAAGATGGAGCCAAAGGGAAAGCCCATTCCTGGAAATGGAACAGTAAGAGCCAAGTCACAGGGACATGAAACAACCTGGCGGGTCTGCAGAGCCCCACGCATTTTGTTGTAGCCAGAAAATAGGAAAAGGAGCGATAAGGTTGGAGAGCTAGGTAGTTGTTAGAATGTAGAAAGCTTTGTATGTCAGGCTGAAAACTACTGACTTTACCTAGTAGAACAACTGATGGTGGGTTTTTTTGGTTTTTGTTTTCAATTTAATTTTATTTTTTCAGTGTTCCAAGATTCATTGTTCATGTACCACACCCAGTGCTCCATGCAATACGTGCCCTCCTCAATTCCCACCACCAGGCTCACCCAACCCCCCAACCCCTCCCGTCCAAAACCCTCAGTTTGTTTCTCAGAGTCCACAGTCTCTCATGGTGGGTTTTAACCAGAAATGTTATCAGTAAAATTAGCATTTTGGAAAGATCATCATGTTAGCAGTGTAGAAGAATTAGAGAAACAGGAGATAGGGAAAACAAATCCAGAGGTGAGTGCAGTAGTTTGCAAGCAGAGGGGAAGGCCTGACCCAAAACACTGGAGAAAGAGTGAGATCAGATGTCAGAGCATCTAATTGACTTAGTGACTGATTCTCTGTGGAGGTTGAGATGGCAGTGTAGGCTTCCCACCTTTCTGGCCAAGGCAACTGAGGTGGATAGCAATAGCTTTCCCTGAGGAAGTACATAGTTGAGGAAAAGTTAGTTTAGTCTCAAACGTACTGATTGGAAGAGTTTTGGATTTAAAAAACGTCTTGTGATGAGCACTGGGTGTTATTGACCACTACATCAGAAACTAATGATGTACTCTATGTTGGCTAACTGAATATAATTATAAAAAAAGAAAGAAAGAAAAGAAACATCAGCACAGTTGGCAGATGAAGTGATGAAAGCATATGTTACTGCATAGGGTAAGCATGTGGTGTGAGGGAAGAGAAGGTCCAGTGGGTCTAGCAAACAACCCTGATAAGCAGTGGCAGGATAAACCGACAGGAAATAGTTTTCCAGAAACAAGAGAGAGAGTGACGGACAGTGTTCGAGATCTCAGCTGCTTAAATGAATCTGTTAATTGACCATTTGAAGTTTTGGGTGTGGTGACTTTAACTTCAGGTTTAGTCTTCTGGTGGAGAAGAGCTTAGTTGTACTTAGTTGAAATTGAATGGTTAAGTTATATGGGTAGCAGTTATGTGCTGCTTTTCAAGGAGTTTAGCTTTCAGTGAAGCTTAAGGAAATTATGGAATCATTGAGAGAATTTTTGATTGTTTGCTATTTGTTTTTATACTGAAGTAGAAAGGTCTGTGCTTATATCCCATAAGGGAACATCCAGTAGAGAATTTGAAAGAATTTGGAAGAACTTTAAGTATCCCCAAGGGAACATATGGAGGGATTAATCTTGAACAGAAGGACACTAGAAGAAAAGAGGTCGAACGCAAGACATATATTCTTTCGTAGGTTTGAAAATGAAGATTTCAGAGGGTTGAAGACCAAATTTTCTCTGTGACGTAAGGAAATATATTAAGAAAAGAGGCAAAGATTTGGAGAAAACCAAAATATGTTGAGGTAAATTGACTTTGACTAAGGCATGTTGTTGGATAGATGGTTGGAGCCAGCACCAAATCTCAATTTTAAGTTTTGCACAGAGGAATCCCATTAATCATCTTGCACTGCCAGTCCTTGGTTATATATCAGAGGCTCAAAAAGTGCTGTAAGTACCGCAAAACTGAACTTCGTTATAACTGATTCAAATTGGAATTCTGGTTTTAGTTCGTGTAGCAGTGATGAACTGATTTGGGGGGAGATTTCTTGGCACCTTACCCCACTGTAGAAATTTCTCTTCCAACAGGAACCATGTTTCTTCCTAATCTCTCACATCACCGTAGTAATTTATAAAGGAAAATATCTAGAGATGTAGAGCTCATGTTTGAATTTCTCTTTATGACACCAAAGGCTACTCATTTGTTAGGTTTTATTTACCCGGAAATCATAGGAACTTAAGCTGCTTTAAATTTATGGTACAAGAATGTTGATACCTGCCTTCAGTTGCCTTG
Organism: Potos flavus; assembly: GCA_028534135.1. Lineage (NCBI taxonomy): Eukaryota > Metazoa > Chordata > Mammalia > Carnivora > Procyonidae > Potos > Potos flavus. The sequence goes on from CM052886.1 coordinate 25,354,997, forward strand.
GATCTCACTGTGACTCAAGTTTTCTGTTTCACTTGTTCTTTAATTACTGGGATTCTAATTTTTATAATAGACATTTGATTTGTAACAGAACATTTCCTGGGTATTGGGGTTTTTTGCAACCAGAACCATTTTCAAATTAAAGTATTAACTGCATCATTGTTCCAATTTAATGGGAAAAAACAGCCTTCTGGAGGAAGGAGGGGGACAAATTTGCAAATGTTAGTATATAGACAGTATTATCATCTTTCAAGTTACAACTTAAAACCAATTGGAGGTGTCTTCACAGCTTGAAAATTTAAGAACAGTTCTACTTAAGTGAATGTAGCATATAATTTAAAACCAGCCAAGATGATTAGGCTTGTATATGTATATGAAAATGAGTGTTACATATCTCCAAAAGGTTTCATAGTTTAGCTAATCACCAAAAAAGAAATTAATTGTTAGCTCGTTCAGTGTCCTGCACTCAGTTTTAGATCAGGACAATGACTTTTTTAATATGAAAATTAACCTCCTCTTAGAGAATTAGTATTTGCATATTTTGCACAAAGCTGCTTCTGCTCTCAAAGAGTAGGCAAAAACATTTTTGTGATTAACATGACAGAAGTTCAGGTGATTCTTTTTTTCTATTACGAATTTCATTAAATTTTTATGCTTTTCGTTTTCCCCAGTTTGGAGGTATTAAACTGACTTTGGCAGACTGTGGTTTTTGCATGAAGCAAGCAGAAAAGTGTGTTGTGAAAAGAGGGCAGATTCGTGTAGGGTAGACTATCTTAGCCAACCTTTCTGTTGCTGTAAAATTATTAAGCAATTCTTTTCCACAGCATGTATTTCAAAAATAGATATTGCTTCACTCTATTTAATGGTTATTATTATTTTTCTCCCTCTAAGTAAAGTAGTGAATATGTATAGGCTTTGAAAATACTTTGAGTACTAATTTCAAGTCACTGTAATAATTAACAACTGTCCAAAACCTTTGAAATCTGCTGTATGTTGCCAATTACCACTTCATAGATATAAGATAGTCTCTCAAGAAATGTGTTAAGAGCGAGCAGAATTTTAAAAATGCTTAGGAAGAAACTGTAGAGTCTTTCTCTTTGAGCAAAGACATTTAAGTATCCTATTCTAGCTTTCCTGGTATTCTTTTTGGTTTTAGCACAAGTAAATATCTGAATAGGAAGACTGAAAAGACTGTGTGTGTGTGTGTCTCCATCCCCAGCATACACCTGTTCTTTTGCACCAGATTTCAAAATGCATTGTTTGACATGTAGGATAAGAATTTTTAAGAACAAAGAAGTAAAACTGAAAATGATTCTAAAAAGAGAAGTGGATTAGATTGTTAAGTTTTAAATATATCACTGTATATAGTACTTCTATTTAAAAGCATAGCACCCCGAAATATTTACTGCATCATCATACTAAATTACATATTCCTAATTACTCTGCTTCTAGCGATGTTAATAATAATAACTAGTATTTCTATAGAACTTTATTTGTATAGTATCCTATGGCTTCCCTTTGCCAACATAGTCTATTTAAATCTATTTTTTATTTAATATGTTATTTAGGGCTTTATGTTTCGCATATGCGAATGGCACTTTATAATACCACTTCATCTTTATTGTTCCTCCAGCACATTTCCCACTGAAGCATACTTACTATTTTTATTTTTATTATCTGCACTTTAAGATGGAAATAAAGCTCAAAGATGTGAGATGATTTCGTTGTTACTTTAGGTATTGTATTAATATAAAGTCACCATTAATTTTGGTCAATATTTAATAGTGGATTCTGATAGAATTTTTAAAGCTGGATAATTTTTTTAGCACTAGTGTGGTATTTGGCCCCATCTAACTACTTTGAAAAATATTTTTGTTTTTTATAAAATGATATCACAACAGTTTACCAACTTTAGAACTATATTGTCACATGATCTTAATGATTGTGGACTTTTTCACCAAATATGTAAAAGCCCTTTGCTTCAAGAGAAAAGCTTATCTAAGATATATATATCATTTACTGTCACTGTTTGAAAGAAGAGAAGCATTTACAAACATTATGTAAATGATGAGTCAGAAAAAGGACATGTAATACAATCCACTACTACGTAGAGCATTGAAAGGGAATTTCTAAATGCTAATACGGTGGTAGTCCTCTTCATGGTTTCGATTATTTTTTACAAAGAGAGAAGGCAGCTATATCCATGTATTAGCATATATATGCCATAAACTATCATTTAACAGTTGACAAGTCACAGATTACATTTTGCAGTAAATTAGAAATTCAGATTTCTAAAGTTTTCAGAATTAGATCACATTTTTATCCTGATTTCTGAAAATGAAGATACTTCAAAAAATAATAAGCATATAATGAGTAATAATCTAACAAGAGACTAGATCATTGCCAAAAATAATTCTAAGTTACAGGATAAATTTACTAACACACATTTAAAACTTTTTTTGTAAGTTGTTCTTTGTTTTCCTACAAAAGCTGTAATTACAATGTTGTACCTGTTACAGGTGTCATTTCTGGAAGACAGTATTGTATTCAGACAGTCATAGTAAGCTTTTTGTGTTATAGAGCATTGTATTTACTTACAGAAATGTTGCTTCATCATTGTATCAGTATTGTTTTCAAACAGTGTCTTAAGAATAAGTGTTTTGACGCAATGGGAGCTATTCCACTTGGCAAGTGAGGTTATAGCTATGTTACCTGTGTCACCACAATGTATGTAAACATGAGTATCATGTGTTTTCTGTGCAGTCTCTGAAAAGGAAGGACCTGCTAGTTCACAAAATGCTGAAGAAATGTGGCTGTGAAACATTTTAACTTTCTTAATTGAAAGTTGGAAGTGGGGTCACTTTTAATTTTTGCGTGTCTTTGCATAACTTTTAAGACCACTCTATTTTAAAGTATTAATAATGTCAATTTCATGATAAGCAGATTTGTTTTGGTAAGGCAGATGTACTTTCATATAGTGATGCTTTCATTACCACTGTACTCCTTCCTTGATAAAAACTATTCTGTCTTGTAAACTTTAAAAACTAAGCGTATAAATCCTTACCATTTGTTTTGACTTGCCATGTGGCCTGGTTTGCATCGTAGGCAAATATTTCTCATCCAGTTTTTGCATCAGTAACCCAGGAAATGACACTTTGGTTCTGATTTGCCTTTCCTATTACAGGTCAACAAAAATCTCTCCTTTACTTCAACGTCAGCCTCCTCACAGCAGTCTAAGTTAAAACAGTCAGATACGCTGGCCGCTCATCAGATTCTACATCAGTTTGGTTTCACTCAGACCGGTGAGCCCTTTCTTATTTTGAGTATTCTTTTAAATGTTAAGCTGCTATTTTTTTTTTTAATGAATGTCATTTATTTCACTTCAGAAATACAGCTCATAGCTTTGTAATGGTCAGTTTTCATGCTAGAATATGTTCTAGCATCTTTTTTCTTTATAATCACTAAAGTCATTTCAAAATTTGGATTTGGTAACTTTAATAATGGATACTCTCAAACTCTATCTTATTGAACAGAAAACAATTTTAAAGTAGCAAAACACGTGAGTCTTAAATCTGCATAATATTAAATCTGATTTACTTTCCCTTGGATAAAGGAACCATAGTTGATGAATAATCCCATTTTATCACTCATTTCAAGAAAAACCAAGGTAAAATGCATTTGAGAAGAAACAGGATACAACCTGCCAGTGATACTGTGTTTCTTCAAAGTTGGCAAATTAATAAAATATGCAAAGAAGCTAGTTATAAAAATCTGCATGAATCACTGAGTTGAAATGAACTGTGCAGTTGCAAATTTTTAGGCTAATGTTTTAAATTTATTTGAATGAGATTTTCAAAGGATGTCAAAGAAAAAGCATCAAGGTGAGAAATGTATATTTTGGGTAATTAAAGAAGACAATTTCTGTTCATTAAGCTATATGTTTTCTTTTTTTTTTTTAAGATTTTATTTATTTATTTGAGAGAGAGAGAGTGAGAGAGAGCATGAGAGGGGAGAGGGTCAGAGGGAGAAGCAGACTCCCTGCTGAGCAGACAGCCCAATGCAGGACTCAATCCCAGGACTCCAGGATCATGACCTGAGCCGAAGGCATTTGCTTAACCAACTGAGCCACCCAAGTGCCCCTAAGCTATATGTTTTCACAGTATTTTTTCTATTGAATTCTTTTAGAAAGATGAGACAGCAGAGAACAAAACAATTTATCTTTGACAAAGAGATTATAATAAACTTGAGCTTCAAAAGATCAACATTATTTAGAAAATTGGGAACCATATTACTTTTCTACTTTATTTTTTTTTTTTAAAGATTTTATTTATTTATTTGACAGAGAGAGAGAGATGACAAGTAGGCAGAGAGGCAGGCAGAGAGAAAGGGGAGAGCAGGCTCCCTGCTGAGCAGAGAGCCCGATGCGAGGCTGGATCCCAGGACCCTGAGATCATGACCTGAGCCGAAGGCAGAGGCTTTAACCCACTGAGCCACGCAGGTGCCCCACTTTTCTACTTTAAAAGTGTTTGGAGTTTACATATGGAAGCTATTTTAATATTACTGTATTTTAATATTGCTGTATAAGTTACACATTACAGTGAGAACATACTTGGATTAAGAATTCTTATATTCAGTCCTGGCTGTGCCTTTTATTATCCTTATTACCTTAAATCTTCATCTGAAAGTGGAAATGATGTTTACATTAGGTATTGCTGAAGTTCAAGTCACAAAGTGCAGAACGAAAACACTTTGTAAGCATAAGGTATCATATGAATATAACATACTTATAAACATGATGAGTGTATGCATGCTATCTTCGAACAAACTTTCAATTCTAATTGCAAATCACTATAATAATGAAGTTATCCCAAACCTTAGAAATTTTAAGTTTCTCGTGTTTCAGATGTGTGCCAGAAGTTAGAACAGTGGCTTTGGTCATTCTTATGCACAGTAGAGGTCACAGTATGTGCCTCCCCTTTAGACTCGTTCTCTATACCCTGTTTAGAGACTTGCTTTGCCTTCAGATCATGTCATTTTAATGACCAGGGCGGAGAGAACCGGTCTCCACCACTTGATTCCTGCCATCTTCCTGCTGAGGTCTAAAATTCTTCTGGGAACAAATCCGTGATTCCACACTTCAGGATCAAAAGCATAGAATGTCAGTGTCTGGTTGAGTTATAATATATTGATTAAAATTCACTCAATTGGTATCTTAAGTTTGTCAGCAAACAAGGTGAAGATAATAGAAATAAAATTCCTTCCTATTCCATAAAGGGAAAAATAAGGATATATAGGAAGGCCTTTTGAAAAATGGGAAGAAGGATTACGACTGAGACAGGTCAAGAATAAAGGGAAAGCTAGATATGATAAAGGCAAATCTTACAAACTTCACCATTATACATAGGCTTTGGTCCATTTACCTTCAGCTTTCCGTGGCCATAACCCTCTTGAGTATAGTACAGGTCAAGAATAAAGGGAAAGCTAGATATGATAAAGGCAAATCTTACAAACTTCACCATTATACATAGGCTTTGGTCCATTTACCTTCAGCTTTCCGTGGCCATAACCCTCTTGAGTATAGCATTTCTCTCACTGTGTGTGTGCCCTCTCTCAGAAGCATTACCATCAAGCCATGTAATACATGGTAACACTGCTGCGCTTGACTGTTTTAGTTATTAATATGCTTGACCTCATTTTAAGGCATAGCCTTCCTATAAAATTTGTTGAGATATCACTGTATGGAAAAATTATAAAAGCAGAATATGTAGTCCATTGCAAAATGGCCAAATTAATCCATTTTACTCATTAAGAAGTTTATCTTCGTGGAAAAGAATTATGCAGTAGGAAACAGATGAATTAGTTTCTACACCTGGCTCCATTTCTAAATGACTGTAGAATCTTGAGAAATTTTTTTCAGGCCTCAGTTTTCTTATCCCTACAGATAAATGAGGGCTCTGGATTTAGTGAGTTTCTGTCTTAAAAATTCTGTGATTTTTAGGGCGCCTGGGTGGCTCAGTCAGTTAAGCGTCTGCCTTCAGCTCAGGTTGTGATCCCAGAGTCCTGAAATAGAGCCCCATGCTGGGCTCTGCTTTTCCTGCTCCCTCTGCCTGCCACTCTCCCTGCTGGTGCTGTCTCTATTTCTCTATCTCTCTATCTCTCTCTCTCTCTGTCTGTCAAATAAATAAGATCTTCAAAAAAAAAAAAATCTGTGATTCTATTCAATATTCAAATGAGCTTTAAAACAGGATAGACAGTTAAGTGTTCCTGACTGTACAAGAAATCTATTAGAATCTGAAATATAAGAATCTGTATATATCAGAATCTGAAATATAAGACTACAAAAACTGGGGGCCTGGTTGGCTCACCCAGTTAAGCATCAACTCTTGATTTCTGGTCAGGTCATAATCTCAGGGTCATGGGATCGAGCTCCCCGACCCTCTCTGCCCCCACACCTGTGTGTGCTGGCGCTCTCCCTCTCTCTCTCTCTCTAAAATAAATAAAATCTTTTTAAAAAGATTACAAAAACTAATTAGATAAGATGTTTAAAAATAAAAATCTTACTTGAACCCTGTGTAAATATTCAAGTCATATCTGTAGATGTTTGGCTTTGTACAGTATAAAGAAAAGCTTTTTAGGGGTACCTGGGCAGCTTAGTTGGTTAAGTGTCTGTCTTCAGGTCAGGTCATAATCCCCGGGTCCTCGGATTGAGCCCCACATCGGGATCCCTGCTCAGTGGGGAGCCTGCTTCTCCCTGTCCCTCAACCCCTCCCCCTGCTTGTGCTCTCTCTCAAATAAATAAATAAAATCCTAAAAAAAAGAGAGAGAGAGAGAGAAAGAAAAGCTGTTTAACACAGAGGTAATTAGTATGGGCCCCCTCTTAGGAGGCTGAAGAGCACAGGTTGATTTGCTCTATGTTCTACATGAGTTTCTGTGCTGGAAGCCTAGACCCCGAGGCAGGTTTATGGTCTGAAGTAACTTCTGTTAACCCTGATTAAGGGTAAGGTCCAGATGATGGAGACTGCTAGAAAAGTAACTTTTTCTTGTTAGGTTGGCATTCCTCAGTTTCTAGAACAGTACCTTTTTTCATTCTACAGTCATTTTAAGTGGCTGCTTTGTTGAAAGTCCTCTCCTAAGGATATGGACTAAATATTACAGTCTCTGCCCTCAAGCGGCCTACAGTCTGACTGGAGAGAGTGAGAAGCCTGGAACAAATTATGTCAGCATGTGATAGATTATAAAATCACAGTAAAAACAGTGTCACTGGAATAAGGAGGAATAGAGCAACCAAGAGCTTTCTCAGATTTTTTTTTTTAAGATTTATGTGTTTATTTGAGAGAGTTCATGCATGTGTGCACATGTTGGGAAAGGGGCAGAGGGAGAGAATCTCAAGCAAATTCCCTGCTGAGTGCAGAGCCTGCTGTAGGGCTCTGTTTCAAGACCCATGAGATTATGACCTGAGCTGAAACCAAGTCGAATGCTCAACTGCCTAAGCTACCCAGGCGCCCTGAGCTTTCTCAGATTTTATATGTCCAAACAAAATTCATGCCCCAAACCCCTTCTTCCATCTCTGCTTTCCCTCCTACACACCAGGGCTTCCCAATCCCAGCACTCTGACATTTACCCAGTTGTTCAGGTAATACTAGGAGCCATTTTTTAGTTGTGTTTTTCCCCCACCACTTCCTTCCTTACACTCTTGTCTCTTAGCTTATTCTCCCCATAGAAATCAAAGTGATTCTTTAAAAAATGAATTAGATCGGAACATCTGTGTGTCTTCCTGTCAACATTAAAATGAGTCTTAGAGTCGTTATCCTGTCTTATAAAACCTTCCAAGATCATGCCTTTGTCTTTGTGTTGGCCTCATCAGCAGCTCGGGGGTAGAGGGGGTCAAGAGGCCATGCCAAGTGAGCCAAGAATTAGGTAACCAGAGGTACAGTTTGATGATAGCTTGACTTGGCTAGGAGTCAGGCTGACTCTTAGTTAGCTGGAAGAAATGCTGAGATGGATGTGTTTAGGAAGAACTGAGTCCATAAAGGAAGGTAGATTGGGGTCAAATTGTGTCCTACTGAGGAATTCATATTTTATTTTCTAGATAAACTAGAGCTGTCCAAAGGTATGAGTATGAAAGACATATGATAAAATGTGTTTTTAAAAAACATATCTGGTAACTAAGTGAGTTATGGGTTCAAGAGGAAAAAAGCTGGCTACAACTCTTATGAGATACTTACTTTAAAGTATTATGGGATACTTTGTGAAATGAGATTCATTAGGCTATTGCCCTGGGTACTTAATTATAAAGGAATCAATCAACTAATCCTATTAATCCAATTAAAGTTAAAACTATAAATCTCTCCCCAAGTAACTTTTATGAGAAAGAAAAATGTGCGGTTTTGTCAATTATCCTTTAATAAAGCTGGGTGGAATAAAAGAAAATTGTAATTTTAACATTTTAGGTTAAATTGTAGGGTGTAGCTCATAATGCCTCACCATGTAGAGAACATGTAATACTGCATCTCAAAACTGTGTCCATACTACTTAAGTATAATGAAGATCTCTAAAACAGTAACAGCAATTTGTGTTTGTAAAAAAATGATAAAAGCGCTTTCATGTACATTCTCATTTGATCCTCAGTGAAACTTTTTAAGAAGATAATAAACATTAAAATCATATGGAGTGGAATCTTTCTAGAGCTTCTAGGACCTTAAAACTTTTGCTACTCAGCCCCTGTAGAGTGAAAGCGAGAGGCTGAGAGGCAGAGAGCCTGTCTCGTCAGATCCCAGTAGCTGGTGGTGTCTTAAAGCAGGATCTCCTCACTCCTAGCTCAGTCCTTCTCATCCTACAGAACCAAACTGCTTACTCCTAGAGGAGGGCACAAGTGCAAGAGGTGGAGCGGACTGACCCTCCGTGAGGCTGTGCCTGGAGCCACTCCTTCATTCTTGGCCCAGGGACCTCCCACTCTGCCCGTGGTCCCTCTGGCTGCGGGTGTTGTCTCTTGTTACCAGCTTTGGAGGTCTATGATCTACTGTAGAGTAATAAGCTGAACAGTACGGCCTCTGTGGAACAGGTGCAGGTGTTTAAACTGAGGTGTCAAGAAGGTATTTCCTGAGGATTAATGAACTTGTATTTTTCTTTGACCTTTAAATATCATTCTGTGTTTGCTAGTTATTGATTTTTTTAAGCTTTGGTTCCAGCGAGACTGTGGTATTTAAGGCCAGAGTCAAACCAAGAGGTCCTCTGTAGGGAAACTTTGTTCTGTGATCACTTGTCTGAATCCCAGATCCCCTTGAAACATATCTTGATATGGAAGTTTTTATGGAAGTAAATTTTAAAATGTGGATTATTCAGTAAAAAGTAGAATTAATTGCTATTATGGGGGAAGCAGAAATTAGCGGGAAGTGCTTGTTGGCAGGGGGTAGTTGTATCATCTTTGCATGTTTCTATTTGAAGGACAACATGTATCCTTTGTATGTACTTAGTAGCTCTTTTCACAGTTGGCTGGAAGTTAAATTTACTTCATATTCAGTAGATAAGTTGTCATATAAAATATGAATCATTTTATTAATATGTCTTTGTTAATGTAATTTTATAGCATCTTTTTTAATTGTGGGCTTAGAATTTGGTGGGAAAAACAGTGTGACATGGTTTTTTAAAATAATCAATAGCCTCTGTCTTCTCCATATTTTGTTTGTACTTTCCATTAGCCCATATAAACATATATTAAACCTTACAGCCAACCATTTAATCTAACTTATTATCTCATCCTAAAAAGGCAAAGTATTCAATTTAACCACAACCATAAAATGATTCAGATGACTTCAGTATTGGTGAAGAGATGTCAAGTTAACTTCTCTGCATCTACGTGTTTAATATTTGAAGAACTGTATTTTTTCCAGTGATTTTTGTATGTCTTTGACAAGTGTACACTTATTCCCTTGACCAGCTCTTAAAATTAGGAGCCAGTTTCCAGTTAAAATTTATTTTTATTGTTTTCAAGATTTCAGTATCTCTTAAGATTTTAATTTTTTTATAGAAAAATACAAAACTTTTGGGGTGCCTGGGTGGCATCCGCCTTCAGCTCAGGTCATGATCCCAGAGTTCTGGGATAGAGCCCCACAACAGGCTCCCTGCTCAACATGGAGTCTGCTTTTCCCTCTCCCTCTGCTCTCCCCCCTGCTTGTGCTCTCTCTCTCTCTCAAATAAATAACTAAAGTCTTTAAAAAAAAAAAAAAGAAGAAGGAAAAATGCAAAACTTTTAAAATAATACCACCGAAATCTAAAATGAATCCTGGGTCATAGTTTAACTAGAGATTTTGTGATATCATTATATAACCCATTGTAGAAGGTAGATTATATCTAAGTTGGAAACATGATGCTTCTTGTATTTCAAAGGAAAGGAAAGAAAACATTTTGGCAAAAATTGGGAGTTAGAATGACCCTGAATAAACACAGCTGATGGCAAAAGGGGGTTTCCATTTTAAGGAAAGTAAAATGAGCTTCAAAGAACTTTCTCATATTATCAGAATTGGCAGTTTTCTGATAGTATTACTTAATAAACTTTAAACTGTTAATTGAAAAACATTTTTTATTATGATTTCAAACATCCAGAATTCCAAGATTTCAATTCAGGTGGTGGGATGGGTGAAAGGAATCCATTCACTGCCACAGGTGAAGATGTCTACAGAATTAATTTTCTGTAGACGGATGTCCCTAAATGTGCTTTATGGTACTAAAAAGAATAAAAAATGTTTTTATTATGCAATTTTTAAAAGCAAGAATTTGTTTTCCAAAACAACCAGTTTTCTGAATTCAGCATGTGTGCATTATGGTGCAGAAAGCACTGGACCTGGGATCCAGAAAGACAGGGAATTGGGCCTGAACCCTAATTGTGCCGCTTCCCAGCTGTTACCTTGGCTAGCTGCCTTTATGTCTCTAGGTGTATTAGCTCTATTTTCTTTTTTTTTTTTTTAAGAATTTATTTATTTGACAGAGAGAGAGAGATCACAGGTAGGCAGAGAGGCAGGCAGAGAGAGAGAGGGGGAAGCAGGCTCCCTGCTGACCAGAGAGCCCGATGCAGAGCTCGATCCCAGGACCCTGAGATCACGACCCGAGCCGAAGCCAGAGGCTTTAACCCACTGAGCCACCCAGGCGCCCCTCTATTTTCTATTTCATATGAATTGTCTACTTCATAGAATTGTGAGGATCAGAATATTAAAAATTATATTAATTTTTATTTATACAGTATTAAAAATACTTCAGAATCCATAAGAAACTGTAGGAATAAACAACATGAGATTTCCTAGGAGATTCTTTTTATTTTTTTATTTTTTAAAGTTTGAAATCATGCAATTTGTATTGTGGTCAAAGGAATGGAGGAAGTTTTATTTTAAGACATGATTTAACAAAATGTGTTAAGTGATATTATAGAAAAAAGAACATGTCACAGAGGCAAATAATGGATCTAGAATTTTCAGAAGCATGCCAAAAAAGACATTAAAATGAAGTAATTTTAAGAGGAAAGTTTTCAAACAAGCATCTCAAACTTAATCCACTGTAACCCACTTAGCTTTTGAAACTTTGGCTTTCCCCATAAGTACCAGTCAACACAAAAGCCCTGGAGGTGTGGGACTATTTTCATATTTGGATTTTTCTCAACACTGAGCAAATGACCTTGATTTCACGGATTTTTTTTCTTTAACACATCACTATTTTATATTCCCCTTCAACAGAGACTGAGATTTCATTCATTAGATTTTTTTTGTTGTCTCTTATAATTGAATTCTCTAAAATTGATGTTTGTACGTTGTACATTAAAGATATAAGATGCTATTTTAGTCACCAGTATCAGTATTTTACTAAGTAATTCTCCAGTGATCCAACTTAACCCATTTGTTAACAAAATTAAAACTTACCCTCACTTGTAATAGAAACTCCTGTATTTCCTGAATAATAAATATTACTTGAATTATTAAAGTGTTTCTGTGTTGATAAAGTATATCCTATATATTTATCATTTCCTAATTTAAAAATTACTTTGTCAACTCTAGTAAATATTAATGTACTTAATGGTTCTTCATTCACATGGATATGCATTTAGTATTAATGTCCCCATCTAGTTACTAAATTTCTCCTAATACCCTCTGAAGACAGAATAGGAATGCAAACTTTTCTCCTCATTTAAATCTCTTGATTTGAATGAGCTTAAATTTGTCCACCATTTCCTAGCCAATTATTTTCTAAGAAGCTATTTTACATGATATTTACATGGTGTATGGGTTCCAACCTTACAGTTTTCAACCCTTTTCCCCATCTGTTAAAAATAGAAAACTTTAAGGTTTTTTTTCCATCACCTTTGTGTGTAGGTGTGTGTTTTGTATAAGAACTTATTAAATTTAGGGGCGCCTGGGTGGCTCAGTGGGTTAAAGCCTCTGCCTTTGGCTCAGGTCATGATCTCAGGGTCGTGGGATCGAGCCCTGTATCGGGCTCTCTTCCCCCTCTCTCTCTGCCTGCCTCTCTGCCTACTTGTCATCTCTCTCTCTGTCAAATAAATAAATAAAATCTTAAAAAAAAAAAACAAAAAACAACCTATTAAATTTAGATTGAAGTATATTGTAGCATTTGCCCAGTAGGTTAATTTTAAAGGTGAAATAATTATATTAATACTCACTGAAAAGTAAAAAGAAGGCAACTGAAAACCATTAACTGTAAGAAATTAAAATGAGATCCTATTGATTTATTAAACATGAAAACTACATAATTTTATCCTAATGCAGCCAGAGTCATGCCAGACCATTGAATTTGCATTTTATAGTTCTTCTGATTTTTACCTTTTCTAAAACTTTCCAGTTGGTGTATTAACAACTTCTTAATTTGTCTTTTATTATATTTTGAAGATTTATAGAAGATATTCGCATATAGCATCCTTTTTTAAAAGATCACATGTAAATCTTTTGAGAGCATAGGCAAAGTTAAACAGAGCTGCTATAGTATATAGATGGTTCTGAAATATGAAAACTAATTTCAGAAAAGATACTCAGCTGCAAGCTTGTATAGCAAGATGTATGTAAACTAACCACTTTTGTCACATATGTGACAGAAACGTAATCATCGTCATGCATGAGCTTTAATTTCCTGGAAGAATCGTCTGTATTTTGCTCTCCTGTCTCATTTCCAATGACAGCATTACCATTTTTCAGGTAGAAACTGTGGACCCATCTTTGACTCCTCATCCTTTCCTCTAACTAGTTGGTCTCAAAGCCCTTTCATTTCTTTACTCTAAATCTTTCTTAATTCACCAACAGTCTTTTTGATCTTTATGATCTCTTTCTTACCCTGTTTGTTCCTTTTTTCTAGTATCAGAGCTTTGTGGGTGTCATTACATCTTCCTAAGTTCTTTTCTCTGAATTGATGTTTTCCTCTGTGCTCAGTTTTTTCATCTGTTTATGTATGCTATATTTTCTTTCATGGCAGTGGTTTTTCCTTTATATTTGATGATCCTTGGTATCTGTCTCTTTTTAAAAATGAAGGACTGGGTACATACGGTATCCCTTTTCTGTTGTGTAAAAAGCTCTATTATGTCACTATTTTGTTCACTTTAGCAGACATCTCTTGAGAACTTTGTATTTATGGCTAACACATATTAACTGGCAACTTATATTTAGGGTAAGCAAGCAAGATAAATGAATCCACCTGTCAGGCTGTCAAACTCATTGCCAGAATGAGAATAAGGGGAAAATAGTATTCACTGTAGAAGTCTTTACTCTTCCCAAGTGGTATGTTCAATAATATTTTTAGGAACAATTCCACTGATTTATTTTGTATTTTTTAATCTTTTTTGCCTATGGTTAATGCTCAGCAGCATCCATTTTATGTGGGATCTGCAGCCAGTTTGGCCTGTTTTACATACTAACATTCAGTTATTTCTCCTGGGTTTTGTTTTGTTTTGCCCCCTACCAAATATGCTGTTTCTGTGTTCACAGATCCTGACTTTCATGTCCAGATAGATTCTGTATCTCCTGCAGCCCATCATGTTTTCAGGCAGGTGTTTCTGTCACTTTTCATCTTCTATAAATTTGTTGAAATCTCTAACCTGTTTTTTTCAAGCTCACCCATGACTTTCACATTGTTCATTCCCACGGTCAACTCTTTGTTTTATCTTACTTGACCTATCAGCAGCACTTGACACATTCGATGGCTTCTTAATACACTGTTTTCTGGGACACCACATTCTCGGTTTTCCTTTTATCTCGTTAGCCACCACTCTGCATTCTCTTTTGCTGATTCTTTCTCTTTTCTTCCATGTGTTAATAGACATACAATCTGATCCCCTTTTATTCCATATATGTATGTATGTATATATGTGTGTGTGTGTGTATATATCTATATATCTATATATATCTCCATTTCCTTGGGGATCTCTTGACTTTAAATAAAACCTGTATGCTAGTGTTTTGTCTTCAGCCCAGACTTCTTTTCTGAATTCTAGACCTGCAGAGTTCAATACAGTAGCCTCTAGACTCAAGTAGCCATTGAATACTTAAAATGTAGCTAGGGTGACTGGGAACTAAGTTTTTAATTATATTTCATTTCAGTTTTTAAATATAAATAGTCACATATATGGCCATTGGCTATCATGTTGGACAGTTCATATTTACAAAGTCTACTTCTATATAAATCTTCATTATCTGACACCAGATTGATCACATGTTAAAATGTAAAAAATAGATTACCACTTTTTAAAATTTAATACGCATAATGCTTTTAATATTAAAACTTCCTTGAATATAATGTTGAAAATTTCATAGTTTTTCATCATCATGCCCCACCTCCCGCACCCTAGCACATGCACATTCTCCCTCTCTCTCTCTAAAATAATGAATCTTAAAAAAAAAAAAAAAAGCAATATTGATATTAACTTGAATAGGGGGGTCTACAAGTTTCTTATTCTTCATATTTAAACCAATACATGACATTCTGCTTTCATTTAGCTGAGAGGTCAGAAACACCTGAATTTAAATCCAGATTCTGTTAGTTATGCTATGACCTGGAGCAAATTATTTCATCGTAGTGACTTGTCATTTGAAAATAGAAGATGGGAAAGTGTTCACTGCAAGTGAAAGTTTTTAAATACCAACCTATGCTTGACTTAAAAATGCACTAGAAGTTATAGATAGTATCTTTATGACTATATTCAGAGCTATTTTAATCATTGAGCTTTTTATTTTAAATTTACCTAACTTCCCACTAAATTTTAGAAAGAGAAATCACTATGTTCTTAGAATTAGACTTAGTAAATGTCTTATGTTAAAATCTGAATTCCTCTAGTACATACATATGTTTTCAAACTACAATTTCCAGGCATACTGATTAAAGCTTTTCTATAACAAAAGTGATTTTTATTATATAAGTCTAAAGTAGGAGAGATGGAAAATTTCAGCTTCTTTATCAGAATATAATTTACGTCATGATGAAAGTAGTGAATGTTTGTGATTTACTGCCATGCCTCCAGAGTAAAATGAAACTGTCAGTAATCAGTTCCCTCAAAGGTGAAGATTAAAGGAAGAATTACAGCTTGATATGGTTATATCCGGCAAAGGGAGAAGGGCAGGTTATAAAATGGATAAATTACTTTTGACCAGGGATAACTTTATTCTTATATAGTTTGAGAACAGTACTACATATAATGTTATTTAATATCAACATAAGATGCATTTTACTATTATAATCACAAACCACAATTGACAGTTTTTTCTATTTTTAAGGCAGTGAAATATACAAAATGATGTTGTTGTAGGGTGTATTTCCATATATGTAGGTTTTTTTTTCTGTATACGTAGTTTTTAAAGGAGATTTTTTCTGATAGTAAACTTAATGCATGGTTTTGAAGGAAATAGGTATTTCATTATTTTGACATCTTTCTTTAAATGTAGATACTATTTTTCGTTTTTCAGTATTATAGTGAATATATCTGCTTATCATGGGGCACCGGGTGGCTCAGTCGTTAAGCATCTGCCTTCTGCTCAGGTCATGATTCCAGGGTCCTGGGATGGAGCCCCACATCGGGCTCCCTGCTCCCTGCTCCGCGGGAAGCCTGCTTCCCCCTCTCCCAGTCTCCCTGCTTGTGTTCCTGCTCTCGCTCTCTCTCTCTGTCAAATAAATAAATAAAATCTTTTTAAAAAATGTTGTGCACACCTCTGATGATAAAAAATATTTTTAATTCATGTTTAAAAGAAAAGGTCAAATTTGACTCCCCGTTAATCATGTTTGCTCATTCCTTCCCTTGATATACCCGCACGTGTTCCACATCACTGTTTTTTTCAGCCTCCATGTTCTGTGATTCTGGGAAAAGTGATGAATTTTAACAACAGGTAATCATTCTTTTATTTACTGACTTTGCTCAGGGTGGGCACTGCTTAGAACCAAGGAAGCAGTTCCCCATGTGTACTCCCTTAGTCAGGGAAGGAAAATGCAATACCATTTCTATCATAACAATAGTAATTCTTATTTCCTTTTTAAATTCCAGTGTCCCTAAGTAACTTTGAAAAAAATTAAGTCTATGACAAGACATATTTGAGTTTTTAAACATTTTAGTTTGTGTCTACTAAATAGGGCTCTAGAAATTTGGAGGAAGACTCTGGAAATTTGGAGGAAGAGGACTATCTAAATTAAGTTCTCAGTCACTCTTAGTCAGGTAATGCTTTATAAGACTATCTTCAGAATAGCCTTCAGGTTTCCCTTAGACTAGCTAAGTGCATACTTTTACATTTTGTGGTTTAGTCAGTTTGGCCTGGATAGCAAACAGTCTGTGATATCATAGAATTTACTGGTAATGTTTTCTGGAAATGAATATCCATCACTCATTGAAAATGTCAACTAACAGTGGAAATTAGGTTTAGGAACCAGTTCTTCTGGTAATGATAGAGATGTCTAGATAATGTTGATTTGTATTTTCCAGAATTTTAAATGTGTGTTTTCAGGAAGCTTTTTCCTTGAATGAAAAGTGAATGAAAATGTAAAGAATCACTCTTTGTGTTGTTCTTAGTCAGCAACTTGCCTACAAGTATGAGAGCAAAGTTGATGACAAATATGGCAACTAAGAAATGACTAAATGGAGTGACTGGTCATATTTTAAAAATAATTTAAGAAGTTTTTACATTGTAAATGTCCAATAAGTAAAAAGTAGAACATTGTGCTAATGTTCTAATTTCAGGCGATTTACTTTTTTCTCAACTTTCTCCCCTGAAAAATATTCAACTGTAATTTTATAAAGAGTAAACATTGAGAATACTTTTTTGACTAGTGTCCATCTTTTTGAGCAGAACCAGAAAAGCTGTATTTTAGCAGAAGCATCCTAATAAAACCTGTTACTCAGTTTAAAAAATAAAAACCTCTGTATACTTTATCAAAAACTAATTCATGCAGTTCATCAACTAGTGTTTACGGAGAGCCTACTATGTGACAGGGACTGTGCCAAACTCTGGGAGAAATGGAAGGTAAAAGACAGCCTTCAAAACCCTCCCAGTCCAGTTGAAGAATCCAGTGTGCAGAGAAATAGTTACAGTATACTGGGGCTGAGTTCAGCAGGAGATAAGCATAAGACACTAAGGGAGCACAGACAGAAATCAGTCTGCTTAAATTTATTATCCCAACGAAATGCACGTAGTTTCATGGCCTTGCCTAGAATTCCATGTCATCAATTCAATATGGAACAATACTGTCTATTTAAGATTCCTCCAAACATAGTTTAGAACTAGGAGTCTGAATTTTGATGCCGACCTTTTACAAGGACAGTGTGTCACAAGTCACGTAATAACCTGCATTACTGTACTGTATCCTTCATCCCTGCCTCCCTAGGGTGTTCTGGGAATAAGTGAGTGAATATTTATAAAGCACTCTAGTTTCTTTCCTGTTAATATGTGTGACTCTGTGTGTGTGGGTGTGGGTGTGGTATATACTTTCCCTTCTTTTGAAAAGGAGTCAAGTCACATCTCACAGCTATTAAGTTTTGTCAAAGGAAAGTAGGTAGTGAGCAGGTGTTGTATTTTGGCCAATTCAGGGTCAATAAAGTTTGGGGTGATTTTGTTTGGTGCAGAGGGTGGGGTCTGTTGTTTTTCTTTTTTTCTTCTCTATTTCTATTTCTTTAGTAAACATTATGAGGCTTGATACTTAATGTCATCTCAGTCTTTTTAATCTGTATATTTTCAAGTGAAGATTTAACAGACTTGAAAGTAAAACACAGTAGTAGCTAACGTTAAAGGCAGTTGTAAATGCACAGTATAACAGGCAAATTAATCTGCTTAATATTCATGAAACTTTTATGGGGAAAAAGTTGATGTAGCATAATAAGAATATTTTTAAAAAATGACTTCTCCTTGCTTTGAGTTATGAAAAATGTCTTCTAAATCATCATGCTTATGTTCAAAATCTAAATTTATTACCTTTCTCTAGAATTTAAATTATATATTTTATGGATAGCCCTGAGAAAATGAGTTCTCACCTTCCTATGTTCTCAATACCCTAACAGTACAATAGATGAAAATACTTTTTTCCATTATTAAATCTTTTCTTATTTTAACTTTGTTCTTTTGGGGTTTTTGGTTTTGTTTTTAATTCTAAAGGATGTTTAATTCTTACACATGCAGATACTAGGAATGCAAGATTCATTCATACATTTAATAAGTACCCAATGAGTACTCATTTTGTCCTAGGCACTGTTATAGGTGTTGTGTGAATGTGTCAGTGAACAAAATAGGTAAAAATCCATATCCTTGTTCAGTTGAGAGAGGCTTACAATAAGCAAATAAGTATAGAATAAATAACAAGCAAAGGAGGGAAGGGGGATAAAGTGAACTCGGGAGTGAGGTTATGTTGATGTTTTAAATAGGGTGGCCAAGGAAAATGTCACAAAGAAGCTGACACTTGAGCAAAAGTTTGAAGATAAAAGAAAGCCATGTCACAAAAATTAACAAGTCAGGAAATGGCAGATGTTGGCAAGGATGCAGAGAAAGGGGAACCCTCCTACACTGTTGGTGGGAATGCAAGCTGGTGCAGCCACTCTAGAAAACAGAATGGAGGTTCCTCAAAAAGTTGAAAATAGAGCTACCCTATGACCTGGCAATCACACTACTGGGTATTTACCCTAAAGATACAAATGTAGTGATCCAAAGGGGCACGTGCACCCGAATGTTTATAGCAGCAATGTCCACAATAGCCAAACTATGGAAAGGGCCTAGATGTCCATCAATAGATGAATGGATAAAGAAGTTGTGGTCTATATATACAACGGAATACTATGCAGCCTTCAAAAAAGCCCACAAAAATCTTGCCATTGCAACAACATGGATGGAGCTAGAGGCTATTATGCTAAGTGAAATAAGTCAATCAGAGAAAGACAATTATCATATGATCTCTCTGATATGAGGAATTTGAGAGGCAGGGCAGAGGGTGATGGGGGGCAGAGAGGGAAAAAATGAAACAAGTTGGGACCGGGGAGGGAGACAAACCACAGGAGATTCTTAATCTCAGGAAACAAACTGAGGGTTGCTGGGGTGGGGGAGGAGGGTAGGGTGGCTGGGTTGTGGACATTGGGGAGGGTATGTGCTATGGTGAGTGCTGTGAATTGTGTAAGACTGATGATTCACAGACTTCTACCCCTGAAGCAAATAATACATTATATGTTAATAAAAAAATAAAAATTAAAAAATTTTTCAAAATTAAAAAGAAAAGAAAGCCATGTCATCTAGAGAGTATAGCATCCCCAACCAAGGTCTCAAGTCAGAAATATGCAGAAATATGCAGATATGTGCAGTTTGAAGAGCAAAGAGGCTAGTATGGCTAGAGTAAAGGGAAGGAGGGGGAAGTAGAAGACAGTGAGGCCAGAGAAGTAGCAGGGGGCCAGATTGCACAGAATCCCGTCTAAATGAAGCGCAGAACACTACCCATTCCCTAGCACTGGCAGAATTCACAAGAGACCTATTTTTTAAAGGCAGGGGGAGGGGAAAGGTATATGGAATCTTATGGTTTGATATTTTCTAAATAAGAAAAATGAGTAAAGTGAACTGGAGAGTATATCTGATATAGTGGCAAATCCTCAGAGAAGGCACTATTTAAACTAATTGTTACCAGATGAGAAAACTACTAATCATAAGTGTTGGGGGGGGGGGGTGCCTGGGTGGCTGGCTCTGTCAGTTAAGCGTCTGCCTTTGGCTTAAGTCATGATCCCAGGGTCCTGCGATCTAGCCTCTCTGTCAGGAATCCCTGCTCAGCAGGGAGTCTGCTTCTCCCTCTGCTCATGCTCTCTCTCACTCTCTCTCTCAAATAAATAAAATCTTTTAAAAAAGAAACAAATAAAAGGTGTTAGGGCATTCCAGCTAGGAAGGTCAGTTAAAAGGTGATTTTACAATTGAGGTGGGACAATGAGACTGAAATAAGAAAATAGAGATATTAGGTCATTAAGTATTAGAGATTTGGTAAGGGATAGAGAAGTAGAATTTGAGCATAACTAAGGCTTCTAATTTTGGTGAATAAGTGGATAACAGTCCATTGACAAAAATAGGGAAATCTAGATACATTGGGAAAAGGATAATTATATTTTGGATGTATTAAGTTTGAGATGCCTGGAAGACATCCAGAGCTAGATATCTAATAGCTTGCTCATTCATTTGGACCTCATTTATTAAATATCCTGCTATGAGTCAGGCCCAGTGCTAGGAACTAGACTGCATGCTTTGAAATACGGGGTTGGAGCATAAGTAGAGATTAAGGATGTGTAGTCCTTGAATCCACAGGAATTAACAAGATAAAGTGGAAGAAGCTATTAAATGAAAAGAGGCCAAGAGACTAAAAACCATTAGAATGACCATGAAATTGATGGCTTGGATGCTCACTACCCAAAAGACAGTCAAGGAAAAATTGAGGACACAGACAATTACAAGAAGTTTCTTTTGGTGCTATATGTCTTTTTTTTTTTTTTTTTTTTTTTTAATTCTTCACTGCAGTAATAAATTTGAATTTAAAAAGAAATTTGTATTATGGTAGTATACATTTTATCTTTTTTGTAGCTATACTTGTGATTTTCAAGATTCTATAACATTATTGCTAAAATAATATTACTGTTAAAGACTTACAGATATTAAATTATATTTTAAGGATTAAACACACAGAATTGAATATTTTGGCTTTGTGTATATAATAAATAAGTAACATAATTATATTAGAAACATAGCTATTCTCAGATTGAATATCTAGAGCATGTCATAAAGGGTATGATTTGGACAGACTTGTTTCCTGTTAGAGTTTACTGAAGGTATTTGTCCAATACTAAAAATTGTATGCAGTTTTTGGTAGTAAATAACTACTGTAGGATTTTGAGGAATTATTGGTTAGCACAACTAAATTATTTGGGCATCAACTTAAAAGTTAAACGTACACTAACATTATATATTCATTGGATCAGTGAATTTCATTTTTGATTAATATTTAGGAGTAAGTAGCACAGATCATTGGAGACTGAAGAGACCCTCCCAAAATGTGTGAGCCTTAAAACTGAAGCACAGAAAGACTAAATTATACTCACTTTTGGTAGCGGGGCTAAAACCAGGAGCCATATTGCCTGACTGATACAGTCTACACCATAGAGTTATTCACTTTTCCCTGCTTGCTTTGTACTTTTTCAGAAACATTAATTTACCAATCTCAAATTTTAGGGACCCCATTCCCTCCTTCTCAGTGTTCTACCTACTCATTCATGTTTACATACCCTTGATGAGTGGGTCACCACCTATTTCCATAACTAACACAGGAAAGTCTACTGATTTGTGGTTTTGTATATTCACTGTGTTTTACCTCTGTGGTCTGTATAAGCATCCAGACCTTGTAGACTCAGGGCCCTCAGCCTTTGATGTTTCTGCGTTGGGAGAATTTTTTCATATAATAGATGAAACATATTGTTCAAAGAATGTTCTCTTTCCACAATCTGAAATATGTACCCAATAAATAGAGGGCTTCCCATAGCATCCTGAACAAGTCCAATATAAAATAAATATTACCATTTTACTGGGCTAGATAAGGATAAGTCACTTTAAGATTCACATTTATTAGAAATTTATTTTTAGATGAATATTTAGAAAAATATTTAGAATATGGGATGGCTGTACCACTGGAGAATCTGTAGCCTGTTTTGCCACAAGATGTTTTTAACTTTCATTTTATGCTTTTGTATATTCAGTCATTCACCAGGCCTTTATTGAATGTGAACTATATGACACATGCAACTAAAGTGCTGTGATAGAGGATTGCACAGGAATGCTGCTGGAGATGGGTATATGAATCAGTGGGGTCAAGAGAAGAATATCATAAACTCTTTCCTAGGGAATACAGTGTTTGACTTGAGCTTTAAAGGATGTCTAGGAAATAATTAAGCCTAGAAAGAGGTGTCAGAAAGGGAGAGAGTTGGGCGCCTGGGTGGTTCAGTGGGTTAAAGCCTCTGCCTTCGGCTCAGGTCATGATCTCAGGGTCCTGGGATCGAGCCCCGCATCGGCCTCTCTGCTTGGTGGGGAGCCTGCTTCCCCCTCTCTTTCTGCCTGCCTATCTGCCTACTTGTGATCTCTCTCTCTCTCTGTCAAATAAATAAATAAAATCTTAAAAAAAAAAAAGGGAGAGAGCTTAGGTACACTCTGATTGGAGTAAAGAGCAGCTGGAGAAATGACAAGTGTGAATGAAAGGGGGTGGTTATGAGTGAGCTGGGCAGTAGCTATGTCCTGAAGGGCTTCGTGTGCCATTTTTAGTTAAGCAGTTTGAGTTAAACACTCAAGGAGGATGATTTTTATCCTGAAGATTGTGCTGGAGAATGACAGGATAACAATTTTTCCTTAGAAGAGCTATTCCGGCAGTGTGGAATGTCATTGGAAAGCCCATGGAGCAAGTCAGTGGGTTTGGTTAGGAAGCTATTCCAGTAATTCAAATGAGGAGAAAGGGTCCAAGCTAAGGAGTGGGATAGAGAGGAGTGGACAGGTTTTATCTATCTATCTATGTGTTATGTGTACACATATCTGTGTGTATATAATTTTTAATAAAAATATTTTTAAGGTAAGATTATTTTAAGGTAAGATTATTTTCACCTCAGGTTGTATGAAGCAAGCCATTAAGTTTTCTAAAGCAGAACTCATTGTTAGAATGTCTAACCCTTGTCATATAAATATTTAATTATAATGCTTACTGTATTTTATTCCTTTAAAACTTTAGTTCTACATGCATTTAAAGGCTGTTGAAAAAATATACAAATATAGGATATTTTAAACATCAAAGTCAAACATTCATGTGTGCGTGTGTGTGTGTGTGTGTATGTATCTCGAACATACATAGTATGCCAGGTATGATTTAAAGTGTTTTTTCTTGTATTAGTTAACTAATTAATTCTCCCATCAACCTATGAGATACATATTGTTTCCCCTGTACCGAATAAGGAAATGGAGGCACAGAGTGGATAAATAACTTGCCCAAGGTCACATAGCTAATAATTGCAGAGCCGGTCTTCCAAAATATACACAGTGGCTCCAGAATCAGGATATATTATACTAGTAAATTGTCCTTTGAAACGCATTTTTTTTCATGGTAAAGAGACAAAAACTAATAATAGAGAATTATAAATAACTCATACTTCTTATTTGGGACAGGAATTTGCTCTGAAAATTATTTTTTAAAAGATTTTATTTATTTGAGAGAGAGAGAGTACACCAGCAGGGTGAAGGGCAGAGGGAGAAGCAGACTCCCCAGTAGGGAGCCCGATGGCGCTCAATCCTAGAACGGAGCTCTGGGATCGTGACCTGAGCCAAAGGCAGATGCTCAACCAGCTGAGCCACCCAGATGCCCGTGCCCTGAAAATTATTATTTCTCAATAACATAGATTTATTGAGGGAAGCTACCAATATGTAAAATATAAATACATGTTATAGTAGCTATTTATTCATTTGTGCATTGATTTTTGGAGCCTTCTCTTATTTTTAGGAAGATACTCCAATAAATCCAGGGTTGGGAGGAGAAGTGTGTGGTTGTTTATTGACTGTTTGTAAATAATGCTGAGAAATTTTTTCAGTGAAAACCTCAACTCTGTTTACTCTGCGTACGTGGAAGATTTAGCAATATTCAAAACCATTGAATATATGCTTGCCTCCTATACAATCAGTAAATGTCTAACAAGGGTCTATAGTCCTTTCCAGAGTGTGTTTTGAAATTTTTT
>CM052886.1:25379722-25449560 GCA_028534135.1 Potos flavus
GAAGTGTGTGGTTGTTTATTGACTGTTTGTAAATAATGCTGAGAAATTTTTTCAGTGAAAACCTCAACTCTGTTTACTCTGCGTACGTGGAAGATTTAGCAATATTCAAAACCATTGAATATATGCTTGCCTCCTATACAATCAGTAAATGTCTAACAAGGGTCTATAGTCCTTTCCAGAGTGTGTTTTGAAATTTTTTAAAACCATAAGAAAGTTGAAAAAAAAAGATAAAATAAAACTCCTAAATTTGTACCATTTGCTTCTTCCCCTCAGAAACTTCATTGATATATCTGGTAAGAATGAGGATATTCTCTATATAATCATAGTACTGTTCTCACATCTAGGAAAATTAACAATGATTCTGTAATATCTAATAAACAGTTCATATTCAGATTTTCCTAATTGTGTCTAAAATATTTTAAGCAGTTTTTTGTTTGCATGCTTTTTTTGTCCAGCATCCAGTCCAGATTCGCACTTATATTGGTCACTATGTAATTTTAGTCTCATTTAATCTCTGCTAATCTAGACTCCTTTGTTGTTTTTTCATGACACTGACTTTTTTAGAGTCTGGCTGAACCAATTGCCCTGTAGAATACCGGTGTTTTGTTTTTATCTATTTTACTGTGATTAGGTTCAGATTAAACTTTTTTTGGCAAGAACACTGTAATAGTAAAAAGTAAAAAGTAATACGTACTTTTTTGCATCACATCAGGTAGCATGTAATGTCAGGTTGTCCTACTACTTATTTGCTAAATTTAATCCTTGATTAACATAGTGAACACTAGATCCCGTTGTAAAAATAAACTTTTCCCTTTGTGATTGCTAGGTATTCTGTGGGTCAGTACTTTGAGACCATGTGAATAGCCTGTTCCCCAACAACCTTACTTAGTGGTTTCAGCACCATTGATGATTCTTGCCTGAATTAACTGTTAACAGTGGTTAGGAGATGCAAAATGGTGGGTTTCTTTCCTTTTTTTTCTTTTTAAAGATTTTATTTATTCATTTGAGAGAGAAAGAGAGAACACAAGCAGGGGGAGAGGCAGCAGGAGAAAGAGAAGCAGACTACCCGCCATGGGGCTCGATTCTAGGACCCGGAGATCATAACCTGAGCCGAAGGCGATGCTTAGTCATCTGAACCACCCAGGTGCCCCAACATAGTGGTTTTCTAACGTTATCATTGCTTCTACATCTATTGACTGGTGTTTGGTCAAGAAGAACACTTTCTTTGAATATTGTAGTTTTTTTTCATTCAACTTGTTATACTTCTTTACTATCATTTTCTTTGTGTTGCTGAAGTTGTGCACTAATCTGGCAAAGGAGAGCCCCTTCATGTCTATTCCTGTATCCTTTGATACAAACCAGTTAGTTTAGAGAACTTCATGCTTGCAGTGTCCTCCATGCATCGTGTACTTTCCCTGCCTTGGATTCAGTCATTTTTCCAAGAAGCCCTGGTACTATTTTAGTGGAAAATGGAATTTAGAAACTAAAATTTGAGGCTAAGTTGCTATTGGGATAGCATTGCTTCTTAGACATTTATAACTGGACATATTTAGGAAATCAAGTTTTAAGAAATCAGTGAATTCATCCAGTGATTTCCAATTTAAATTTTAAATTACCTTTATTGTATATTTTTATGTTTTTGATTAGTATAATAGGGAAACTTATCTGTCAGTAATATAGGTTGCAAATATTTTCTCCAAGTTGAACATTTGGCTTTTGACTTCACAGCACAAAATTTTTAGAAAAGCTTTCTTTATACCTGGGTTTGTAAACGGATTCCTGTTTTCTTCTAAGATTGGTATAGCTTCATTTTTAGCATTTAAATCTGACCCATTAAGAATTTATTTTTCTGGTTTGTGGAGCGAGATATGGATACCGTTTCTTCTTCTTTTTTTTTTTTTCAAGATTTTATTTATTTGAGAGAACATGAGAGGGTAGTTGGGGGCAGAGAGGGAGAAGCAGACTTCCCACTAAGTAGGGAGCCCAACACAGGGCTCAATTCTGGGTCCCTGAGATCATGACCTGAGCTGAAGGCAGACCCTTAACTGACTGAGCCACCCAGGTGCCCCAGAATCCAGTTTGTTTTTCTGAACAGCCATTCATTCCCAACACCATATATTGAAAAGTATCTCTTCCTCCTCACATGTAATTTCCGTATGTAATTGGATCTTTTTCTGAATATTTTAATGTATTCTATTGGCCTATAGGTCTATTCATGTTTGATTATTACTTTGTTTTAATTGCAGAGGCTTTTTATAATATAAATTGATATTTAGTAGTGTTTTTTTCTACTCATTGCTCTTTTCATTCACATTTTTCTAGGTATTCTCGTATAAACTTCTATATGAATTTTAGAAGCGACTTGTGCTAGGGAAGAAACTGTTTTTATCGGAATCACGCTAAATTCATGTATTATCTTGGAGGAAATGGACCTTTATATAATGTTAATTGTCTTGTTGCAGAATAAGGGATGTCTGTTTGTTCAAGACCACTTTTATGTCTTTTATGTCTTTCAGAAGTAGTTTAACATTCATATTGTTTCTTGTATTTATTCAAGTATTCTATCTTTTATATTGCTCTTAAAAATAGGGTATTCTTTTTCATATATCGTCTAACTAGTTCTTTGAATATGTAAAGGATGCTGATTTTTGTATATTAAACTTTATACTGTGTTAAACTTCTGATGTATTAGTTCTGTTATGTTATTTTTAGCAATGATTCTTTTGTATTTTCTAGGTATAAAATTATATTGTCTGAAAAACAGTTTTACTTCTTTTTTGGTCATTACAAATGCTTGCAAGCTCTGCACAGACAACTTTGTATTAAATTTGGCAGGAAAGAACCCTGCCTCTTAAGACTGTATTCTACTGGAATATAATAAATTTTATTTCATTTTTTTCCTAGCCAGAAGTAATCAAAGCATAATTCCTCTCTGCCTTATATAGAGATTAATAGTGATCTCCAAAACTCAAATAGGATGCATAATTATTATAGTGTTGCCTAAAGCAAATGGCTCCTAAAATAGGTGTCATGAAAGAGAGAATCAAGGTTCTCTTGTCCCTAGCACAGTGCCTTGTGCTTAGTGAGTAACCCATAAACTTTTGGTGATGATACATAACATTGCTGGATATATGTTCTGGCTTTAGAATTTGGCATAAATTCCTGCTTTTTTTTTTTTTCGCTTTTGCAATAAATCTGATCATCTTTGTTCTTTTTTTCTTTTTATCGTTGTCTTGAGTTGAATTTGGGAGAGTTTAGGGAAACTAAAAAATATGTAATTCTCCTGTTCAGATAAGTCAAATACAGTGGAGTAAAATGTCATATTCTAGTTTTCTACAAAATAGAATACCTAACCATCTCCCCAAAACCATAAAATTTTTTCCATTGTCTCCTCTAGAGTATATAATATCTGGAGAATTAGGAAACTTTTCAAGTAACATATTTCAGTTTTACAGGAAGTTTAAACGCATTACCAAAGGAAGTAGTAAATTAACATTTTTGAAAATAGTCATAGAAGATTAACTCAGACGTTCTGATAACTAATGCACACAGTTAAAAATGCATTGTAGCACATGAACTCAGTGGATATGGCATAGATTCCATTTATTCAGTTCAAGAGTTGAAGGCCTTCTGGGTTTTAGGCATTTGGACTATAGGTGTTGTAGATGGAAAGATGAATAAAATCAGGGCCTTACCACGGGGACAAACACACAAACGGGTCTGGAGTGCTTATGACTTAGATGCATAGGTTTCAGTCACAGTACTGCTGCTCATTGGTTGTATGACTTTGGGAATGTTACCCATATTCTGATTTAATTTCTGGAAGCCACTACCGTTTCCTTCCTTTAAAATGGAGTTTTCTTTGTGGTTTGTTAATTAACTCTCTTAAAATCCTTAATAGTCGTTGAGTTTTATTTGTTTTGTGATGTTTTAATTTAAAAGATGTTCTAATTCTTCCTCTGTCATCAATGACACTACCAGTTTTAGAAAGTTATTTGGTCATGTTCAGGTTACTTAAACTCCTTATGAGAGCTGCTGGTTTTCTTTTCATGTTTACGGTTTGTGGTCCCAACTATACTAATAGAGGTCAAAGCTGTGGCAGAAAACAAGAACACCCCTCTGCCGAGGCACAGGGTTAAGCTTCTCCTCCCAAGTCTCATCAGTTGCAAGTTACAGTCATCTCCCAATGACTGGGCATGGGACTAGATAACTCTAGCTATGTAGGCCCCTTTGCGTGTAGGCCCCTTATAGGTCCATTGTGGTGCATAGGATCTACCAGACCCTCAGTATACTACAGATATTAAAATGACAGAGATAGCCAGTTACCTAGAGCATTTACAGCTTCTGCAGGCTGAGAGCCCTCAGTGAACTCTGAAAAACCCATTTTTTGCCTACCCCATTAGAAGAGACCTGCTTGCCCTGCACAGGTCCTTGGTCAGCACCAAGGAGAACAGAGCTCTCCCACATTCAGATCCTGCCCCCCACCCCCATTCGTGCCACACTGACCCTGAGATTCCAGAAAAATCTTTGTGTTCTGATACATTCTCCAGGGTTCGCCATCCCTCTTGCCTTAGTCCTTGTAGGCCTCTAGAAAGAAACTAAACTAAACTGCATGATTTCAGATTTTAAAATCATTAGACAAAGTAAAAAAAGAAGATACTCATCTAGGAGATTAAGTGGAATCGTTATCATAAAGATAAAAGTTATGAAGGTAAAATAAAATAAACTGCAAAATTTAAAGAAATAATAGAATGAAATTTCCCTGAGCAGATGATAAGACTGCAGATTAAAGGGTTTATCAAGTCTCAGGAAAGATAAATTGTAGGCAAGACACAGTTAGATATACCTTGGTAAAATTCCTGATTTCCCAGATGCAGGGAAAATCTCAAAAGCCTGTACGGAAGAGGAACAGGTTCTTTACCTAGAAAGAGTTGAATTGGACTTCTCATCTAAAACTGTAAAAGCTGGCTGATAGTGGACTAACCTGTCCAGACAACCAAGATAAAGGATATCTTATCCAAAAATCCATTATTCAGACAAAGCATCATACATCTGCTAGCAATGGAAGGCATATTTGAATATACAAGGATTTAGAGAATCAAATGACAACTGAATTGGAATGGAAATCTCAAGATACAGGGGAAAATATTAAATTTTTCTTTTAGGCAAAAAGGAAACATTAAGTTTTTTTCTTACAATATTTTTTTGTTTTATAGATTCATACTAAGCACTTGCACAAATTCCTATGCACTTTTATCCATTTAAATTTAACTATAATTTATGTAGAAAAATAGAGAAGTAAAAGCCTTCTACAAGCCTAATCTTGTGTGGAGCAAGGATATATTGGTAAATACAGTATCCTGGTTAGAGGGACTTTTAAATAGTTTATTTGGATAAATAATTAATAATGTACTTATTGCTGTTAGAATTAGGAAGATAACCAATAGCATCATTGAAACATTGGTAGAAATTCAAGAAAAAAAAAAAGAGTATGCACTGAAATTAACCAAAAACAAGATAAAAGGTAAGACATAACAATATAACTAAATGCAAGTGGAGTTGTGCTTCCAGTTAGGAAGTACAAGGTTGGCGATGATCATTACTCCTAGTGCAACATCATATTGACTTCATATAAAACAAAAAATCATCAAGAGACTCTTAACTATAGGAAACAAACTGAAGGTTGCTGGAGGGGAAGAGGGGGGAGGTTGGGGTAATTGGGTGATGGGCATTAAGGAGGGCGCATGATGTGATGAGCACTGGGTGTTATACACAACTCATGAAGTATTGAACACTATATCTGAAACTAATGATGCACTATATGTTGGCTAATTGAATTTAAATAAAAAATCATCAGAGGGATTTGGACACAAAGAAGTGTACATGAATTAAATTCCGAAGAGGACCCACTCCTTATGGAAGTGGAGACCAGCAGTTACTTTAATACCTGAAGTCTCAGGTTAAGTCTCTGTTAACACAGAGACACAGAACAGAGTAACAAGTGTTTTATAGGCAGAATAACTTTGCTAAAACAGAGAAATCAGCTGAATTTCCAAGGACTATGTGGCCTTGCATAATGGATTGGAATCCAAAAGACCCCAAATATATGTCAGTCCTTTCCACCCAGCACCTTCCCAATAAGCAGTGTCATAGGAAATGGGAAAGGCAGAGAGAGAGGGAGTTCCCTTATTCTCTAGAGGCTTAAATTCCAAATCTCTAGAGGGAGGAACTCATCTTATTTTTTGGATATTTAATAGATAAATCAGCCCAGCCCCAACCCAGGTCACTCCAGATTTCAACACAAAGATCCACCCTTCACCAGAGCTTTCAAGAAGAGGAAAGAGTAAGCCCTTTCTGGGGAAGCATGTTTTCTGTTTCATTCTCTACCAATTAAATGTCTAACAGATCTAACCTATAGTCAGAAATACGAAGAAATGAATGAGCAGGAATAGGAATTTCTTTTCTTAATCAAGAAAAAGAACAATCAGTATGAGGAAACTACAGATGATGAAAATGTTGGAATTTGCAGAGAACTTTAAAATAGCCTTTATCCCTATGTTAAATAACTTTTGAAGAAATATGGTATGATGAAGTATTTCATTAGAGAAATGGAAACTGTAAAAAAGAAATAAATGGAAATTCAATACCTGAAGAGTAGTGTAATAGATGAAATAAAAAATTCATTAAATAGGCCTAATTGCTGATAGTACACATGGAAAGAAAGGGTCAGTGAACTCAAAGACAGAACAGTAAAATTTATCCAAACTGAAGCACAAGGTAGGGAAGGGAAATAACAGAGCATCAAACTTGTGTGACTACATCAGATCATCTAAACAAGTGTATTTGGAATTCCAGAAGGAAAATAGAGGAGATAGGGTGAAGAAATGATGGGCCAAGAGTTTTACACCTCTAATAAAAGACATTAATGTAGGAGATATAAAAAGCTTAGCAAATCCCAAGAAGGATATATATAAATGAAACCTCACCTGGGTACATTTTAATTAAACTGAAGAAAATGAAACCTAAAGAAAAAAATCATAAAAGCAGCCAGGGGGAAAAATGCATCACATTCAGAGAATAACAGAAGAATTGATGGCTCCATCCTCATAAGAAATAATGGGATAAAAATCAGTGAAGTTCTGAAAGACAATGGCTAGCAACCTAGATTTCAATACTCAGCAAAAATATCCTTCGTATATGAATGCCTGCTAAAGACTTTTCAGAAAAAAAAAGTCACCCACAGAGAGATCTACAAAAGGTTCATCAGTGTAAATGGAAATGATCTCACATGAAAACCTGGATCTGCAGGAAGGAATGAAAACACTAGAAAGGATCAATATATGTGTAAATATAAAAAGCTAATTTTTTCATTCTCAAAGACTACTGACTGCTTAAAACAAGTATGTGACAGTATGTTGTACTATTTATAACATGTAGAGGTAAAATATAACTAGCATAAAGGGTGGAAGGGTAAATGGAATAATACTGTTTTAAGATACTTACATTGTTGGTAAAATGTAAAATTACATTTTAAGATACATTACATTTAAGAAAAATCTTAATTCAGGTTATACTGTAATAAATTAGAGATGTCTGATACAATCTCTTACCACTAAAAAAGTAGAAAAATGTGTAGCTAACAGTATAGCCATTGGGGATGTAAATTGGAATAGTAATAGTATTTGGTTATTTCAAAAGAGTATGGAAAAAAGAGGAAGGAAGAATGGAAGAGATATAGATGCAATGAAATATCAAGATGGCAGACTTAAACACAGCCATATCAGTAATCACATTAAATGTAAACAAACATCAAAAAGCAGAGACTGACTGGACAGTCTAGTGGTAGATATTTATTGACAGATTGATTTTTTATTTGGTAGATTGATTTACTCTACAGATGTAATATTCTTAAATTCACTTGAGGTATTTAATAAATTGGATCTTTTAACTGTTATTACTGCACAATTCATATATTTAGTGAACAAAAATTTAATTTAGATAAACACAGACAATTGTATTTTCATATTATTTGTTTATTTGTTTCCAGTAAGTGAGCATATTAGGTAGGATTCTCCAGAGAAACAGAACCAGTAGGATGTGTATATAGATTTATTTTGGGGAATTGGTTTACATGACTGTGGATTTAGGCCAGGCATAAAACCTGCAAGGTTAGTGGGCAGGCTGGAGACCCAGGGAAGAGTTACAGTTCAAGTCCGAAAGCAGTCTGTGGGCAAAATTCCTTCTCTTTCAGGGGAAGTCAGTCTTTTTCTTAAGACCTCCAACCTAGGATGAAGCCCTCTCACATTATGGAGAGCAATCTGCTTTACTCAAAGTCTACTGATTTAAGTGTTCATCTTATCCAAAAAATACGTTCACAGAAGCATCTGGAATGTTTGACCAGATATCTGGGTATTGTGGTCTAGGTAAGCTGACACACAAAAATAACTAGCACAGCAATCTATTTATTATGAGCTTTCACTTATCATACCTTAATAAAAGTGAAATAACATACAAACAGATTTTTTAGGTAAAATTTACTTAAAATAGTTGTTTGGTGACATTTTTACTTTTTTTTTTTTACTTACTTTTTCTGTATATTCTTTACCAAAAGCTTGAACAAACATGTTTGATTGTATTTCCAAATGGTATTATTTCAATTAGGCAATCTAATTTTAAAACTAAGATTTTGTCTTTGGGTCATCCACTTTTCAAAATGTTAGTTTTTATCACCTTCTTATCCTGAAATTGAAACTATAAAATATGTAGTTTTTTCTTTGTAATTATATAAGCTGAGGATATAGATTTGGGGTTTTTTTGTGTTTTTTTTTTTTAGTTTTTTATTTTCAACATTTTGAAGTTACTTTCTAATTGGATGTGAATTTTAAAATTAGTAATCAGTCTAGGTCAATTTTATAACAGTCGGGTTACAATAGTGAGAACACACATGTAAAATGTTGCTAATTCCTGAGTCTCGTGGTGTGACCACTCATTTAAAAGCCAGTGTATGCCAGACTTCTCAGTGAATGTGGCCAAAGAGGGCTGTGGGAGTGTGGGCGCCAAGGAAATGGGGATTTCACCATTTGTTCTGTAGACCTCAGTATTACTAACCTCTCACAGTAAGGATCAGCATTATCTGAACATTTTCTAATATGTTTCCTTGGGGTTTTTAAAAAATTTTTATTTAAGGCCAGTGTTACTCTATGAATAAAAATGTGTTTTTCCATAAAAATCACTTTAAAGATTTTATTGATTCTTAAGGCAAAACTATTGATTTGCTCTGTCATTTTTTTTTTTTTTTTCAAAAAAGGACATCTCTATTTTACTCAAGTCTTAAGGTCAGAAATTACAACTTATCTTTTGTAATTTATCTTTTATCACTGATCCCAAGTATAGCCACTCAGTAAATATTACTGGATTGAATAAGTAGTATTTATACTTCATTGGCTAATAATAGATGTTGAGAGAATTTTTTTAAATGAAACAAAAACCATGTTTTTTTAAGATCATATTTTATGGTACTTTGTTCATTTTTAGTATACTCTTGCAGTGATAAAAAGTGATTGTTTTGTGATGCTCTCACTTAATCCCTTATCATACTTGAAGAAAAATGGGTTTTAAAATGCCTGTAAATGAGAGAGCTAGTGTTTGTTTCAACTAGAAATTGTGCTAATTGCTAACAGTACATTGCAGTTCTCACTTCTGACCAGACCTGCATGTGACAGTCTATACCATTATTTGAACAAATTGTTCTAATGTCCCGACTCACATATCAGTTTGCTGATGGACAGAGACTGTAAAGTAAATGAGACCCACACCTGTGTTCGTTTTTAACTTGAGGTAGACTTTGAACCAGTATCTTTACAGATGAGATGCAATATGTTATATCCTTAAAAGCTGTTTATTACAGTGGATGCAGTAGAGGACATTGGGAACAAAAAGATAAATCTACACATGATAAAAGGATTTTTCTGAAGTTTGGCAGTCATTATTTTAAAGGAGAGAATCAGGGCAACTTTTTTTTTTTTCCAGACACTCCATGGTGATTGAAGAAATAGAATATGGCATGGTAGGAAGTCAAATGATCAAAGAGAAATTCAAGTGGATTTATTTATTCTTTTTGAGAAAATAAAGAGGTGATTCCTTTTATAGCCTTTGTGATATTTCTTTACGAAAACTTGACGGCCTCAAGTCAGAAATAAAACTTTAATGGAAGAAATGGAGCAGAGGGGAGATAATGATATAATTTTTGAGCCAAGAGCAGGATATGGACACATCTTGGACTATTGCTAAACACCACTTGAATGGGAAAATTGGCTCAGCTCACTTTGAGTTGGCTCTCTCAGTTAGCTAAACTCTCCAACTGTTTCTGACCAAAGAATTCATGATATGACTTTAAAGGATCCTGCCATTCAAGTGAGGCTTTTTTTCTTATCGGCTGTAGGAGTCACCTCTTACTGACATAAATGTTTTCAAAATAAAATGGTTAGGTATAATAAGCAAATATTCACCATCTTTTCTTTTTATAGGGATTAACAGCATGGAAAGAAAGCCTTGTAACCATCATGTAGATACAGCACCAACGGTAAGGCAGTCTATTTCTGCATTGTTAAAACGGATAAGCTACGAATTGATACTGGTTATAGTGACACAAAATGCCATTGTAGAAAAAGCTTGTAACCTCCCTTTTGCCAAAAGTTATATCCCTTCCAGAATATTAACCTCATGTTTTCTTACTTAATGAGGAAAACATACTAATTTTTGCCAAGATATAGGAAAATAAGGTACTGTATCATTTTTACAGGTACTTATTTATATTGTTATAAATAGAATGGTTTTAATTTAAAAATACTTCATATTTTGAATAAATTAATATAAATGTGCAAATTGATTTACACTCTTTTTAAAAGGAGTGTTATTTTGCGCACTAGCATCATTATTTAGAGTGACTGTTTCATTTCTTTTATGGATTGCTATGCTTTATTATGATAGAAGTGAAATCTCTTATCCCTCTTCCATTACTGCCAGACAACGAAAGGCATTTAACAATTACAGTACCTATATACTATGTTAAAAATAATTATACAAGATAATGTAAAAGGAAAACAAATTTCCCTTTTAATCTCTGAATATAATATTTGAATGAAATATGTACTAGTTGCCAGTTCCCACTTTAAAGAGTCATACGACAATATCGGCTAGCATATATTTTACTCTTCACCAAGCATAATCTTGTTTCTCTTATCCTTTCTGTACATTAAGTCTTTCAAATACTCCATAGAATTCATCATTTCCTGTTAGAAAATTTGGTAATATATTTTAAGAAAATGAAGACAATATTAAACCATATTTGAACTTTATTGATAATCTTTTCCTCACTGGCGGATTGACTCCACTTTCTATTGTAATAAATTCACATGATTGAAGCAACATGTCTGATAACTTAATATGTGGGGTTCTGGAAAAGGGTAGTGTTTGAGGAATTAAACATCATTATAATCATGAAAAATACTTGGCTAGGGGCGCCTGGGTTGCTCAGTTGCTTAAGCATCTGCCTTTGGCTCAGGTCATGAACCCAGGGTCCTGGAATAGAGCCCCACATCAGGCTTCTTGCTCAGTAGGGAGCATGCCTCTCCCTCTCCCTCTGCCTGCTGCTCCCCCTGCTTGTGCACGCGCGCTCGCGCGCTCTCTCTCTCTCTCTGTGTCAAATAAATAAATAAATCTTAAAAAGAAAAAAGAAAAACACTTGGCTACACTGTGTATTGCAGTTATACTTTAGTAAGTATGCTAAAATAGTAGTTATAACGTGTGTAAATTGTGTTCTTTAAGATTAAAAAAATGAAGACTAGCAATTATGAAAAATAATTTCTTTTCTGTCTGTTGAGGTGCTTTATGTGTGGTTTGAACCCTTTGCTCTTTGGGGAAAAACTCCAGGTTTTACTTTTTCTTCTGGTTGCGAGTCATTGTGCTGGAATGGGGGTTTATGGCAAGGTTGTACCTCAGGCTCTCTCTTACATGCTTCTGTGTGGTTTTCTTCTTGTTTGCCTGAAGTGTAGTCAGCATTCAGCCAGTCTAGGTTTTTTAAGAGGAAACTGTTCCATGTGTAGCTGCAGACTCAGCATGTCTGTGGGAGAAGGTATGTTGAGGATCTTCCTATGTAACCATCTTGAACTGGAACCTCTTAATGTATTCGAAAAAGATACTCAAAAAAAAAAAAAGATACTCACTGGATTATTTTACATACTTTTGAAATTAATTTTATTTCCATAGGCATTCCTACAGCACTTGTGTTTACACTTCTGGTTTTGTTGGGGAGTTTTTTGTACATTCTAGAACTCAGAAAAGTACATCCTGGCAGAGTTGTATTTCTTATTTAAGTGGGCTTCACTCACAATCCTGAAATCAAGACCTGAACTGAAATCAAGAATCAAACGCTTAATGGACTGAGCCACCCAGAAGCCCCCAGAGATTTTTTTTTACCCTTTAGACGGATTGTAGGTTTCCCTGTTAATTAAATGAGGAAATAATAGAGCTGACTTCTCTTGCAGTCGTGAGAAATAATGGCATTAATGTTTACAGCAGTGCTCTAATGATCTCAGAATGGTTCCAAAGAACCAGGAACAAAATCTAACACATAAGAGTTTAGGTATTATTGATCTTTTATGATTTTCCAGTTGGATTGTTAAATGATGGCTCCTAATAACATTTGCAATCTGTAAAGTCTGTATGTTTTAATATACTTGGTTTATACAGGCACATCTCAAGCACTCATTCGTTTTCTAGGTTCTCACTTGAGCCAAACTGCATTTTTTATATGTTTTTCTGAATCCTTCTGTCTGTTTACTACAAACTAAAGATATTCCACTGCCCCTCACTCCTATATAGTCCTCCAGCTTACCAACAGTTAACCTTAGCCCTTTCTCCATAACCGCTAAATAGAATTACAAGCCTATTACCCAATGTCTTCTGGTCCCCAGGAAGGAAAAGTCTGATTTTTCACAGAAATATGATGGTACCTAATTTTCATCCTCTGCTTGTGTGTGCCCTTGTTTTCCTTAAAGGGTTTAAGAAAAGGAAATATTTATAGAGATAAAAGAAATGAAAAGGTCTGTCTAAAAATGTAACAAAGTATGGTACTTATAAGTTTAAATGTGATACCCTACTAACCCAAAAAGGAGAGATACTTCTGGGGCCTGAGAAAAGATAAGAAGGGAGTGGGCCCAGGGTCCAGAATGGCTGAGGCCGGGTCTCTAAGTGACTTCCTAAGCTGGCCCCTAACCGTCATTCTCCAGCTTCCCGCTTTACACGGTATCATCGCCACTTCCCTCTTGCCCCACATACAGCCATGAATGGCATGGGTCTAGGAGAGTGCTTGATGCTAATTACAGCCGTTCAGCAGGGGAGGGAAATGAGACTTTCTCAAACATCTATAACAGGGAAAGCTGCGTTTCTTGAGATTCCAAGTGGGAATGAACTTTTCGGTAAATATATAGTTCCAGAGGATAGTTTGATCCAGCAGCACTGTAATGTGGTGCGGTGCTCTTTAAGTAAGTATAGGTTAGCCTGAGAACAAAACCACCTCAGTCTTTGTTCTGTGTTCTCTCCCACTCTCTCTTAACTTACTTATAGCCTGCTTTTTTTCAGTTATTACATGAGATTTAATTTTTTTGTTTGGTATTTTTTCCTTTCTGACATAAATAATACCATATGTGTTTTTGAGGTGCCTTCGATAGAAATAAAACACTATATCCCCACATGATGTGACCTCCTCCATCGAACAAAATCAAACCTTCTTAACTGGCTATAATCACTACTTTTTTTTTTTTTCTTTTGCATTTTGAGCTTTTAATTTTGTTCATATTTAAGAGTACATTTTCAAGTTATTTTTTTTTTTAAGACTTAATTTTATTTATTTGACAGAGAGAGCACACTAGAGAGCACAACCAGGGGAGTGGGCGTTAGGGGGTGGGGGAACAGCAGAGGGAGAAGCAGTCTCCTTGCTGAACAGGGAGCCTGATGCAGGGCCGGATTCCAGGACCCTGGGATCATGACCTGAGCCAAAAGCAGACACTTAACAGAGTGAGCCACCCAGGCGCCCCTCAAGTTATTTTTTCAAAAAGTATCGAGTGAGAGATATATTGTCTGAGTCTAAATATCTCAGTTGTCTTTGAATAAGACAGTTTGCCAGAGTTTTTAATTATATGGACATAAACTTTTCCCCTCAGAACATTGTGGAAATTGATCCTCTTTTGCCTTCTGGTATTTAGTGTTTTGGGAGAGACATTGCACATCAGTCTAACAGTTCTTTTGCATTGGTAGCCTGTTTTGCCTACTCATGTGTTGTAGCTTTTCTTTTCTTTATACCTGATGTCCTAGTTCAGATTTGATGGTTAAATGTATGTCTTTCTTTTTGTCCTGAATGGTATTTAGGACACTGAGTTTTTGTCTCGAATGGTATTCACTCAAACACTTTACTATTATAGGAGAAGCAAATAAGACATGAGACAATCATAATAGGTCATATGAAAATAATTAGATCATGCCACTTTAAGAATGAGTTGCTGTTAAGGATAATATCAGACTCAGATTAATCAGAGGTCATTGTCTGAACCCTAAAAGGCAGGTGTAAAGGTTAGTTAATAGTTAAGTCAGCACAGGCTTGAGTCCTCATATTTACTTTAAGTGAAAGACTCATTTGCAAATCAAAGAGAAATAGCACCTAGCATAAGGAAGTCTCTGTACATGTTTGTTCTTATTTAGGTTATTACAAACCTGCCTATAACCTACTATATGCATAACAGTTCCCATAGCTTTTTATATTTTCTGGTGGAATTAAAACATTAATTAAATTAAATTAAATTAAATTAAAACATTCTGAATATATACAGAATTTTTAGTGATTTGAGAAGAATTGTTTTCAAGTCTCTGCTAGTGAAAACTAAAACTAATATGTTAAAATTCAAACATCATCAGCATGGCCTCCTGTAATCAATTTCTGATTTTTGTAAAGCTCCTGCATTCCAAACCTGTAACACTAATATTACTCCTTTCTTCTTTATTCAGTGATCCCACAACCCTCGTTAATGAGAACAAATTTTCTTTTAACAAATGGATTTTCTGGCAGTTTATAAAATTACAGCTTGCATTTTCACAGAAGCCTATACATCTGTCACAGCAGGTTGAAACAAAATTCAGGCTCTCTCATTTAGATTATACCAGTTACGAGATAACTTTTGCCATTCATCTAAATATTTCATTAGTTATTAGGAGTTGAAATACCCTAGGCTGATTGGAAATTTAAACATCGATTCATTTTTCTTCATTGTTAGAAGTTGAATTTAATAGACTTTTAATTCATTCATTCTGCATTTATACTCTTAGGTTTTCTAAGGGTCTGACAAATTTTTGTCATGTAATTTTCATCAGTAGTAAACTTCAATATGTTTTACAGTATTTTATTCTGAAAATATATCTGAGATGTTCATGATGTTCTCCCTTTAAACTTATTTATAAAGGTATTAATCTGAATCATACAAATTAAAATTTATTCTGAGCCTTTTGCATTATATGATCATCTGTACTTATTCTACACCATTTTAAGTTGTCTTTGTTGTTAGAGTCATATCATTGTTTAGCCCATTTTAAGTTTACAAGACTGCTACATGTTCTATTATTACACGCTAGTATAGTATGCCTTATATATATATTTATGTAAAATACATCTTTCACATAATATTTAACATAAAATTTGGGCAGTTTGTTTAGTTCAGGTGAAATGTCTTTGATCCAAAGGAAGCACTTTATTTTTTCCAATCTATAGAATTTTCCAGGAATTCATAGTATGCAAACTGGGGTGAATGTGCCCCTATAAAACTCATAAAATAGAACCTCTGACCAATCTCTTTCTGTAGATAATTGCAGGGTGGAGAGGGAACCGATAAACTATAAGCTTTTATAACTTGTCATAAAAGAATCTGTTTTTACTTATCGATAAAGTAGCAATTCAAAGCAATCCTGTTGAAATTCAAATACAAATACAAAATAGGTTTTCCTTTAAGATCACTTGTGAGTTGGCTATAATATAACATTTTTCTTAAGTACGTAGACATTAGTTGTTTCTCCAGACGTTGTAAATTATGAAGCTTTATGTAGGTTTTTCCTGTTAGCATACTCCACTGACATTTCTGTGTTTCTTGGACTTTTTTCCCCTAATTCTCTTTTGACTTTATGATTTTTAGAGAATAGTAGATTCAGTTTTAGACATGTTAAATTTCGAGTAACCAGAGGCAACAAGTACAGATGTTCAGAGAACTGAGAATATAGGCTTGGATTTAGAAGAGAGGATGAGTTTGCAGATCTAACTTTGCTATGCTTGATAGAGCCACACTCTACAGCTGTGAAGTCCAAAAGGGAGATGCGGGAATCAGAAGGCTCAGGCGTAGGTTGTGGGAAGTCCTATGGATCATCATGGGCAGGGAGCAAGTGGATTCTTTACAGCAGGCATCCAGAAGCCCTGTGCAAGAAGACAACACATATCCAGTCTTTATAATATAAGCTGAATCAGAAACGAGTCTCCACCTCCTCAACCTCCCAAATCCATTCTCTATAGAGCTATTTATCCAAAGTGCAAATACAGTCACACATTTAAGATCCTGTGGTGTGCCCCATCTCTTACCAGTTGAAAATTAAGCTATTTAGCATATCATTTGATATCCTTCTACTACCTTTCTAAACTTATTTCCAGCTTTTTCCCAGTACTCTGAGCTACTTGCAGTTCCCTGAACACATCTGTGCCTCTCTCATTGCAAAACAGTATTAGAAGAGGGGCAAAGAGGGGCGCCTGGGTGGCTCAGTGGGTTAAAGCCTCTGCCTTCGGCTCAGGTCATGATCTCAGAGTCCTGGGATCGAGCCCCACATTTGGCTCTCTGCTCGGCGGGGAGCCTGCTTCCCCCTCTCTCTCTGCCTGCCTCTCTGCCTACTTGTGATCTCTCTCTGTGTCAAATAAATAAATAAAATCTTTTAAAAAAAAAAAAAAAGAGGGGCAAAGAGCACTTGAGTTCAGAACCACATTACCTGGCTTCACGGCCTGGTTCAGTTACTTTTGCTCCACATTACTTTAGGAAGTTTCTTTTGCTCTTTGTGTTTCAGTTTCCTCATCTGTAAGTGGGGATAATAACACCAATCTCAAGGATTGTTGTGAGGAATAAATGAGTTAATTAAAGTTTGTTTTAGTATGTATTTATTTATCGCGTATTGTGACTCGCAAGGAGTTGATGCGGAAGTCTAGTTACACCAGGACAACAGGCCTAAACTGGGACTGTGTTAGGCAACCCTCAGCATTTGATAAATCAGTTCCATAAATCATGACAGCCAGCGTGATCTTTTTTAAAACGTGAGTCATAATGACTTATCATCCTGCTTAACACTCTTCAGTAACTTCTCCTATGTTTAGAATACATCCCAGGGCCTGTAGGGCCTTGCATGATCTGGTCTCTGCCTACCTCTTCAGTGCATTGCCTTACGATACTCTCTGCTCTGAGTTTCTCAAACACAGCCAAGCTCTTTCCCACTCACCCATAGGCCATTGGACATTTGGCTCTCTGCCAGGAATATACACAGGCTTTTTACGTAACAGCCTTTTTCTTTAGATCCCAGTAAATGTCAACTTTTCAAAGGATTTTTCTTTACCACTCTATCTGAAGTAGATACACTCCTCCTTTTAGTCTTTATTATTGTACCTCGTTTTTTCCTTCTTAATATTTTTCCCCATTTATAATTTTTTATTTAGTTCTCTTGTTTATCACCTGTCTTCCTCAATAGGATATAAGTTCCATGAAAGTAGGGACTATGTCTGTCTTACCATTGCCTGTAGAGTGTCATTATATAGTGCTTAGATGAATAAATGAAAATATGCTGAAACTATAGAAGTAAGTGAGAGCAAAGAGCCAGGCTGGACCTGAGGGATGTCCATATTCAAAGTGTTGGAAGAACCTTCAGAAGACAGATAAAGAGAGAAGAATGCCATAAGAGATCAGGAATAGTGTAAATCTTGGAAGCCTGGGGAGTACGGAAACAGAGGGAGTTTTTGTTCTATCATAGGTAGCATCTTTTGGGAGAATGGGAACTGTGCCCTAGAAAGGAAGCTGGATGGTCATACTAGAAGGTATGGTGGTGAACCAGAAGAATTCAGGAAGCCTGTCACAAGAAGAGGATGGAAAATACAAATTAACTCAGCCTTTTGTGTATGTTGCTGACTTATTTCACGAAAGAAAGTAGCCTTTAGCCAAAAGGGTTGCCATAAGATGAACCTATATAGAGTGCAAAGTAAATGTTTTTCCGTGTTCTTCAAAAGTGAAAAATTAAATTTGGGTATTTATGTAATAGTATTACGTTCAAAATAAATATTTCTCAGATGGAAGAAAAGATCCAGCAATATAAATGGTGCAGGAGAAAGATGCAGACTGGATTTTAGCATTTGGCAAAGGAGTAGGGTAGGGCAGTTGTGGCAAGGTCTCTTGCCAAGGGACTTACTTATCTAACTGGTAAAATGAGGAACGTTGAACAAGTCCATTTTTGGGTCTAAAGTTCTATGAATCTTAGCTGTTCTTACTGTTCCAAAAGAACTAATAAAGCAGAAAGTCTAAGCAAGTCTCTGACAGTCATCCCTTGAGCTCTCACTCATCATTACTCTCATTCATCTCCTTCAAGAATTCAGTTAGAATACACTTCCTTATATTATACACATGGCATTTGTGCCCACTACGTCACGTAACAAATGCCCATCACCATCACTGCTATTGGAAATTCCCTGCCGCTTAAGTGGTGGACACAGCTTAGTTGTCTTCAGTAGATCAGAAACATCCCTTCCCTTTCCTTCCTAAGTCCCTTCCCTATGGACTAAATCTCTCCACCATCACAAGCCCAGTGCATGGTGAAAGGATGCCGAGTGATAGAATATGGCGTTCAGGAATCTGCAAGTTAGCCGACAGACTGGTTAGAGAGCATGGGTAGTACAGCGGGGGGATAAGCACAGGCCAGGCTGCCCAGTGTTCCACTGAAAGAATACCTTCTCTTCTTCTTTGTCCACTTTAAACTCTTTCACTGTTTTTCCTAACACAGGAAAAGGCACGTTCAGTTATACAAACTTGGTGAAACTTGAATAGGCTAATCAAAACCATGACTCAAGGACAATT
Organism: Potos flavus; assembly: GCA_028534135.1. Lineage (NCBI taxonomy): Eukaryota > Metazoa > Chordata > Mammalia > Carnivora > Procyonidae > Potos > Potos flavus. Next base: position 25,398,913 of record CM052886.1, read on the forward strand.
CAAAAGAGCCTAAAAATTTTAAAACAGTACATACATCTAAAACATTTGAAAACCAAAGAAATTAAAATTTTTTTTAACTAAAATTTTAACTGAAATTAAAATATAAAACTAAAATTTTATTTTAGGTGAGGTACTTTCTTAATAAAGCCAGTGAGATATCTAGAAGTATGAACACATGGTTCCCATAAGGCCTTACTCCAGACGAATTGTTTTGGTCATTTTTCCCCTGCACACAGCAGAAAGAGCAAGTGCTAGAAGAGTGTCTGCTCCCTTACAAACTTAACCTAGGAAGACAGGAGCCAGAAGGTGAGAGCTCTGTTTAATGCTATAAAGGGGAAGTGGTGATATGCCCTGCCCAGAACATTTGCTTAGCCCCCAACCGGTTTCTTTGTAGTACTTACTGTCGCTGTAAGTACAGTCTGTGTTTCTAGGGTATCAGTTAGTCTGTGTGCATTAATAAATAGATGAATGATATCAGTATGAAAGCAGAGGAACTCTTTTCTGCATGTTTTAAATGTTAAAGCAATCGAGGCCAGCTTTCTCACAATCAAATGGAAAGATAGAACAATTTTTTAAAAGCTGCAGTACCTTTTTTAGTGGCTACTTTAGTCGCTGCTAGTACAAACAAAGAAGCTGCTAAGACATCTCTCCTAATTTCAAAAAATTGTCCTGTTTGATGGATGAAGTCTAAAACCTGGGTTGGATTTTTAATTTTGATAAACTGGGCTCTATTGAAAGTAAATCTTTTTAAGGACCTGCATTTCAGACGAGGTCTCATGGATGCTAGGGTGTGAGGCTGCAGAGTCTCGCGATTGATGGACAGTAATGCTGGCTGCAAATGGCAGCACAGATTTAACACCACAGTAGTACTTCAATTAGGATTGTTCCTCTCAGTGCCCTAGTGACAGAGCACCATAGATTTTAAGTAGTCGGCAACAACCAGATTTTTTCCATAAACCCTGTTATATTTTTATTCACAATTTTAAGATTGTGAGGCTTTATAGCAGAAAAGCATATAAAAAATAAAGGAATATATCTCCCCTACTAAAATATATAATCCATCAAGAGAAGGAGTTTGGTGTTTTATTTTTTGGATTTGGTTTGGGCTTTGGTTTTTTGTTCGTTTTAGTTCCTCTCTCTCCAATTTGACATTTTATTTTATTGTATTTTTTTTTAAGATTTTATTTATTTATTTGACAGAGAGGGAGAGATCACAAGTAGGCAGAGAGGCAGGCAGAGAGAGAGGGGGAAGCAGGCTCCCCGCTGAGCAGAGAGCCCGATGTGGGGCTCGATCCCAGGACCCTGAGATCATGACCTGAGCCGAAGGCAGAGGCTTTAACCCACTGAGCCACCCAGGCGCCTCTATTGTATTTTAATTGAAATGTACTCAACACACAATGTTGCATTAGTTTCAGGTATACAGCATTGTGATCAACAATCCTGTAGCTATGCTGTGCTCATCACAAATGCGGCTGCCATCTTTGACTCTCAACACTATTACAATACCATTGACTATATTCCCTGTGTTGTACCTTTTTTCCCCATGATTTATTCATTCCATAACTGGAAGCCCATACCTACTACTCCCCCTTCACCCATTTTGCCCAGCTCCTTACCCACCTCCCCTCTGGCAACCACCAGTTTTTTAAAAGAGGGATTTTGTATGAGCTTGTTCAGCACTACAATCTGAGTACTCCACAGGGCATTGCACATATTATTACTAGCTATTATTATGTTGCTGATCCTCATAATCTCCAAGAATTTGATCAAATTATTACTTAATTTATTAATGCTTTATTGTGAACATTAATGGGATATTGTGATAAAAAAAAGTTGAGACATTTCTAATCTCTACATATTTGTAGTTCTTTAGCATCAACATATGAGAATGATATGCCACCGATGACTAAAGAAAAAGTCTCTTTACTTATTTCCTGGAAAACAAGTCTCTTCATAAAGAAGAAGTTTCTTTATCCTATTTCCAGGATACGTTGTTTCCTGGAAAACAAAAACTAGTTCTACCTTGTAAACATTGTGTTTTCAGTAATTATTCAAGTTTTGTACTTTTGCTGCAAATAGCTAAGATCTTAGCTCTGTTCTGCTTCTAGACCATTATAGGTCAAATCACGTTCCTCTTCTATAAATGCAGCTCTTAAGATGATTAAGAGCATCCATTTTATCTTGATCTTCTCTTTTTTAGCTTAAGTATATCATTTTCTTCTACTTACCTTAATCTATGTTGATTCCATTCCAGTTTGTTCCCATTCTTCAGAAAAGTGGTATCCAGAACTGGACTTAATATTCTAATTATAGTGAAAAATGTAGTGGTTGTTATTGGTTTCTGTAATCTGAATATTGTGTTTGATACTAAACTGTGACCTACTATAACTCCTAGAGACTTTAAAGATGTGCTGTCAAAACATATTTTCCATTATTTACAGATCTGTGCCTCGGTATCGTCATCTCTAGAATGGAGTTAATAATAATACCTACCTCATTTAGCGTTATTCTCTTGTTTCAAGTACTGAGTACAATGTCCAGCACACAGTTATCTTTCAGGTATTAGCTTAATACTATTTAACCCAAAGCACAGAGTTGTTCTTTTATCGTTGTTGAATTTCATCAGTTTATTTTTGACTCACTATCCAGCCTGCCAGAATTCTTTTGAATTCTAAATTTTTTTTCATGTATGATAATAGCTCTTTCCCAAACTCTGTAACATTGACAGATTTTATAATGCTGCTTATTAATTGTATTTATTCAAAACATTAGAAAAATATTGAGCAGTGAACAAAATCAAAATAGCAATAATTTACTTGCATGTGGGCAATTTAAGTTTTTATTTGTTAAGTCATTTTGTTTGGGACATATTATTTAAAAGCAATTTCAGTGTTACATTGCATTATATCCTTTAGCAAAGCATTTACTTGCATGTCTTTTAAAATAAGATTTGGTGATTACTTGAAATTTTCCTTCCAATCAGTATAAAATTTGATTCTTAAGGAAGCGTTAATATAGTCCATAGCAGAAACCAAAACTTGAGTTGATCATGCCATAAAAGGAAGGAAGCAATTGTTTAGAAAAGAAAAAATTTAACACTCATCATCTAACAGAATATTATTTTCCACTTTGGGGGAAATTTAATCAAAGGTCATCACACTAGTCCTCTGTTTTCCCTGCCTAGATGGACATTTACATCTGCAACTATTAATATTCCATAGATCCTTTTTTTTTCCTTGATAAAATACACACATTCCTCTTCTAGAATTTATCCTGCTCTTTATCCTGCCATTATCTCAGGGTCCCCAGAGATCAGTCTTTGGCAGAAATAGCAGGACAGCATTCAGTGGCGCAGACACCTCCTGGTATAAGCACGTAATTGGGTCACAGATTGTCTTGATGCATAAAGATTAAGTGAGATAAATCCCTAGAGGAAATGAAACTTCTTGTTCTGTGTCTTTAATGAAACTTCATAAAGTTTTTGTATCACCATACCGCTGCCTGGTATTATATATCTTATGGCAACATGAGCAGACTTCTCTGAGGGCACTTTCTGGATTCAGAGCTTATTTGCCAAACCTAGAAATAATTTTTGTTTTGGGAAATGGGATTGGAGTTAGTAGATCTATATTTGGTTTAGAAAACGTGGTCACTGATAGTTGTTCGTGTTCTGCAGAAATATTTTACTACAAAACACCGTTCCTCTATGATAACTTGAAGAACTTTAGGAGTTGAATGGCAGTAATTACACGTGTCATTTATTGGGCACTGACTGTTTGCCAGGCACTGTGCAGAGTATTTTATGTAAGTTTTATCACTTGAATGTTATAACAGTTCTAGAAAATAAAAATATTATCATCATCATTTGCCAGTAAGGAATCAGGGACACTAAAGGTCTTTAAGTATCTTCTAGAAATATTTAAATTGAGTAGGTTAATGAATTATGGTAGATGAACCAAAAATATTAACTCCCTAAAAGCAGAATCAGTTAATGTGAATAAACTATTACGTACTAATATCACTCAGTGGCACAAGGAAATTGGGAGCAGCTCAGGTAATGTTAACATCAGTTAGCACTTACGAAAACAGTTGATGGTTTTAAGAGCCCTGCTATGTACTGTGTATTATTTCATCTGATCTTTGTGTCATCACTGTAATTTGTAACAGGATTGAGTCATGAAGGGTAGCTGAGCACTACTGGAAAAGCTGACCAAAAGGCTGACCAAAATAATAGCTAAAAAGTGTCATAAGGGCCTGGATTTGAGGAAAGCACTAGCCATATAGGACTCTTCCCTCTGAATAAATCTAGTATGAAGTTACCTAAGAAAGCCAATTTAAAAAAAATACATATTTTGGAAAATATCCATCTACCCACCAAGAAGTTTTAATCAGATATGATTTGAGGTTAGTGGATAGAGTCTTAGTAGATTTCCTGGAAATAATTCAGTTTTAATAGCTGTGGCTGAGTTAAAGTCATATAAGTAGCAGAGAGTAATCTGGATGTGAGAAGGGGATCTTGGGGTTTGGTGGGAAGAAAGGGGCCCAGAAGCTGTGGTTTATTGAGTGCACTGGCAGAGTCACCTGTGACCTTGAGAAAGGAAATTACAGACACCTGCTGCACTTCAAACTATGCTACCCACATGCCACAGACAGCTGTTTGAAGAACTGGAGTGAAGGAATGAGAAGGTAATTGTAACTATTACCCAAGAATGAGGTGATTGGGCTTCATCTCTTCTTCCTTGAGACTTACTGTAAGACTCATTGTATACACATACGTTTCAGCTGATACCTAAGTATGACTGATCCTCACTTGATGTTTCTGATCTTATTCTTTCCTTTCTCCATTCTGCTAGAAAAATCTTGGTAAGAAGTACTTAGGCTGTTAACAATTAATTGTTAACCAAAAGAACCTAAAAATGAGTACAGCTCAATAAAATCCCTGTCTTCCCAGTACTTTCATTGGGCCTTTCCACTGTAATTTTCCGTCACTGGTGCTGCTTAGTTCTTACCAGCTTACCAACCCTGTCACTGCTACCAGCTGCTTAGTTCTTACCAGCAAAACCTTGGTAATATTCAGCTTAGCTTGCTCTCTCTTATGTCCCACGTGTATTTCTTTCTCTTCCATTATATTTCCACAGTTGAACCTCTCTTGTCCATGCATTCCATAGCCAGAACCGGGGCTCTCTGCTCTGTCGTGGAGAACTCTGTCATGGTCTCCTCTGTATTTTTGCTTGAATCTGTTGTTTATTCATCATAACCAATTTTACTTCTCATAACCATAATATCTGTGATGCTCTTTTTTTAAATCACAGCTTTATTTGGATTTAATTCACATAGCATAAAATTTACCCTGATAAGGGGCGCCTGGGTGGTTCAGTTGGTTAAGTGCTTCTGCCTTCAGCTCAGGTCATGATCTCGAGGTCCCAGGATTCAGCCCCTCATCGTAGTCAGGCTCCCTGCTCAATAGGGAGCCTGCTTCTCCCTCTCTGTTTGCCCCTCCCCCTGCTCCTTCTCTCTGTCTCACTCGTTCTCTCTCCAAATAAATTTTTTTAAAAAATTTACCCTGTTACGTGTGGAGCATAAGGAAAAACATGGAGGACATTGTGAGAAGGAAAGGAAGGGTGAATTGGGGGAATTCGGAGGGGGAGATGAGCCATGAGAGACTGTGGACTCTGAGCAACAAACTGAAGGTTTTGGAGGGGAAGGGGTTCGGGGGGTTGGGCAAGCCTGGTGGTGGGTATTGAAGAGGGCGCGTATTGCTTGGAGCACTGGCTGTGGTACATGAACAATGAATCTAGTAACACTGAAAAAATAAAAGTATTTGGGGAAAAAAAATTTACCCTGTTAAAGTCTATAATTCAGTGGGTTTTAATATATTCACAGTTTTACAACCATCACCACTCTCTGATTTTGAAGTATATTTGTTACCCAAAAAAGAAATCCCATACTCATTAGTAATCACCGCCACCATTACCTTCTCTCTCTAGCCCCTCCAAATACTAATCTACTTTCTATCTCTATGGATTTGCTTTTTCTTGACATTTTATATAAATGCAGTTATATCATATGTGACCTTTTGTATCTGGCTTCTTTCACTTAGCATGATTTCAGTGTTCATCCGTGTTGTAGCGTGCATTTGAATTTCATTCCTTTTTATGGCCAAATGATATTTTGTTACATAGATATACCTTACTTTATCCATTAATCTATTGATGAGCATTTGGGTTGCTCCCATTTTTAGCTATGATGAGTCATACTATGTAAACATCTGAGAATAGGTCTTTGTGTGGACGTGTTTTCGGTTCTCTTGGACATAAATAGTACTGGAATTGCTGCGTCATATGGTAACTCTCTGTTTAACATTTTGAGGAACTGCCCAGATATTCTCCAAAGTGGCTAAACCATTTTACAATCCCATCAGCCATGTATGAGGGTTTAAATTTCTCCATATCCTCACTAACACTTATTATTGTCCTTTTTATTATAGCCATTCTAGTGGGTGGAAAGTAGTATCTTGTGACTTTGATTTGTGTTTCCTTAGTGACTAAGGACAGAGCATTTTTGAATTGCTGTATGTGTATCTTCTTTGGAAAATCTATTCAAATTGTTTTCCCATTTCCTAATTGGGCAAATTTTAATTATATTTTACTATATTATTAATTATATTTTTGTAAATGGATATGTTATATAAGTATATGTATATATTGGATTGAGAGATTATTATGCCAAATGTAGAAATGAATTATTGTTTCTAGAAATCGAGTTGAATTTAGCAAATCTATATTTAATTTGGAAAATAAGACCACACTTATAACTGTGGGCATCCTACGGAAATATGTTATTATAAAATCCCTCTATAATAACTCAAAGAACTTTAGGAGTTAAATAATAATAATTATACCTAATGCTTACTGACTGAATACTTACTATGTGCCAGGCATATGATGTATAAATATATACATATTATATATGCATCAATTGCATAACTATATAAATTATATATAAATATAAATATGATGTAAATGTATTTGTATTACTTATATCTAGTTGGGTTTGTCTTTTTATTGACTTGTAAGAGTTTTTTATATACTCTGAATACAAGTCTCTTATCAGATATATAATTTGCAGATATTTCTCCCATTCTATAGGTTATCTTTTTCTTGATCGTGTCCTTTGAAGCACAATTTTTTTAAATTTTTATAAAGTCCAGTTTATCTACTCTTTTGTCACTAAGTGTTTTGATATCTTATCTAAGAAACCATTGTCTGATCCAAGGTCACAAAGATTGATGCCAGTTTTCTATGAGAGTTTTATATATTTAGTTCTACCTATAGTTCTAGAATCCGTTTTGAGTTAATTTTTGGATATGGTGTGTATTAGGAATGCAACTTTATTTTTTTGCTTGTGGCTATCCAGTTTTAGCAGTGCTATTTATTGAAAAGACTGTTCCTCCCCTATTTAATGGTCTTGGCACTCTGTCAAAAATCAGTTGATGTGAATGTAAGGCCTTATATCTGGGCTCTTAATTATATTACATATAATTCCATATACCTGTGTTTATATCAGTAATCCACTGTTTAATTACTATACCTTTGTAGTAAGTTTTAAAATCAGGGCATATCCTCCAGCTTTATTCTTCTAGATTGTTTTGGCAATTCTAGGTTCTGTGTTTCCATTTGAATTTTACAATCACATTCTCAATTTCTGTAAAATTTTTGATAGGGATTTTGTTGAATCTGTAGATAAAAATTGAAGAATATTTTCATCTTACTATTAAGTCGTTCAAACTAGTAACATGGATCTTTCAATTTATCTAGATATTCTTTAATTTCTTTCAATGATATTTTATGATTTTCAGAATATAACTCTTAGACTTTGATTTGAAGTACTTCACTTTTTTATGATATTGCAAATGAATTGGTTTTATATTTGGATTGTTGATTCCTCAGGTATAACAGTATACTTGATTTTTTTATATTGATGTTGTATTCTGCAACCTTGTTGAATTTTATTCTAAAAGATGTTTTGGGGTTTTTTTGTAGATACCTTCAGATTATCTATATACAAGATCATGTCATCTACCAATAGAGGTAGTTTTACTTCTTCCTTTCCACCCAAATGCCTTTTTATTCCTTGCCTAATTATCCTAGCTAGAATTTCCAGTTCAGTGTTGAAGTTGTCTTGTTCCTGATCTTTGGGGGAAAACTTTCAGTCTTTGACCATCAAGTATGTTTTTAGTAGTTGTGTTTTTTGTACATAGCCTGTATCAGGTTGAGGAAGTTCCTTTGTGTTCTTACTTACTTTGTTGAGTGTTTTATCAGGAAAGGATGTTGGACTTTTTTAAATGCTTTTGTAGTATCTATTGAGATAATTGTGTGGGTTTTGTCCTTAATGCTATTAATATGGTCTTTTAGGGGCACCTAGGTGGCTCAGTCTGTTCAGTGTCCCAACTCTTGATTTCAGCTCAGATCATGATTTCAGGGTTGTGGGGTTGGCCTTGCATTTGCATTGAGCATGGAGCCTGCTTAAGATTCTCTCTCTCCCTTTACCGGCCCCACTCTTAAAGGAAAAAAAAAAAATATATATATATATATATATATATATATATATAGTCTTTTACATTGACTGATTTTCATGTTAAACCAGCCTCTCATTCCTAGCATAAATTTCACTTGGTTATAGTGGATAATCGTTTTTACATGTTACAGATTCTGTTTGCAGGTATTTTATTAATCCTTTTACATCAGTATTCGTAAGAAATCTTAGTCTGTAGTTTGCTTGTCTAGTTTTGGGATCACAGTAATACTGACTCCATAGAATGATTTGGAAAGTGTTCATTTTTCTCTTATTTTTTGGAAGAGTTTGTGAAAGATTGATGTTATTTTGTCTTTAAACATTTGGTGCACTTCACCAATGATGCATACTGTGTGGCAGCTTTTCTTTGTGGGAAGTTTTTCAATTGCTAATTCAATCTCTTTACCCTTACAAGTCTATTCAGATTTTCTTTTTCTTCTTTAGCCAGTTTTGTGTCTTTCTAGGAATGTATTCATTTAATCTAGGCTACTTAATTTGTTAGCATACAGTTGATAACAGCACTCTCTAGGATCCTTTTCATTTCTCTTAGGCCAGTTCTGATATCTCTTCTTTCATACTTGATTTTATTAATTTGAATGTTACCTCCCACCCCATGGTCAGTCTAGATAAAATTTTGTTAATTTTATTGATCTTTCAAAGAACCAATTTTTAGTTTTATTAATTTTCTTTATTCTTTTTCTATTTTCTATCTCATTTACTTCCTTGCTAGTGTTTACCATTTTCTTCCTTCTGCTTACTCTACATTTAGTTTTATTTTTTTAGTTTTAAAGTATAAAATTAAATTATTGATTTAATATCTTTCTTCTCAATAAAAGCATTTACAGCTACAGAATTTCCTCAGATCACTGCTTTTTGTTGCATTCATACAATTTGGCATATTATGTTTATTTTTTTGTGTGTATCTTCTCCTAATTTCCCTGGTTGATTTCTTTTTGATCCACTGGTTATTTAGAAGTGTGTTGTTTGGTTTGCACACATTTATGAATTTCCCAAAGGTCTTCCTATAACTGATTTCTGTTTTCATTTCTTTGTGGTTAGAGAACATGCTCTCTATGATTTCAGGGATTTTTTAAAAGGCTTATTTTATGGCATAGCATATAGTCTATCCTAGAGAATGTTCTGTGTGCACGTAAGAAGGATATGTACTCTGCCGTTGTTGGGTGCAATGTTCTATAGATGTCTGCTCCATCTAGTTGGTTTATAGTATTGATCAAGTCTTCTGTTTCCAGGTTGATGTTGGACCTAGTTCTTCTCACTGTTGAAGGTGCGGTATTGTAGTTTCCAAACATTGTTGTGGAACTGTTTCACGTTTCAGTGCTACCAATTTTGCCATATGTACTCAGAGTCATACGTACTTAGAGGTTGTATTAGGTGCACATATATTTATACATACTTATGTCTTCCTAATTGTCTGACTTTTTTTATCATTTAGAATGTTCTTCTTTGTCTCTACTGACAATTTCTTTCTTAAATTCTGTTTTGCCTGATACTAGAATAGCCACTCCAGCCCTCTTTTGATTTCTGTTTGTGTGGTTTATTTTTTTCATCCTCTTTAATTTTTTTTGTCTTTAAATCTAAAATGTGTCTGTTATAGACAACATACAGCTGGATCATTTTTTTCCCCATTCTGATAATCTGTGTTTTCTGTTTGGAGCATTTATCTACATTTAAAATAATTACTGATGGGGTAGAATTAAGTCTACAGTGTGGTTTTGTTCTTTTTTTTTGTTTTTATTTTTGTTTTGTTTTTTGAGGGAGAGAGGGCAGGAGAGAGGGAGGAACAGAGGGAGAAGGAGAGAGAAAGTCTTAAGCCAGCTCCATGCCCAGCATGGAGTCTGATGCAGAGCTCCATTTCACTTATCTCACAACCCTGAGATCATGACCTGAGCCAAAATCAAGAGTTGGACGCTTAACTGACTGAGTCAGCCAGGCACCCCAGTTTTGTTTTCTTTTGTTTTCTTTTTTTTTTTCAGATTTTATTTATTTGAGAGAGAGAGAACTTGAGGTGGGGAGAGGCAGAGGGAGAGGGAGAAGCAGACAAGCAGACTCCCTACTGAGCAGTGAGCCCAGTGGGGCTTGATCCCAGTACCCCAGGATCAAGCCCTGAACCAAAGGCAGATGCTTAACCAACTGAGCCACCCAGGCACCCCCCAGTTTTGTTTTCTTTATGTCTGATATATCTTTTTGTTTTTTTATTCCTTTATAGCTCACTTTTTCTAGTTAAATTAATATTTTTGCTCACTTTTTCTAGTTAAATTAATATTTTTCACTATACTATTTTAATTCCCTTTTTCTTTTTATATACTTTCTTTGAGTTGTTCTCTTAGTAGTTACCTTGAGAATTAAAGTTAACATTTTAACTTAAAATAATCTAATTTAGATTAATATCAGCTTAATTTCAGTAGTATATTAAAACTTTGCTATAATACAGCTTTTTTTTTTTTTTTAAGATTTCATTTATTTATTTGACAGGGAAAGAGAGATCACAAGTAGGCAGAGAGGCAAGTGGAGAGAGAGGAGGAAGCAGGCTCCTCGCTGAGCAGAGAGCCTGATGCGGGGCTCGTTCCCAGGACCCTGAGATCATGACCTGAGCCGAAGGCAGAGGCTTAACCCACTGAGCCAGCCAGGTGCTCTTTTATCCTTTATGCTGTTATTGTTTTTCAGATTATAGCATTATACATTATAAGCTCATCAACACATTTTTGTAATTATTTCCTTATGAAGTTGTCTTTTAAATCAGATGGAGGAGTTACCAAAAAAAAAAATACTGTCTTTTATATTTACCTATGTAGTTACCTTTTCTCCTGCTCTTTATTTCTTCACATAGATTTGAGTTACTGTCAAAATGCCCTTTTGTTTCAAACTGAAGGACTCCCATTAGTTTTTCTTGAAGGGCAGATCTGCTAGTTATGATCTCTGTTATCACTTATCTGGGAATATGTTAATTTCTCCTTCCTTTTTAAAGGATAGTTTTGCTGCATGTTGAATGATAGGTGAGTCTTCTTTTAGCACAAAATGTTGAAAGCCTATACCTACTAACTTTTGACCTCCCAAGATTTCTGATGAGAAGTCTGTTGTTAGTCTTACTGAGAATCCTATGTGACATGTTGTTTTTCTCTTGCTGCTTTCAAGATTCTTGGTCTTTGTCTTTCAATAGTTTGACTATGATATTTCTAGATGTGGATCTTTTTGAGTTTATCCTTTTGGAGTTTGTTTAGCTTCTTGGATGTGCATATTAATGTTTTTCATCAAATTTGGGGAGTTTAGGGCCATTATTTACTCAAATATTTTTTTCTCTCTTTCTCTCTTTTCTCTCCTTCTGGGATTCCCATGCATATGATAGTAAAGTTGGTATCCCATACATCTCTGAGGCTCTGACATTCTTCTTTTTTCTTTCTGTTCCTCAGACTAGGTAATCCCAATTTACTTATCTTAGAAGTTCACTGATTCTTTTCAAATCTCTTGAACACTTCTAGTTAATATTATACTTTTAAACTCTGGAATTTGTATTTTATTAATAATTTCTGTTTTTATTGATATTTTCTATTTGCTGTGACATATATATATATATATATGTATATATATATATATTTTTTTTTTTTTTTTTTATCTAGTAAATCTAATGTCTGGGCTTTCTCAGGGATAATTTCTGTTGACTTATTGGATTCCTCTGTAGGGTACTTTACTGCTCCCTTTTGTGTATCATAATTTTTTGTCGATAACTAGACTAGAAATGGTATAATGTGGCACATCTGGAAATTAGATTTTCTACACCTGCTCCCCATGGCTTGTCATTTTTGTTATTGTTACTGTTAATATTTATTTAGTTGGTGACTTTCCTGGAGTAATTCTATATAATAAAGTCTGTATTTTTTGTGTTGTTTGACCACTGAGGTGTCTGTTTGGTCAGCTAATGGTTGGACAGAAAGTTCCTTAAATGCCTGGAACCAAGTTCTGCAGCCTTTCCAAGGGGTTCTGTGTGTGTGTTGGGATTTGTTTTCATTGCTTCAATAGGCAGTTTATAACTCTGCCTTACTTACACACTTCACTTTCTGCTTGCACAAACTGTCATGGTTAACCAGAGATGAAAAATTAGAGCTTTCTCTGGGCATACACACAGTCCTGCACATGTACATAGCCTTCTAGGTTTCCAGGAATGTTAGAGTTTTCAGAGTATCCTATAGACATGTCATTTCCCAATTTTGTCTTTTAATTTTTTGTCCAGTTCCTTATTCATCCTAACTCATATCATCACCTAAGTAGCCACTCACTGTTTTTGCCAAATGCCCTCAGGATACAGCTGTACACACTGCTGGCTCTGAGTACACCAAATAAAGACAAGCCCAGAGAAATGAAGTTGACGGACTTTTCGGGAGCTGCCACATAGGTCATATAGTGGCGCTTCGCTGGTATAGGGCTTTGGAGGCACTTTGAACCCATTCTTCCCTATCAGGTGACTGCTAGCCTGCTAGGTTTTGGTTACCATAGTTGTGAGTCTGTGTTTAAGGCTGCCATAGAGCTGGCAAGAGGCTAATGGGAATGGGACAGGTTAAAACTCCACAAAGCTTGCAGTGTTTGCCAAGTTTCAGCTGGGTTTTTTTGTGAATACATGCTTCTTGGATTGTTGTAGTGCTTTGGCTAATTTTCATACTTCCTAAAAAAGTTGAGTTTGACCACTTTTGTCAGTATTCCTGCCTTTATGGAAGAGCCAAATTTTCTCCCCCTTTCCAAAAGTGCTTCTCCTCTACTCATTTGTTCATAAGCTCGTTTTCCATTTGCATCTTAAAAATTCTATGTGCCAATTCCTATTTTTCCATTTGAAATACTGTTTGGTAAGTTTTATAGCATCTTAGTTACATGTGTACATCTCCATACATAACACAATTAAAATTATATAGTAACATAGGGACGTTTTCCGTTAAGCTTTTTCATTATCTTTCTGTTATTCTTATCTTCTTTCCCACTAAGCCAAATGCTCACATGTGTGTACATGAACTTTCCCTAGAATATTTGGATTGACATTAGAATTGGAAATAGATGAGCATCAGTGCTTAAGATGAGCAGTGAATTATTGATGTCTAGCTATTAACAACCTGAAAAGCTTTTCTCTTTACATTTATAAACTGATTACTCAAGTTTCTTTTACAAAGTCTTTCCTAATTAACTCTGCCTGTAGTCATTTCAGTAATCCCTCCACCTTTAAATATAAACTGCAGTAATCAGATGGGCATACATGTTAAGATACATATATAAGCTGTCACCTTGGCCTAATGTCAGTTTCCCACCTAACTTCCCAGTTAGGTGTCCTCAACAAATTATGACTAAGAAGCTAATATGAAGAAAATGCTTTGATGATCTTCTTCAGGTGCCTTCTTTTATAGAAATACCAAGTTTTTAACACCCTCCTTTCAGCATACCTTAAAGAAGGTCACAGTGAAACCAAGCAGCCTCATATTTACTTGGTTCCATGAAGGCCTCTAACTTCAAAATTAAATATGTAAATTTACAGATTAAAAGCATAGGCTTAGGAGAAAAGCAGACCTGCTACTGTCTAGAATCTTCCAAACTGATTTAGACAAATAAAAATTATTTTAGTTTATAATTAAAGAAATTAAAGGCATAATAAATACTAAATCGGGTAGTAGTTATGAATGTGTGCGTATGTTTACAAATACGCACACACATATACATAGAATATGCTTTAGGGCACCTGGGTGGCTCAGTCGGTTGAGTGTCCAACCCTTGGTTTCGACTCAGATCATAATCTCAGGGTTGTGAGATCAAGCCCTGCTTTAGGCTCCACACTCAGTGGGGTGTCTGCTTGAGATTCTCTCTCCCTCTGTTCCTCCCCCCACTCATGTGCTTTCTCTCTCTCTAAAAAAAAAAGAATATGTGTATATATGCTGTGTGCTTAGCACATCCCTGGCATATAGTAAATATTAAATAAATGGTAGATACACATATTTCTGGATATGTCTAGACGAATACACACATACCTATAGCACAGCAGATTATTAAATAACAATAGATGTGTATTGATGCTGAGAAAAGACTCAAACTGAGATTTATATACTTGCTTTAGAACTAGTACCTTTAAAACTTTGGTTGAATAAAACTAAGACATCTAAATGTAAGGTGTTGTTTTTATGTAAAATATTTCATAAAACAAAGATTATTATAAATGTATTAATTTCTGCTAAACTTCAAAAATAAAGATTTTTAGTATATAATGTTTGAAACAGTATATTTTTCTTAATTTTATTCTAAGCATTTTCAGGTCAAGAACCATAGGCTGCATTTCTTTGTCTTTCCCATACTGTGTACACTGCCATATATATAGCACACACTTGAGATATTTATTATATGAACAAGATATTAATTAATTCATATTTTTAGAAATTGTTTATAATTTTAATGAATTCTGTTAATAAATTTAACAAATGTATTTAGGAGTGCTCTTAAGTAGTTCTCAGAAGTTTCTGTAATATCAAGGACTGCAACTCTTTGTACTTAGGGTTGGTGGCCAGGAAATCCTAAAGATGCTATTAAGCATCAAAAAGAGATTTAAATTTCGTTCTCAAAAGACTTGTCTCCAGACCTTACATTACTTTTAAGTACCATGTCTGTTATCTCTGTAATGCATGTTTAAGCACAGAGATGTACACCTGTGCTTCACTCTAAAAGAAAACAATAAATTATTATTTTAGAATTTAATACGAGCATACACCCTGGTACTATGTATTAGCAACTTAAAAGTAGATAAATGAAAGAGTAACTTGTACAAATACTAAAGGTATCCCTTTTCTGAAAAGGGCTACCAGACCAAAAACAATGAAACAGCCAATAAAACATAAGCTCTCTTAGAGCATGGATTTTTGTCGATATGGTTGGCTGCTAGCTTGCTAGCCTGTAAGAGTAGCTCAGGCACAGTAGGGACGTCATAATTACTGCTAGGTGAACAGATATGATTTTTCAATTGTGCTTGTTTTTCTATTTTAAAAATTTTACCTAATCCTCTCAAGAGATTGTAGGAAAACCTAAGAAATGTTTGCTCTGACTCCCAGTTACAGTTTGAGCATGTGCTTTTTGATAAAATGACAAAGTAGATGTTAAATTACTCAAATCTTGAGCTAGTCAACATTTCAGTGAAAGAAGAAGAAAGCTAAACAAGATAAGTAAAATTAACAGGAAAGGAGGAACAGGTTTACTTTTTTTTTTTTAAGTTTTGACAGTTACACTTTGTTATAAGATTTGGCTTTATATTTCTTACCCATTCAGTTGCATACTTGATATGTGCAAAAAACAAGTGTGCATGTTTTATAAAGTAGATCATTGAAATAAAGTATTACCTAATCTTTAGGTATGTTGGAATCACCTGGAAGGCTTGTTAAAACACAGATTGCTGGGCCCATCCCTAGAATGTATGATTTTAGCTGCTCTGGAATGGGGTCCAAGAATTTGCATTACTAACAAACTTTTAGGTAACATTGCTGTTGCTGGTTTGGAGACCACACTTTTGGGACCCTAATTGAAACCAGTGATTCATAATTCTCCCTTTGCTATCCCTCCTAAGAAAGAAATTAAAGTACACTGTCATTTTTCTTCACTAACAAAAAAAAAAAAAAAAAAATTTGTAGTCAAGTCCAAAAGAATTTGCATCATTCTCTTGATTTTTTAAAACACATCTCGATGAAAAGATACATTTTGGAGCCTTTTTAAGTGAAGCACTAATGATTCACTGTAACAAAATGTATGAATTATGATTTCCAGTAAGAAAAGTTTATACTAATCATCGTATAAAATGAGTAGCTTTATTTGTGAAGTCCAAAGGTCAAGTCATTCATATTTGTCAAAGAAGTAGTATTTCCAAATGGTAATTCAGA
Source organism: Potos flavus (assembly GCA_028534135.1). NCBI lineage: Eukaryota > Metazoa > Chordata > Mammalia > Carnivora > Procyonidae > Potos > Potos flavus. Next base: position 25,415,391 of record CM052886.1, read on the forward strand.
AGAAATGTTTTATTGTTGTTCTTTATTTATTACCAGGAGGCTTTTCCTGTGTAGTGTTGCCCCAGTCAAACAAGCTTTTCCAATCCATGGATGATCACAAATAATACAGCTACACTATTATCCAACAAATTAATATTTTGAATTTACTTTAAAATCTATGAATGCTGTTCTTTTGGAAGAGTTATTGGAGTGCCTGGTATAATAGAATTTTAAAGCTGGAGGGTATACCACATAGCATCTGGTCCAGACCCCTTAGTTTACAAACATCCAGTGTGAGTGTTTTGTGATATACTTCAGCCTTGGAGGCCCCAAACAGGACTGGAAACTCAACATTTTGATTCCTAGTTTGATAGTCTTTCCATTACCCTAGTTACTTTACCAGAAGGTATTTGGATCAAATATTTGATGAAGTGTATAAGATTCACATATACTAGCATTATATGGCAGGTTAGAAACAGATAGTTTGTCTGGTACAGGGACAATAAACTTTGTGCAATTATTTACTTTTTTATCTCTGTTTTCTTAATTTATTATTATCCAGATAAGATCAGTTAAAAATAACAGGACCTTGGTTTCTTTTTTATAAATATCTTTCAGGTATCTTACGTAGTACTTATGGAAATAATCATAAGAGACCATATATATTCCTGCCACATGATGCTTAAATAGGGCTGTATGTTTCTTTATTCTTTGCATGAAATAAAATATAGGTCCAGTGTCACTCTTAGTAAAGTAGTCTTTGGATATTCAGTAATGTGCTGCTGTGCAATTCAGAATTTGTTGTTAAATTTGGTTTCCTGCTAACATTTTTTAATCTGCTCTTTTTTTCTATTTTCATAATAACAGTCAAATATCCTATAATTGACATTATTGAGGAATGAGACTTTCTTAAAGCTTATTTTACTTATTAAGTAATTACTGGGGGCAGTGGGCAGACAGAGCCAGGGCAGGAAAGGGGGCCCACATGGAGGCTGGCTGGCTGCAGCATGGCTCATGAGCGTGCACACTGATGCTCAAGTGTATGGTGCTCTGTGAGACAGGATCTGTCTGTCTGTGGTGGGCAAGACATGCTTATCCTGAGCTCTGTGCCGCTGACACCTTCCTGGAGGAGTGGGGCCCACCATCTTCGGTGCACTCAGCCTCAGCGTGGAGAGCAGGCAGCACCTCGTGAGGCTCTGTGACACAACGAGTATGATCAGATAGGAAGACTATGGTCATCTAAGGCCTTTAGCTTATCCAATGATTGTTGTCTTCCTTATATGCTGCTCTGTGGCCTCACTTCAAAATGTAAAGGAGGAATGGGCACCAGAACTTAGAGAATACACACTAAATGTGCCTCATTTAATAGGAACTCAGACTGATCTGTAAGGTGACCCCAGAGGTTTAGCAAGACTGAATAATATGAAAGAAAAACCTGTATGTGTAGAACAAGGACAGAAACTAGCAAAAAAGACAGGAGCTCCCAGGTGGAAAGTTCAGCTTTAACCCAGAAAGGATTGCAAACAGTGTGTGATGAGGCTTTCATAGCTATTTTAACTCCAAAGAAACACACAATTAAAAAAAAAAAAAAAAAAAGGATCAAGATGTATAAACTATTGTTTGATTATATGAGAAATATCTTCAGTGGCCAAGGAAATGGTCCATCTCTCTCAGAAAGCAGTTGAAGTGCTACAGCTATACCCAGACCTCTTCTAAATAGTGAAGAAGTTTACAACTGAAAAGAAGGGGATGGGGGTGGGGGGAAATCTCCGACCTCAGAGTTTTACAAATTCATTAAGAATGTTTCCTAAATCCTAAATCCTAATTCCTTGCTGCTATTCCAAGCAGCAAGGAACAGCATCTAAGACACAATCTGTTATAAATATTTTGTTTCAGCTGAAAGTTACAGTCTCCCAGACTGTTTCAAAGTTTAAAAAGTTGTAGTCCCATCATGTTGTAACTACATAAAAAACAGTGCTGTAAGTGGAGCTGCCTGGCTTAAACCATACTCTTTTCTGCACAGTCCTTACAGAATCTGCGAAAAGAAATATCTCCTCCCTTTGCTCCAATTAATTGTAACAACATGCACGAGCATGTGAGTCGCTTTCTATTCCAGTATACCCAGAGTGGTAAAATCACAAGACCAGCCACTTAGCCGGAGGTCACTCTAAGGATAGAGGAGAGGGCCATTCGTAAGGAGAAAATACATAAAATAAAAAATTTAAAAAATGTCTTATTATCACTTGGGCACAAATTAGGTTTATGTAACCTAAATATTTCTATGTAAAAGCTTAATGTGCTTTCTTAAAGAATGCCAAATGTATAATAAGGTCATAAATGCCTTTATCATGAGCGCTAAACTGTACACATTTTAGTTAATGTGCTTTTAACTGTAACAAGGCAACTGGAAAAAAAAATTACTGAGATGTTACTTTTTTTTTTTAATATTTTTTTAAAGATTTTATTTATTTATTTGACAGAGAGATCACAAGTACGCAGAGAGGCAGGCAGAGAGAGAGGAGGAAGCAGGCTCCCTGCTGAGCAGAGAGCCCGATGCAGGTCTCCATCCCAGGACCCTGAGATCATGACCTGAGCTGAAGGCAGAGGCTTAACCCACTGAGCCACCCAGGCGCCCCGAGATGTTACTTTTTGTTTCACCTTACGTTAATTGGTCATAATCCTACCAGTAACCATAAAAGTACCCTTAATAAGTCTTTGGCTGAGTACTGATGTACCCACGTTTGGGATAAAACTCCATAAGGAAAGAACCATCAGGAATTAGTAGGCTACACATCAAAATGGGAACAATTCACATTCCTGACAGCCAGGTTGGAAAAACCTTCTAATATATGGGGCATCAAGTAGAATTATCAGGAGGATCACACCCTGGTAGTGGGGGTTACTGAGCCCTAGACTAAAATCCTCCTGAATCCACTCTAACACAACTTAAAATCAAACCTGGAAAGGGTCAAACTGATAAGGGAAAAACTGTACTCTAAGATGGCCGACCAAACCAGCAAGGGAATTCCAGTCCCTGTCTCAAAGGCCTTCCGGGTTCTTCTTCCCTACCCCATTTCCCACACACGCTGAAAGTACCAAGTGTGCAGAAGTAGAAGGGTATAAATTACCCTCCCTGCTTGTGCTCGGGCCTCAGACCTTTGGAGAATACTCTCCTCTGAGCCCACTGGTGTTAAATAAACCTCTGATCCTCCAAAGTCTCCAAGTGCCGCTTGGTTCTTCCATCAGGATCCAGTCCAGGTCCCATAACAAAACTAATCTCAAGTAACTACATGCCAGAAAAAGGTCCAACACTCTTTAAGGGAATACAAGAAAATCCAGCATTCACCAAAGTAAAATTCACATATATTAGTTTTCTAGGGCTATTATAACAAATAACCACAAACATGGTATGGCTTAAAACAAGAGAAGTTCATTCTTTCACTATTCGAGAGGGCAGAAGTCTGAAATCAAGTTAAGCTAGGAAAAAAGCAGAGGGCAGGTGGTGGGATCCAGATGCATGTTGGGTGCAGCCTGGCACAAAGAAGTTCTCCAGTGACGGTAGAGCCAGCTGAGGCAATCGGAGAGGAGAAAGTACTCAGGTGTCTGAGTTTATTCAGCATAACTTAGCCTGTTGAATGACTTGGGACCATTATGAAGATTGATTCTTAGATTATATTAGAGCTGAAGTTACAAGAAACCTCTGCTACTAAACAATACTGGTTAATGTTCCTTCAGTACACTGGTTTCAAGAACCATTGAGACTTCTTCAGAGACAACAATAATAATGAAAAATCCCTCAGAAGATAATACAAAGAGGAATTCACCTAAATGTCTTACAACAGCCTGACAGACTCTGCTTTATTAAACCAAGAAATTGTCTCTGGCAAGCACTGCTTGGAAGACTGAAAATGAATGTCAGGAAATAAATGAATAAATAAATAAATAATTTCTAAACAAACAAACTCACAGTGGCACCTCCCTCATGCCTGTACCCAAGCAGTTTGGCAAACTTTGAGAAGAAGGAACTCTGTTTCAGCTGTGTGAATCATGGACGAAAGTTGACCATTTCCCAGACCTGTCATTACCAACATGGGCATATAAATGAATGTTTTTAAACTTCTCTCACAGAAAGATATCATAACTCCTCTGTCAGCTCAAGATATTGATGAAGATACTCTGTCACATAAGTGCCAGAGCATTGTGTGGTATGTTGTAAAAGATACTCATCACAAGAATGGTCAAGACAAATGACAAGACCTACCGGAAGACAGAGAAAAGATAGATGCAGTATTAATTTAAAACACACCTCTTGGTGGGATTGCATCTCCCAACATTTTTTGGGTTTTGTTTCAGATTTATTTATTTATTTATTTATTTGAGAGAGGGAGAGAGAGCATGAGTGGGAGGGAGAGAGAGAATCCCAAGCAGACTGAGCTTAGAGGCCCACGAGGGGCACCATCTAAGGACCCTGAGGTCACAACCTGAGCCAAAACCAAGAGTCAGACGTTCAACCGACTGTGCCACCAAGGCACCTCTCTCAACTTTTTTATGGAGCTTTACTTTATCCTAAAACAGTGAGATTATAACAAAATGTAATTGGAGATGGGGAAGACAATTTATATAGAATTCACTGCAAATCAAAATAAGCAGAGAAGTTTACTGTGTATACTAAGATGCTCAAAAGAGAGTAAGTGGTCCTCAAATGAGAAGATGGCATGTTGAATGAAAACACACACTGGAATATAAAGCAGATTATCATAAGCCACGTGAGTTTTGTCAGGTACCTTCAGTATGATGAAGGAATGGTCATAACTCCACTGCCAGAATGTAGACTCGGCATGTGAAGCACACCAGTTCCTCACTGTATAGCAATTTTGCACTTAGAAGTCAGTAATGGTATGATGATGACGTTCTCCAAACACTGTTTCTTTGCTTTAAGGGACATAGCCTCCCCAACCATCACCCTCCTAAGGATGTTCGTGACAAGGCCGTTGTTTCTACATTAGGAGATAATATTATAATGGTGTTGGATGCAGTACTGTAAGCTGGTAAGGACCCGAAATAGCTAGAAGTGAGGTATTGGCCATTTGGGGTGCCATGAGAGGCTGTAGTGAGTGATCCAGCCAACACCATCTGGCCGTAGAACTGTATTAGTCTGCCAGGACTGCTGTAACAAACTGCCATCAACTGAGGGCTTCACCAAAAATGTATGTGCTCACAGTTCTAGAGACTAGAAGTCCAAAATCAAGTAGCCAGTTGGGTCGGTTTCTCCTGACACCTCTCTCCTTGGCTTGCAAGTAGCTGCTTTCTCACAGTGTCCTCCTGTGTCCTTTTTCTCTGTTCACATGGGCTCCTGCTATTTCTTCCTCTTTTTTATAAGGACACCAGTCCTGTTGGATTAGGGCCCCACCCATATGACCTCATTTGACCTTAAGTATCTATTTAAAGGCCCTATCTCCAAACTATCTCCAAATAAAGTTGCCTGGTGAGGGCTTCAACCTATAAATTGCCCGGGGTCGGGGGGGTGGGGGAGCGGTGAGGTGGAGGGGGACACAATTCAGTCCACAACAGGGATGTAGAGAGTGGAATTTATTTACCAGGACTGGAAGGCCACGTAGAACTGGTGTGCTATATTTGATTATATGAGGAGGACAATCCATGGGTACTTTATTTTTTTATTTAATTTAATTTATTTATTTATTTGACAGAGAGAGAGAGAGACCACAAGTAGGCAGAGAGGCAGGCAGAGAGGGGGGGGGAAGCAGGCTTCCTGCTGATCAGGGAGCCCGATGTGGGGCTCAATCCCAGGACCCTGAGATCATGACCTGAGCCGAAGGCAGAGGCTTAATCCATGGGGTACTTTAATAGGAAAATGGAAATGTAGGATCTTCTAGATCTTTTGGACACCTGTACCTCTGAAGGAACTCAACTTTCATCACTTGACCCTGGTAGACAATTCAGGAAAGGTTTTCTGACTCCAGTTGGATGAATTCCACATTATCAAAATCCACACAAGGCCACGAGCTTGATGTGGGACTTCCTGAATGATTCTCTTGCCTAAGCTGAATCTCTCCTGCTCTTCTTCCCAGCATCCACCTCTGAGTCCAGAGAAATAAGCACACACGGCCTTCCTACTTCTTTAAGATTCATCAGAGTTGTGCTGTTTCCATGTACCAGGGCCAGGATGAGGAACAGCAGCATTGGATCCTTACAGTTTTCTAGGACTGGGTTTCAGGTTCCTGAAAGGAGCACAGTGGGCCTGTAGGTGACCCAGGATTGTTGGTCCTCTCGGCACAGTCAGCGCTTAAGTAGTGCCACCCAAAAATGTGTCTGATTTTTCATGAGGGATTAGGATCTCTGTCCGTCCTTTCCTCTCTGCTGCTTCTTCCCCAATGTTTGATTCTAGACTGAGATGCCCTATAAATGTATTTAATTTTGAGAAAAAAAAATGTAACTCGGGACGCCTGGGTGGCTCAGTTGGTTAAGCAGCTGCCTTCAGCTCAGGTCATGATCCCAGGGTTTGGGATCGAGTCCCGCGTCGGGCTCCTTGCTCGGCGGGGAGCCTGTTTCTCCCTCTGCCTCTGCCTGCCTCTCTGCCTGTTTGTGCTCTCTCTCTCTCTCTGACAAATAAATAAATAAAATCTTTAAAAAAAAAAAATGTAACTCAAGTTACTAAATTTCTCTGTGCATAAAATTTCTCACTTATGAAATTAAAATAATAATTCATACCCTGACAGAATTGTCCTACAGATTGTGTAAGAACTTACGTAAGCCACTAGCATTGTACCTAGAACATGGCAGGCGCTCAGAACATTTTCATTAGCTTTCTTCTTCTGTGATAGTACCAGGTAGGAGAATAAAGGAGAAAAGGTTTTGAGATGAGAGAAGGAAAGGAAGAGTTAAAAGTTCCACTTTTACATAAGTGATTTGGTGTCAATACACTCAAAGTCATAAGAGATTTGTGAACTTGAAACAACAGCGTGCATTACGCGTTGTGAATTTGTGCTAAACTGTACAGTTGGAAGGGCATTTGTACCGTTTGACTTAAATTATTATTACTGCCCTTATACCATATAGTGACAGCAGGTAATTCCAGATTTATCCATTAAAATATCCCAGTTAATGTGTTAATAGATATTGTAAATTAATTAAAAGGCACCCTTCAGGGTTTTGTGACCTGTTATGGCATCTCCTACTTAAAACCCTTTTCACTTCCCATTGCCTGTAATATGAGTATGAGCTCCTGCAGCGTGCATGATCTGGCCCCTACTTACCGTGAGGTAAGTAAGAGTAAGAGTAGCTGCACTACTTACGGCCTCACCTTCCCCCACCTGGCCAGCTAGGCTCTTACCTCTAATTCAGGCTCCCACCGTATTGGACTATTTTGGGTTTCTCTTCCCTGGACTCTCACTCATGAGATACAATCTGCCCGAGACACACTTTCCATCTCTTCACCTGGCCAGTTCCTGATTATCCTTTATTCTCCTGCAGAGCCTAAATGAGGTAACCCTTCTAGAAAGGATCCTATTTATTGTTGTATATTTAGCCCCTAGCCTAGTACTAGGCACATTAGGATTTCAGTACATACTTGTTAAGTAAGTGAATCAGTACTCAACCTAAATGCAAAGGATTATAATGATAATTTTTCTTTACATATATAGTTGTATAACCTGTTAATTTTTTTTCATTAAGCAGGCTCCATGCCCAGTGTGGGGCTTGAACTCAAAACCCTGAGATCAGGACCTGAGTCAAGATCAAGAGTAGGATACCTAACCCACTGAGCCACCCAGGCACTGCCTGTTAATTTTCAAATCCCATTTAAGTAGGAAAAGAAATAGTTTATTCTCTGGTACACATACTATGTCCTACGTTATACAATGCATGACATATAAAATGGATTAAGGTCTGTGTCCTTCTTGTAACTGCTCTAAGGGATTTGTTAAGTTTCTGTGCATTCATTCATTTTGATTTTACTTTTTAAAAAATAAAAAAAAATAAAATACAGTGACTACAACACAGAATTCTTATAGAAAGGCTTTTCTCTTAAATTTGTATCTAGTGAAAATAACCTTATTAAGAGTGTTTTAAAAGTAGTCAAAAGATTTAGATTATGGATAGAAAATACCAAAGAGCATGTGTTTGTGGGGAAATATATCTTAAAAAGAAGCATTAACAGTAAACCAAGTGATCACAATGAAGTTATGTAATCAGGTTGTTTCATTGCTCTTTCCTTTTTATAAAATTGTTGACATTCTGAAGAATTTTTTTTCGGACATATCTGCTCAGAGATGGGAGAATGGGATCTGAAGGTAGTATAAAACAATTCTAAGAAAGTGAATGGTGTGTGAGCCTTTTTTTTATTTGCTTCACAAGTAATTCACTTGTAAAAAAATTAACATCTGCTATTTTGAAGCTAATCTTAGTGTATTGAATGCTCTTAACCATTTCTCAATCCCACAGTCTTTTATCTTGCTTCTCCTGCTGTGTTCCCACCACCCCTGATCCCATTAGCAAACCTTGAGACAGCCTCAGACTTACCAAAGTACTGCTTTGGTTTCAGCTGCTCTTCTGCAAGAGGAAGTGAATGTTGGGGGTTTTCTCTGTGGTACAGTTGTGATAAAGCTGTGGTGGTCTTATCTCTCTCGTAGGTAGTGGCTCTTTATGACTACACAGCGAATCGATCAGATGAACTAACCATCCATCGCGGAGACATTATCCGAGTGTTTTTCAAAGATAATGAAGACTGGTGGTATGGCAGCATAGGAAAGGGACAGGAAGGTTATTTTCCAGCTAATCATGTGGCTAGTGAAAGTAAGTTTTATGCTCCCTTCCTGGTTTACTAATATGGTGTAACTGATAGTCCAAGATTTTATCATTTGCTACCCTTTAATTTGCTCTCTTTGTAACTTCTGCTTATGTTTACCAGTGGGTATTGCTTTTCATTCTCGTGATACAAAAATAAATAAATAAAAAGAGAGGGCAGTAATGCACTAGAAAGCAACTCCATTCTGAGATTGGAATATTTGCTTCGCAGACTTATCCCAGGGGCCCTGCCTGTCTGGCTCCCGACATTCTTCTTCAGCCCTCTTTGCCCGCCGCCTGCTCCGCACACAGTTAAGTCGGCTCTTCTCTGGCCACCGTGGCTCCTCAGTCCACAGGCACCGGCAGAACCTCTAGTTCCCCAAGTCCCATTCTTTGACTTTGCATACTTCAGTCCCAGCTGGAACCTGCTAAAACAAACCTGCAGTAGATTGTTTCATTCTCAGGTAAATAAAGTCCCCGTTTGTGAAAGGCCAAAGAAACGAGCTGGAGGAGAAATTCTACACAGGAGTTGGTGAGAGCTGTAGATTTACTACCAGGCCTTGAGAGGTGCAAATAGAACTGATCCGAGAGGCCGGAGATGAAATAGCTTTAAGACTGAAGAAAGGGGAGAAGTATAGCAATGCTTCTTCAGGAGAATGCGTCCTATCGACAGTTCCCTTGGTAGCGGGGTAGGAAAGCCCAGTACCCAAGGGTCAGGAAGACTCGACACTAATACCGATACGCCTCAGTTTCCTCCTGTAAAATGAGGAAGTTGAGCCCTGTCACCTCTAGGCTTCCTTCCAGAAACACTGAAATTGTATAGTTCTGGTTTAAAATGTAGTCTAGGCAGCCTTGAGAATACTCTATTTTGAATCATTAGTGTTAAGTCTTTTGTTTCTGCAAAGAAGAAATTATTATAAATAACAGTTGACTTTCAGGCTTGTCTGTGAAGCCCCATTTAACCCAAACTGGCTGAACAAAAGTACTATCTCTCCTAACCGAAGCTCTAGATTTTGAAAGCAAAGATGAAGGAAAACAGGAAGAATAATTTCTTTCATGAAGACTGGGTGCTGGGCTAGGCACAGATGAAATTAGTTCTCTTTCTGCACCCACCACCCTCTCTGCACCCTGGTACTTCCCAGGGCCCCCCTGCCCCACTCTCCAGGGCTCCCTGTCTCTGCAGCTCTTTCCCTCAGCTTATCTGCTGCTTTCAGCAAACTCCTCCCCTCAAAAGTGCTAAATGTCTCAAAAATTACCCACTTCTCTCCCTCGTAACAAAATTCTTCATTTCCTCCGTGCCACTGTTATAATTTTTCTTTGAGTAGTAAATGATTGATAGCTCTTAAGCTATTCTTAATGTTCAAAAGAGGATATGTAATGGAGAAAAATTAAGGCAGTGTGGAAGGAAGAAATTTTAGGACAAGTTAATTCCCAGTCATTTTTCATAAGCTCAGTACTTGCCACTTCCAGGTTGCCTCACATATCCCAGTTTCTTCCCTCCCCTTGCCAGTGACCAGCTTTCTCACTGGATCGGTAGCTCTAGTCAGCAGGAGTAGCTTCCATTTCCAAATCAAGAGAGGTGCCTGTGCAATCATAGTCGCCCCTGGAGTATATCTGTAATTTTAACTGGATATTACAGACTGGATATTACAGCCCGTTGTTTCTTCCAGACACGAGTGGAAACATTTAAACTCTTTTTTTCACTAGACGGTATAAAGATGATGAGTGTATTTCTAGAGAGGATGGTATTAGATTTTTAACTTTAAAAGTGAATCTAGTTAGTTTGCAGAAATAACCTCTTAAGCTTATGAGTCTTGAGAGGCTATAGACACTTCATCCACAGTGGGTTAAAAATCCATTAAAATTAGCTTTTTTTCCATAAAAACCAAAGTGCGACTTCTAAAGCATACCGCAGTGCTACTTGGTGGCTGCATGCGGAAATTAATTCCATGTTTCAAGTAGTAACCATCCTCCAACTTCCAGAATTCCTTATTGTATCCCAGAAGAATTAATACGTTCTTTTGGCATCAGTCACTGCTTCTTGAAAAAGCCTTTTAAAGGCCAGAACAAACAAAGAATTCTCAGAAAACCTGAGAATATAATGTTTGAATTCTCACTTCATCAGGGGTTATCTTCTTTTCCCTTTTATCCTACTTTATAACCTGAATTTAACAAAAACTCACCTGCTCAGTTTTAACATTAGGGGGGAAAAAAGACCATCAGCAACATATTCCACTCTAAAAATAGTAGGAGAAATTGTCCTTTATCTTTATCCGAAGCCAAATATGCCAAGCAAATGCTCTAAGGGAGTGTATAGATGTGAACTGATTCTCTACCCGCCGTTCAGTTGAAAGCCACGTCCTCTAAGGGAACAACACAATAGAAGTCCCCCCCATCATTGTAAAGAACTTACTCCTTTTGTGTCTTAAGCCCCCGGAAAGAAAAACATGAGCAGCTTCACTTAATGACATCTAACATCCTTTCCAATAAGAGATAAAGGAAGCCATTAATAAACCCATACACAAAGCCAATTAATATATCTTACAGTTGTAGAATTTCAATCAGGTGTATTTTACCAATTTCTCTCAGTTCAGAGTTGCCCAGGGTTGTCATTTCACTGAAACACATTTTCTTTTTAGTCCTTGAAAATTCCCATATAACTTTTTAGAGTCCACACTGTAGATTAAATAGATTATATAAATTATAATCTCAAATTTAACCCTGTGAACAGATTCAAGGTTATGTATAGCCCTAGCCCTGTGCTCATTTATTTGGTACCATCTTGCCAAATTATTCATTGTCCACACTTCTGCCTGGCAAAATCCCACCCGTTCTTCAGAGTCTGACACACTTACCACTCCTTGCATTGAACATTTGCTACCCATATCAGAATCTGTCTTTATTATCTCTCTCTTGAATAATGTCACATTCTACTGTATGTTACACTTACTTGTGAACATACTATCTCTGACCAGATCGTAAGCTCCTTGAGAGCAAAGACTGTCTTTTGATCATCTTCTATCTCCTCCAGCAGTACCTAGCAGATAACCTTGCGTATGGCGGGTTCCTGGTGAATGTGAATTGAGATAAAATAAGCAAGTCTCTGCATGACCACATAATAAGTGAAAAGGACATGTTTTCCGTTTCTGAAATCCTGCTGATGAAAACTTTCCAATCATAAATTATGTTCTTTTGATAACTAATGTGTATAGCTATAGATCACCTTAATGCTAAGTGCCAGGTAGCTTATTGTTACACGAAGGAGGTGAATATCAAGATCTTTAGTTTCATATCTGCCCCCTCTCCATCACTGTTTATTTTCTCCCATGGGTCAGTGCTCCTCAGTTTGATTGCGTGCATTCCTTGTTCAATTCCAGCATTATATCAAGAACTGCCTCCAGAGATAAAGGAGCGATCCCCTCCTTTAACCCCAAAGGAAAAAACCCAAGTGGAAAAACCTTCTTCAGCTGCTCTAAAGGTAAATGTTTTCAAAGATATGGATCGCATATGAATTTAGTTTTCGCTCTCTCTGTATAAAATATTACTTCATTTTTCATGCTTATATATTTCATTGCTTACATTGTTATTTCTTTGAATATTGGCACCAACATGGAATATATAAGGCAAATATTATTTTTATAATCATTAGTATAATATTATTACAGCCATTTTCCAGATAAGGAATCCAAGGAGGCTCAGGAGATTAAAGTAGACCCCAAGTCACAGCCCAAGGGATGGGGCGTGGAACCAGAGTGGAACTTGGGACTGGAAGTGTGAGCCGTTTCCAGCGGACACTTGTTTCTGTAGCTGTGTTCTGGCACTCTCATCAACGCCACCTGCGGGGCACACAGTAATGCTAAAGGTCCCTGGGCCCACAGGATAAGCAGGTTCTATTTTCCGGGGAGCATTCCTCTTACTTGCTAGTACTTCAAAAATGTTTTCAAGTTAAAATGAATATGGATATATTAGCTAGAGAAATGTCGCATTTTCTAGCCTATGCCATCAGATCCCCCAGGGATATCAGTCTGTATTCTTTTGTTGATGGCAGTACTTTGGTCAAAAAACTTAATAAGCACTGCACCATCATATATATTACCTGTTAAACTTACTTTATTAGGTACCATTAGCTCTTGCCTTAGGCTGAATGACTTCGCTTCTTGACTCCTTGAACTGACATACGTGTTTTTGTACAAATACCATGTCGTGATACAGTTGTGGTCCCCCCGGGAGAGTGTTTTGACAGCGGAACCTCTCATGTGTCATCCGGTCATTCAGCCGTATTTCTGGAGTGCTTGCTTCCATACTGGGCATTCTGTGAGTCCTCACTGGAACAAGATTGAGTAGGCAAAGCCCTTGCCCATCAGGAGGTGGCAGGCTGGTGCGTGAGACAGCCACGGACTATGGCAATTCCAATGGACTGTGGCAGGAACTATAACGAAGATATGTGCACCATGGATTGGGTTAGGGTTAGGAACACCCTGGAAGAAACCCTCTAAATGTGCCCTGGGAAGTCCAGGAAGAATTTCCAGAGGGGGTCATGCTTGAGCTAAGGCTTACAGGATGAAAAAGTATATGCTAGGTAGATAATCTTAGAAAAAGACATTCTAGCAGAAGGAATAACTTGAGAGAGAAAACACTGTGGTATGATACGGTTCTGTTTGGTGATTTTAGGGGCCAATGAACAGGGTGGGGGAAATGCAGGAGCCAGGCCATGGAGAGCCTAGTGTGCCTGGCTGAGATGCTTAGGCTGTAAATCCTGAGACAAAGGAGATCCCCTAGAGGAGGTAGTCCAGGGAGTGACATGGACAGATTTGCATGTTGAAAATACATTGTAGTGGGATTAGAGGTCTCTAAGACCTGGGTCAGGGAAATTCATGAAGAAACCATTGAAATAAAATATAAACACCTGAACTAGTGGGGATGGAGGGGAGGATATAAGGTATAATTGACAGGATTTTATGATTGCATATGATTAGAGAAATTGGAATCTAGGATTGTGCTAAAGCCCTGGCTTATCATACAACTGAATGGATGGTGGTATCACAGAAATAATAAAAGAACAAGGAAGATTTGGGGATCTAGAGACAGGCAGTGGAAGGAAGTAGGCTGTGATGAGGTCAGTTTTAGGTATCTTGATTTGTTAGTGGTGTCTGTAGTGCTCCCAGGTAGAAATATTCCCTAGGGAGTCTGACACGCACGACCGGAATCTGAGAAAAGGTAGGGCTTCAGATCACAGGGGAGGAGTTAGTATATTCATTGTATTACAGCAGAAGAGTTGAAGCTTGTAATGAAGGAGATAGCCCAGAAGAAAAAAATGTTGTAGAGTTCTGAGAGAAATGCCAGGGGCGGAATCCCAAATGAACGCTGGTATTTAAGGGACAATCTGAGGAAGAGGAGAGATTAAGAAAGAATAATCAAAGTGGACAGAAGAACCAGAAGAAAAATACTCTGGAAACCAGGGGAGAAGAGAGGGTCAAGGAGGGTAGTCAGTAGTGTCAGAGACAGCCAGTCAGTCTGTCTGAGCATTTAGTGATCAAGAGAACCCTGGCACCTGTGCAGAAGTATCGATGATTGATACTAGCATGACAAGGTTTGAAGAGTAGCATGGGGCCTCAGCAAGTGAACTCGTGGAAGTCATTCCCAGAGCTTCTCTTGGAGGGAAAAAAAGTCACACAGTGACTGGTGGGCAATACACTTCTAGGAATGACTTTTTTTTTTTTTAAAGATTTTATTTATTTGAGAGAGAGAGAGCATGAGAAGGGGGAGCTGTAGAGGATGAGGGAGAAGCAGGCTCCCCACTGAGCAAGGAGCCTGATGCAGGGCTTGATCCCAGGATCCTGGGATCATGACCTGAGCCGAAGGCAGACGCTTAACCTACTGAGCCACCCAGGTGCCCCTAGGAATGACTTTTTAAATATAGAGTGACATGGAAATTTATATACTAAGAAGACAAAACCAATGGACAGTTTCAGGTTGGAGATAGATAAAGAAAGCACACATGGATCTTGGCGGAAGCAAGAGGTTTTTATCAGAAAGACAGGTTGATAAATTAGTCTTGGTTTAGAGCAGTGGTTCTCAACCTAGGGTGATTTTGCCTCCCAGGAGATATTTGGCAATGTCTGGAGATGTTTTTGCAAATACATGCATGCAGGGGGATACTAGTGGCATCTGATGGGTGGAAGTCATAGGTATTGCTAAACATGTAGAATGCACAGGGCAACCCCCGCCCCACCAAAGGATTATCTGGCCAGAAATGTCAGCAGTGCCGAACTTAGAGCAGTGCCCCTCTGCGTCAGTGAGGGATGCAGAGAAGTTGATAGAGTGGAAGTCTAGAAATTAAGGGTATCGTTATGTTCTCCAAAACATATAGGAGGTCCACGTCAAAAGTGGAGGTCAAAGCAGTCAGGAAGAATAGTGACCATTAGGGCACCTGTAAGGGAAGTAGGAGCAGGAGCTCATTTGGAACATAAAGAGGTTCATGAGTAGTGCTGTGAGCTGCCGTTTGGATGCCCTAAAAACGTAGGCGGCATAATTCTGTGTAGTTGCTTTTTTTCTCTTCAGTAGTGCTCAGCATGCCGGCCATAGCAGTGGAGAAAGCATATTTGGTGTGATACGTAGTTGGGGCAGTTGTGAAAGGATAAAAGACTTGGTCGTGTTGTTAAGAGAGTCACTGGGGTGACAGACATGCCACAGAGGGCCCGCCAGATTGGAAAGGGCTTGGAATCAGAAGAAGCCTGGCTGCCTTAGAAAGCAGGGTTCTGTGCAAGGTTGCAGGAAGCCGCACACGCCCAGGTGGAGGCAGAGTGTCATAAAGAAGCTAACAAGCTGGAACTACGGCCTGTAAGCCTGCAGACACTTTTGCTTATTTAATACTTCAGATGTCCGGCAACTTGAGGGTCTGATAAATTCACAGTGTGTATAAGAGATGATGTGCAATTGGAGGACACATGATTCGAATTGAACTGGCCAAGGAATCAGGACCCAGAGTGGTGGACAGGTTGTACTCTTGGATTTGAAAGTTCTGGGATGGTTGCAAAGGTTGGAACACAGGGGTCACTGGGAAAGCAAGAGCTGAAGTCCTTGATGTCTCACCCAATTTCACATTGAAATCACCTAACAAATTAAAAAAATCAATACTGATGCATGTCCCCATACTGACAAAGTGATTGAATTGGGCTGGAATGGGATCTCAGCATGGGTAGATTTCAAAAGCTTTCCAGATTATTTTAATGCACGGCCAACATTGAGAACCGTTACGTGTTAGAGTGACCACGAGGTCTGAAGGTAACAGCTACAGAGACAAATAGGAGATAGTCTGGGCAGGTGTCACGGCATCCCAAGGAGGAGTGTTTTGAAAGTATAATAGCCTATGGGGCACCTGACTGGCTCAGTTGGTAGAGCATGCAACTCTTGATCTTGGGGTCGTGAGTTTAAGCCCCTGTTGGGTATAGAGATTACCTTAAAAAAAAAAAAAGAAAGAAAGTATAATAACCTAAAATTAGCAACAGAGAGCTAAGAGGGGGCCACTGTTAACTCCAGATCCCTGGGGTTCATGATTGGGTTATGGGAGAACAAACAGCCTGTACTACAAAGAACTGAAAAAAAATGTTTCTAAGTAAAGCGCCAGTTTCAAATACAGGAAGGACATATGGCAGTGGTTGCCTATGACAGGGACAACAGGGGATACAGTTCAAAGGATTGGTAAGGAATTTGGGCACATGCGTGGCATTATCCATTGTTTGGAAGTGAGCACCAGATTTAAGAATTTAAGGAGATATTGATGTAAATGTACAACCTAAAGACATTTAATGCAATGAAAGCATTTATAACTTTAACACAGGGAGTCATTGTAACAGCTCACAATATGCCTAGTCTGTGTCAAGATCTGTGTGAGATGCTAGGAAAGACATAACCTTTACTTACAGTGACTTACTGGTATCCCTGACTCCACATCGTGCTGACCTTTGAAATTGGGGTTACTCAATCCCCACGTCTGTGTGCAGTAGCCTTGAACTACTTCTGCCTCAGCTGGAGGAGGAGATAGAAGGAACTTGGTCAGTATCTTACTGGCTGCCTGGGAAGTTGGTACTGCCCCTTCCTCTTCCCAATGTGCCTGTGTTCCTATGGATAGAGACCTCTTACCTGCTTCTCAGAGTCCCCGGTTCTCACTACCTCTGCCACCCCTCCTCCACTTAGAAGAACTCACTGCATCATAGTCTTAGTTGATTTTTTTGGTGTTGTGTGCTTTTTCCTCTCCCCGACTGATCTCCATACTTAATGTATACCTTTATATTTATATCCCAGTGGACCAGTTCTTCCAATGTCCATCTTGATCCTTGAGGTCTCCTTCAGGCTAATCCCACTGCTGCCCTCACTAATTCTAAATGGATCTCAAGGAACTTGCAGACATGCAAAGTAAAGCATTTTAAAGCTTAAAATAGGTAAAGCAGGGAAGTTGCGGAGGATAGGACTCCATGTGGGCAAGGGAGTAGTAAAGTTCTCATGATTGAGAGGGAACTCTAATGGCCTTTAGGGTTTAAAGTGCATAGATTTCTTTTGTTGAAGAGCATGATTTGATCTGCTTGGTCTGAATCCATGTGTTAGAATAGAATCCTACATGGTTTTCCTCCTAGGGATGGATGTGCCAGGTGTATAGTTAGATAATGTTTGACTTCTCTCTGCGGGAAAGTATCAAGAATGATCTCTGCTTATGTAAAAAGAAGAAACAGTAATGTTGTCCCAAGTAAGTAATCAAAACGCCTTGGGTTCACTCTGAGTCGTGACGCCAATAGCCAGCCCTTAAGAAATGTGTCACTGGGCTTCCTCAGCACCTGGCATAGTTGCATTTCTTCAGTTGAGTTCCTTTATCAGGATATATATGGTTTGATTTTATCAAGATCCTGCCACAAATTCTATCAGATGTTTAATTTCAAGAGCAAGTTTTATATTTATTATCATATATAAGATATGTTTAAAAAGAAGAACATGAAAAGTAGTCTTTTATGGTAAGTTCCTAGAATTGGGGAGGGAATGGTCCTATGTCCTTTGACTGACAGAATTCGTGACGTGGAAGGGACCCTAGAGATCATCCACAGTGATTCTAGTCAGTTCCTTCATTTTACAGGTAAGGAAATCAATATCCAGAGAAGTTGTAAGAGTTTTGTTCAGAATGACTCCTAGCTGGGAGCTGGGCCTTCATGTTGTCAGGCCAGTGCCCTTTTGTCCCCCGCGCTAGTCCGCAGCACGGACAGCTGCTCCCTGCACAGCCAGCCACAGTTTGTGTCACCCCGGCTTTCACGTTCCTGTTATGTCTGCTTCGTGGGACCTGTCTCCGTGTGCAAGTTTTTAGAATTGTACTCTCTGTACTTTTTAAGGAAAAAAGGAAACCTCAATAGTTTTCTTTCTTCTTTAAATTATCTCTATTCAAACTATAGAATAAGAAGTAAAATTATACCTTTTAAAAGCTTGGCAGCTGCTGAATCCTATAAGTCCTTCCAAGTGAAACACACCTGTCCCGTTGCTGCTGGCGCCAGGTACCTTCCAGCTTTCCATCGAGTTCACTGCAGTGTCAGTGGGTGCCGGCAGCATCAGGCTCTTCCAGGGCACCCACGGGCATGGGGCTCGAGGCGGCGACTCTGCACCACAGGCCAGAGGGTCCCCAGACACATTAGCAATGACCTGTGCCGCAGGGGAGTGAGAGGAGAATGCTTTCCTCAGGCTCACTCCAGAACGTTTGTATCATGAGGTACTGTAAGTTTGCACCTAATAGAAGGAAGAATATCGTTGCTATCAGGGAGAGGAAAAAAAACGAGAAGCTTTGAAAAAAAAAATAGTGCTGATAGCCTTGGTTTATTTGTGTTCGTATTTTGGACATTATTTTCTTAGGTTCTTTATTTTTGCCGGCCTAAGTGTGAATCTCTGTCATCCATTTATTTGGGGAGGAAAGTTGTTAAAATTCCTGTTTTAAAAAAATTTTTAGGAATTTTATGTTGTTTCACTAAACAAGTAATATATGCTCATAGTTTTCAAAATTTAACCAGTAGAGAATAGTGTAAATAAAAAATAAAACCCCTCTGTCTGGCTAATATTTGTGTTCATTCTAATAGTTTCTTCCATGTCCTTTTAAAAATGTTTTCTGCATATGAGCACACATGTCTTTATTCATGTATGTTCTTTTTTCAATGAAACTAGGATCATACTTAATATTCTAATTTTTTCTTCCACCGATATATCCTGGATGTCTTATTAGCACAGACTAATAAGAAAATGACTCATTTTCTTTTTTAATTCCTAAAATGTGCAGTATTTTTGGATTTCTGAAAATGCTTATTTTTTTTCCTAAAAATGAAACCCAAAGCAGTAAAGTACCTTCTATTCTATAAAGGTTTCAACACGGATACAACTAGGTATGTTTTTGTATAAATACCAGACATAGAGTAATCATTATGCATAGGAATGTTAGATTATTTCTGTGTGTGGAGACATTACTCTCATGTTTTTGTTTGTTTTTCTCTAAAAAGTCATTAAAAGAATCATATTTCTTTGTTTTGCTATTTCAAGATAACTCTAAAAATACCCACTATAGCTCAGCTCCCTCCCATGAGGAGGAAGTGTTTTAGTTATTTTCAGTGTTTTACTTAGCATCTGGAATCAGAGTAGGCAGGGCTTATTCAAAAGAGCTGACCCCTAAACCAAAGTGCAGACTCCACTATTATGCAGGAGCAGCTTTTTTCTTGTCTAGTCCAAACCAAAACAGAAAACCCAGAAGCGTCAGCTAACTCCATGGTAGTTCCTCTTCCAGCCAAGCCATACAACGCACACAGGATTTTACGTTGGTGATTCTGTCAACCTCTCAGAAAAACAGTAGGCAGTAACTAAGTTGCCTTCAAAGTACATGTGTCTGTCTTCATCTACAGGATATCTAATTTTCATTTACCTTCTTCATCCCAAAAGGAGTAGACAATTCATTAAGCCTGGATTCATTGTGCTCTGTGTCATCATTTTCAAAAATCACTTCATACAGAAAAAAAAA
This sequence comes from Potos flavus, assembly GCA_028534135.1. Lineage (NCBI taxonomy): Eukaryota > Metazoa > Chordata > Mammalia > Carnivora > Procyonidae > Potos > Potos flavus. The sequence goes on from CM052886.1 coordinate 25,435,204, forward strand.
ATTTCCATTTACTGGTACTTCTACCAGGAGTGCATCTGAATTATTTTTAACCACAGAAACAATATAATTTTATTATGTTAAATCCAACAGCCTGTTTATAATAGATAGTGGTTATTTTTGGCACATCGAAGCAGATTTTCCAAATATCCAAAAGTTAGTTAATGTACACTAGATCATTGAAAATATAATCATAACTTTATTGCCTGCCTCCTTCCTATTGCCAAAGAATAATACTGCTATAGCAGCACGTTTTTCTGCCCACAGGTCCTGTGTCTGTGCTTTAATAAAACCAACTTTTTGCACCCCAAAAAAAAGAATACCAACTTACGTCTTCTTTTTAACTTTAGTAATTCTGTTTATCAAAGAAAATACAGATGATTTATCTCTAATTTGTTATATTAGGTAGATAAAAGTTAACTTATGTTTGGATTTGTTTTAAAATTTCAGGAATGTTTGAAGTTTTCTTCCTTCATCTGAAGAGAACGAAACTAAAATCTCAACTTCTAGTAAATTGAAAACCAGAGTTGTAATTTGTGTCCCATGAAGAATCTCAATGCAGACAATATTGATACATATTTTTATTTATAATTTGTTTCAGTAACTTACATTTTGAGACAAAATATTAATTTCAAAAACTATTATTTACATTTGAAAATTTTTCTGTTAGTCTAGAGAGAAAACATGTCCTGCAGAGAAAGTGAGTGGACCCTGATGATGTGACAACAAAGCAAGTGTGAGTCACCTCACACCCAGGGACTCTGCCCCCAACAGTAATGTTCCTAAATGTTCTACACCGTGAAACTCTAAAAGCTTCCAGAATCTCTCTTACCCCGAAAGGAAACCATAGTATATTTGACACGTGTACCTCAGCCCCGGCTCTGTCTCTTTCCCTCAGCAACTATGTTGCTTGCTATCTGGGGCAGTTTCCCTCCATGTCTCCAGGGCCCTCTGACGTTCAGCAGGGTGAGACCACACTGACAACTTGCCTTCTCAGTTTGTCTAGCCTGAGGCCAGGACCTAGATAATTGCCAGTTCCAAGTAAAGGGGCTATGAGAGAATCCCCCTGCAGCCTCGCCTCCACCGTATCTGAGGATACATAAAAGGTATAAAATAAGTGATATTGTACTGGGTCAAACCAATATTCCACTTGGCCCATTACTCTCTCTTACTGTGACTGTAAGGGTCGTTTGATGGAATAATACGGTGTTTGTTCTTCATGATGATATTTTCAAAGGTTAACCTAAATGTCAGCAACATCCCTCTAATAATCTATCACAGATCTAAAATTTGTAAGATATTGTTGGGAGAACTTCCCATCAGTCATTCCTAGTTGTAAATTGCCCTTTAGATAGTGGCAGAATTGATTATTATCAGTCACCCTGTCTTCTGGCTCGACCAGCAGCATGTCCTTTTTTTCTGAAGGTCTCTGATACCCTAACTCTGCTGTCCTCTTGTCTCATCAAGTACTGCAAGGTTTCTCAGCCTTGGCACACCAGCATTTTGGGCTAGATGATTCTTTGCTTGAGGGAGTATGTTGTGTATTGGAGGATGTTTAGTGGCATCCACTAATCCACTAGGTGCCACAAGCACTAATCTCCTCTAGTTGTGATGATCAAAAATGTCTTCCAGACATTGCCAGATTCCCCCTGGGGGACAAAATCACCCCCTCCAGTTGAGAACTACTGCTCTATTTTAATTTTTTTTATTAACGTATAATGTATTATTTGCCCCAGGGGTACAGGTCTGTGAATCATCAGGCTTACACATTTCACAGCACTCACCATAGCACATACCCTCCCCAATGTCCATCACCCAGCCACCTTATCCCTACCTCCCCACCCCCCAGCCACCCTCAGTTTGCTTCTTGAGATTAAGAGTCTCCTATGGTTTGTCTCCCTCCCGATCCCATCAGTAACAGTCACCTTACAGGCAATAAAATGAAACAAGATGGGATCTATTTTAATTTTTAAAAAATATAATTGTTACGTACATATGTGTATGTTTCCTTAAATTAAATTCTTACTTTAAGGTCCTGTTATTGAAATTTTGGCTTTATTTTTCCATTTCTGGCAAATGTGTAAGTACTGGCGCTGGAGTTAGACTATCCTTCTTAAAAACAATAGCTTCACATGAAAATGTATCCAGCAGTCAACTTGAAGGGTGTATATAAAATGTCTCCCACTTACATGTAGATAGCTCTTGACTGCCATTTATTTCCTTTGCCTTAGAAATTCACTGTATGCTAATGTTCTTGTCACTACTTAGCACTCCCGATAATGCCAGAATGTCTGATTTTAACACTGTTCTCCTTCAGTTGACATACAAAGGAAAGAACCTTTTTTTATTTAAAAGTCTCTTTTATCCACACAAACCCTGCATACAATACAGTACATTGAAACAGACTTGCTTTTATCACTCTTCTCCAGAACTTTTTTGTGCTTAATGAGCTTTTTCTTTCTTTTTACCCCTCTTTCTGTTTCCCCATCACTGTGGGTATGTTGAAGTAGTGGCCTCTGTTATACACAGTTGTGTCTTACACAGAGAAAATACAGAATGCCTGATAGACCTCCAGAGGCTGACATCTCCTGTGTAGGAACATCTTCTCTGCCCAGGTGATACCAGCTTGCAGGGTCGCTGACTAGAAGGCAGCATCATTCCCAAGATCCCTTGGGAACGCCTAGGCCAAGATCATGAGGCCGGATATTGCCCTGTCCTTAAACTCACTGACAGGTGTAAGTCTAAATTACATTTCAAATTGAATCTTCCCAGATGAGCAATCTTACCGTGTGGGTCACATTTTTTATCACAACTTTAGTAATTATTACAAATACCCTGTGTAGTTGTTATTCAGTCTATTATAGCTAATAAAGTTTACATTATAAATACTGTTGAAACAAAAGTGTGGTTTGTGCTCAGGTACACATAGTGGATATAAACGTATTAAAAAGATGTAAAGAGCAAAGCTAAAAGCAACATCACTGAACAGTTTTGTTTAAACTAATACAGATATATGTGCATATGTACGCATATTGAAATGAGGAATAAGGAATCATTCATTTAGACTGCAGACGGACTGCCCAGAACCACTTAGAGGGATGCTGTTCCCCCATAATCTCATGGCATACTGTTTGTCTCTTATTACATTTATCAGCTGCTACCTCAGTGCCAAGTTATTTGTACATACATTTGCCCTCACTAAATTATGAGACACAGCCTCACTATGTCTGTTTAGTGTTGTTTATCAGTAGGGAAATTGAAATCCTTGATGGGTAGGTCCAGTACGAATCAAGATTCAAACCAGAAGGGAAGAAAGCAAGAAAGGGAGGAGATCACAACAATGCATGCTTATTGACTACTAAGCTATACTCACTAAGTTAGCCTCAGACACCCAAGTCAAAGATGAGTCCTTAGCTCTCCTACCCCAACAAATTTCCAATTCCATAAATGCCAGATTAATAGTTCTCAAACTGCTAGGCCTCAGAATCACCATGGGCACTTGTGTAAAAATCCTGGTGCCAGATCCTATCCTAAACATATTTCTGAAAACCTCCTTGGTAGACACAAGAGTTGCGGAATTTTGCTAGAGAATGCCCTTCCATTCTCGTTGGAGGAATAACATAGCTATTTCAGATCCCTTAATCTCAGAATATAAACTCCGAGGTGACCTGTCTCCACAGCAGCTTCTAAAACGTTGCCCGCAGCTATGTGAAACCAGTGGGAATCAACTTCCCAGTAGCCCTATTCCCTTGAAAGCCCCCCACCTTAGTATTCTACATATTGAATAGTCTCAGTAAATGATTATGATTTGGTTGAGACAGAGGTCCCCAAAACTTCATAGGTATGTCAGGAATAAGAAGGTAGCAATGAAGAATTGTAAAATAGTAATTTGGTGGATGCGCGGAAGCCATGCAGAAAAGCATAGAGTGGATTCTCATTGTTCACAGTAGTTCTCTGAATTTGCCATGCACACTGAATTCGTGCTACCAGGGAAAATACAGGATTAGGTTCCTGTGAGCCTCTGGTCATAACATTTTCGTCAGCCATTATAAAATATAAAGACATTTTAATATATATTGTTGATTCATTAACGTTGAACTCCTCTTGAATTTGTACCTGAACAAAGCTCAGATTGACACATGTATTTTATCTAAGGCACATCAGCCTTTTTGCATTTAGTCACTCTAGACAACACTTCAGCCCATTGTTTAGAGAGCATTTTAAACCACAGAATCACCAACAAAACTTAAAAATGTGACAAATGTAGCAGTAAATAGGCCACAGAAGGGATACTTATTTACAGTATGAAAGGTGAATTAAAGTATTTGAAACATGCCAAAGCATTAGAAGTTTCTAGGGTTCCAACCTCAGCTGGGATTGTATGCATCAGGCAGCTCAGATTTTCAGCACTCTGCCTGTGCATGTGTGCCGACGGCTGTAGAAAGCACTGTGGGCATTGATCTAGGCTTACAAATGAGCTGTAGTGAGGAGGCGAATTTGCAAACAGGCAGTCGACAAATAATGAGGCTCAGTTGTATTCTGAAGGTATTAAAAGTACATAGCTGTTTCAGAAAATCTATTAAGTCTTTATAATAAAGACGAAGGAGAAGTTCAGGCGAAGGGAGTTGGTTTAAAAGGGAAAAAATAATAACCTGCTACTTCTAGCATGGCTCATGTGTCTGACAGTTTTCTTCTGTTTCTAACTCTCTGGTTGGAAATAAAAGGGCTAAAAGTTCCGTGAAGGCAGGAACCGTGTCATGTTCTGAATCAAATTCCCAGCATCTAGTGCAGAGCACGTATCCAGTGAATGTTGAGCGACGGAAAGATCCAGTAGACAAATAGGATCAGCTGCGCCAAGGTCATTATGAGACTTCCAAGTCAGCCCTGGCCCCTGCTCGGGTCCACCATGCCAGTGCTGCGCGCCACGGATGTTCCGCCGTGCACAGGGGGCTGCGACAGACTTCGTAAAACCTTTAGGTCTCCATCAGTTTCTCCAGGTTCCTTCCTTAAGCTCCCATCTCTAGGGAATAGTTCCATCTCAGAAGAGGAAGTGGATGACCCAAATAATTCTATAGTCTGCAGGAATTATAGAGAGATGGGAGTGGCATTCTGCTGTTTCCTGCCTTCCTGCTTATCTGCAGACATTTTTCCTTCTCCCCGAATCAGGTCAGTTGGGCCACCAGGACATAAATGCATGGAAGCAGCAATTATTTACCAGTTTGATGCCAGACATGTAGTATTCAGAGTGTGTGACTGAGCCTACTTCTCTTACCAGTCCCCAGGCCGGGGGGCAAACTAGTTTGCCGTTTTTTTGTACTTAGCCTCTGGAATTTTATTACTGCCAAAGCAAGTCACATAATTGTCTTGGGTGTTTCTGTGTCATGTTTGTGATGGATGCCCGGCCTCAGTGGCACCCATGGTCTGCATCATCTTTTTTGTTCTTCCTGACTGACTCCCTACCGTCACAGTACTATCCACGTTCCTTGGGTCCCTAACCTCTTACTCCCAGTTGACTTTGTCTCTTCTTCCTGAGGAGAAGTTAACCAGCGTGAATTTCCTCTACTTCTCATCTCTCCTTTCTCTGTATTTCTGTTAATCTCACCTTCCTTTTCCAGCCGCTTTCAGATCTCCCAGAAAGAAGCACCGTTCTTTCTGTAGCTGACCCCTCCACTTGTAGTTTTGGTCCTTTTCCCCCTCCCACATCCTTCTAGCTCTCACTCCATCAGGGATGCCCGTCCTCATTCTTCCACTCCTTTGGCATCTTCATTATTTATTCATTTCACACATACATACTGAATGCCTGCCGTTTTCCCAGGCACTGTGATGGAATGTTGTCTGTATGGTAGAATGGCAAATTAAACAAACAGCCCTCCACTTACAGAAGTTATAGTCTAATGAGTGAAAGTCATTGTAATTAGTGGAGGAGCTGTTTGTTTAATTTAAACAAAAGGAAGTGCAGAAGCAATGAGAAGACGGTGAAGGGAGACCCTGAGACCATGTGGTGAGAAGTAGATGGTTAGTTTTTATGAGGAGGATACATTTCAGGCACTAGCAACTGCAGGTGCAAAAGCCCTAACATAGCCAGAAATGCTCATCAGAAAAATTGAAAAGCCAGCTGGTCACAGGGGGAAAGGACAAGGGATGAAGCGCAGAGTGGAAGGAAGGACCAAACCCAGCATTGAACAGGCCATGTAAAGAAATACTCCATACTGCCAGCGTTCTGGGTCATTCACACCACCATCTCTCTGCTGTCTCTCTTTCCTTCTGTAACACTGCGCTTACAGCTCCTTCGTCCTTCTCCGGCTCAGCCTGCCGCTGTAATACAAGCCTTCTCCAGCAAACATGCGGCTGCGTCTTTTCTGCTGTTGTTATATATTTTTCTCTAATGTATTTTTTTCTAGATTATCTCTTCTACCCCCATAGTTTCAGATAATAGTTTGGTATTTCAGATGTATCAAATCCTACATCTGTAACCCTGGCTCCTATCCTAAATCCCCCAGGTCTATTTCTTTCTACCTGCCTCCCAGAAATTTCTACGTAGATACCATTCTGGAATCTCTGGTCTAATATGCCCATCATCTGCCTTCGTCTTCAGGGAGCTCTCTCTTGAAAGAGCTGGCAGATAGTCCAACATCAGGGGGGTTTGCAGCACAAGAGGATGATAGACTTCCCCACAAAATGCAATAACAAATAGAAATGGTCCCTGACCTAAGTTTAGTGAGGTCAGGAGAGCTTTCCAGAAGAATCGATTTCTCAGTTGAGTTTCATGGGAGGAAGGGCATTCCTGGCAGACTGAATCTATGCTAAGGTAGGGTGCACAGGGCCATCACAAATATTTCATCATGGCTCGTGCTTGGGATGCAAAGTTTAAAAACAGTCTACTGAACCAGAACAAGTGGACAGGATTAAGAAGGTCCTTGTATGGCATGTTAAGAAGCAGGGTTTTAACCTGGAGGTCGTAGGGAGCCACTGAAGGAGATAGCGTGATCAAATGGGTTGTTTCATAAGGTCACTCTAGGGGCACCTGGGTGGCTCAGTCGATTGAGCATCTGACTCTTGGTTTTGGCTCAGGTCATGACCTAGGGTCGTGAGATCGAGCCCCACATCGGGCTCTGTGTGTGCTGGATATAGTGCCTGTTTAAGATTCTCTCTCCTTCTCCCTCTGCCCCTCCCCACCTCGCTCCCTCTAAAGAACAAACCAAAAAAAGCTCACTCTAGAAGCTCTGGAAAAAAGCAGTACTGAAGGAACTAAGCAGGAGAAGCTATTGCAATAATCCAAGCCAAACACAGTGAGACCCTAGGGCGTGGTGACTAAATCCGTATGATGGTAAAGGAGAAATCTGGGTTTCTGACTGGACCATCTTGGTGTATAAGAGTATGAGAAACGCTGCAGTTTGAGACTCACAAAGTTGCAGGGTCTGCACAGCAGCCTGTTGCAGACATCTTGCAGGCTTCCCTGGAACTCAGGAGAGATTTGCTGAGAACTCAGACTGGCTAGGTAATTTTGATGAAACTAAGTGTTTCAGAAAAAATTGTGTTTGTAAAAGGTGCTGAAAAGTAGCGATTGCTGAATCATCTTGAAGAAAACTTGAGATCTGGTTTCATGCTGTTGATTTGGAAGTCATTAGCCTAAACACACTGGTTAAATGCATGGAAACAGAAGAATATAAAGAATGGAAAGGACAAGGGGCAGAAGGTATTAGGGATGCCAGTTTTTTTAAAGAGTGAACTGAGAGGAGGGAGCACAGGAAGGACATTACCGTGAAACGGCCCCCTGGTCCCAGCCTCTAGCAGTCTTCGCTCTTCCATTCTCCAGCCTTTAATGCACCTGTTCCCCGGGGCTCCTGTGTGGCTCAATCTTTAGGCGTCTGCCTTCAGCTCACGTCGTCACCAGGGTCCTGAGATCGAGCCCCACATCAGGCTGCCCGCTTGGCGGGAAGCCCGCTTCTCCCTCTCCCACTCCCCCTGCTCATGTTTCCTTTCTCACTGTGTCTCTCTCTCTGTCAAATAAATAAATAAAAATCTTTAATTAAAAAAAAAAATGCACCTGTACCCTGCCTACCGGAGAGGAGATACTTTGCTAAAACAGAAATCAAGTCATGTGACTTACCAGCTCAGAAATCTTAGTTGGCTCTACATTTGTCAGTAAAGTCCAAATCTCATAAATGTTTATCTAGATCCCACACCTTGAAGATTGAATTGAATTCTGACCTACTTTTCTTCATCTTCTAAAACAACCTCCTGAGTAGGCTGCCCAGCACACATTCCTCAAACCTCTGCTCACCCTGTTTTCTTGAACTATGTAGTTTTTTGTGCTTAACCAGTTATCAGAATTTCAGTTCATCCCTTTAAGGTCCCTCTAAATGCTCCCTCCGCTGTGAATCCTTCTCAAAAACCTCAAGTTACAATTCAAGGCTACTGTTTATTTCCACACATTTTCTTTTTACCTTTGTCATAATGTTTATCCTCTTCTGCCTTGCTGGTTGTAGCCACATCTTTCCCCATTAGATCATAAACTCTTACAGCCTACTCAGCTTTGTACCCCCAGCACGTCTAACACAATGCCTCCCTTAGAGTGGGGTGTCATAAATATCTGTTGTTGTTTTAATTGGCACAGTTAATACCAAAAACTACAAGTCATGAACCAAGATGAAGAGTTTTGCTTTTTGTTTTAATATACTTCTAAAAACTGTGTCTTCATGCAGGGGACTATTTTGTCCTTAAGGAAAAGCATTATAATTCATCAAATACAATTCACATAATCAGTAATGAATTCTAAAATCAAAGAATCAACAGCAAACTTATATAATATATAAAATTATAAAATCGTGCTCCTGGAAGCAGAATTTTAGCAACAGAGGAAATCTGGGAGAGCTTGTCTAATCCAGTGGTCTATAAACTCTCTTCTGTAGACCACTACTCTTTAGGGCTCTGGGGAGTAGGGCTGGGAAGACGAGGTTTGCCTGGCCACCAAATCTAGCTTCACCTAGAGTAATTCTATGCCTAAGGGTTTATGTATGAGCATTTCAAGCAAAACTATTCTGAAAATAGTTTTGTTGTTAAATTAGTTTGAAAAAACAGAATTGTAGCCTTCTGCTACTTCTGTAAGCTCGGTGACTCTGGGCCTCCATTTCCTCATCTGTAAATACAAGAATGGTGCTATGATCGTTCATGATTTTATCCTGAGCCCCGTCTGTTCATTTTCAAGTAAAAAACAGATCCCAGGAGAAGTTAAGTGGCTTGTGCTCAGGCCACACAGAAAGTTAATGACAGAACCAAGGCTGGAACTTGGCCACCAGCTCTGACGGTGGTGGTTTTCCTCTCTCTCTTTTTTAAAAATTCCTGAAAAGTGGGTGTAAGTAAATTGTAGATACTAATAATATGGGCAAGGTAGAAGCTATCAGAAGGTATTATAAACAGCATGTATATAGAGAGCTGTACTATATCATAAATTTGCCTTATTTAAAGTTCCGTGGTATGCTAGCTACAATAGACATTGATTGAACATTTACCTAAGTTTACATTCGTTCCTCAAGTTTACAGAAATATTTGGGTGAGTAGTCTGCATGGCCCATTTCTCTTTTACAAAGCTATTTATGAGTTGTTTTCTTCTTGGTGAATCTCCATGTGATCAGTGGAGACACTTAAAATCATGCCATTAAAATCATTCCTTTCATGTTTTAAGCCTCACTGCATTTAAGTTTAAAAGCATCACTGAGAAGCTGTGAGGGTTTGGGAAACAGGAGCTTCTGGAATTTGGTCCTTTCATTCATCTCCTTTGCTTTGCTCATCTTCCTCTCTTCATCCCCTCCTCTCCAAATCAAGGGTTTCCATGAAGAGAAAACGAACCACAAAACAACTGTGAGAGGTGTGCGTGGACAGGAGGGAAAGAAGGGCAGTCATGCTCCTTGGCCTTGTTGGGGGGGGGGTGCTTATGGGCTGATTGTATTATAGCCTTGGGGGCTTTTTTGTTAAAAGAGAAAATGAAACAAAACAGCTCACAGAGACACCTCCATCTTCCCCCTCCTTCTGCCTCCATGAGTAACTACCCATATGGCGTGCTGCTGCTGAGACCAAGGAATGAGTGAGTAAAGGTGTTTAGAAGTGGAATATTAGTCCAAATTAATTAAGTGTCCTTTAACAAATAAGTGTTAAAACTTTGTAATGTGGATACCCTACTAATTTGGGATTCATAGGATTTGAACATAAGTTAAGCCACCTTTGCATCATGAAAAAGGACTTGAATGTGCCAGTTACTGCGACACAGTAATATAGTAGGAAAGGTGGCAGGGACACCGTTAAAGCCACTTAAGACAATCTTTCTGAGGACCTGACAGCATCCATTTCACATGAACAGACTATTAAAAGCATGTTTGGTAAGACCTACATGTGGTAATATGTTGTGACTCATTCGTCAAGGTCACGAATAATTAAAAGTAACATTGGCTTAACAGTGATGTATAATTGTATGACTTCTCTTCCCTCAACCTGTGGAGTAGGTTCAGACTCTGATGAGAACTGTTATGTTGCGGGTTTGTTTTGTTTTGTTTTTAATCCAGAGTTTTACAAAGTTTCACGCATTATACATACATTTATGGTAAGACATTGGTCTTGCCGTGGGCAAAGAGATAGAAGTAATACTTAGATCATGTAAAAAATAAAATTAATTTGATTGCTATGTTTGGAATTGATTTCTTAAGTCTGGGGGAAAACTAAAGAAATTCAGTTATAAACGATGCTTTCTGAGTTTAGATTTTAATGGTTCTTCTTTGGGTCTTGCTCTATTGGGTCGAGAACAGGTAGACTGTCCTACAATCTGAATTAGTCCTTGAATTTGAGTTTTTCGTGTGTTTGTACTTTTTTTCCCAAACACATTTGAACTGAGTCAGATCATCTTCACCGGTAGAGAAAAATCAAGGTGTTACTGGTTCTTTTGTTGTTTTGTGAAATTGGGTCACTTGCCACAACATCCACCTTTCACCACCAAGTCTTCTTGTTCTTTTATTCTTGTTTTTATGATATGTTTGATTTAAAGCTGTACAGAGAGCAATAATATGACATAATTATGATCCAGAAAACAATATCCTTTTGAAATCTTTGATAAGTAATACTTGTTTTAAGATATTTAGTGCCAAATCTTGCAGAAATCTGATTGTGGAGGAGGAAATCTACAAAACGAAACAAGGTACAGGAAAGATAAGAATGGGAAAGTAGTAGTTACTCAAACAACTTAAGCCTGAAAGAAAAGGTTGTACTCCTTTTCTTTCATTTCATTTTGTTTTTTGTTTTTTGAGGTTTTTTTTAATTTAATTAAGTAGATATGACGTATCTCTTTCATTTGTATATAACTCAAAACTTTAATGTAGGAACAATGTATATTTTCTATGTGAATTTTAAATGAATTCTTTCCGTAACATGTAATTATCTCTAAAAAAAATTTGTAGTCAATTTTATAGCAACATTGGGTTGATTTATAAAAGACTGTCTTGTGATTATCGAACACCATTCTCCCACGGTATACTTTCATCTGGAGTTAATGCTCGAATTCCAGAGGGACGTCTAACAAGGCACTCAGTATAATCTGGCACCACTGGAAGTGCTTAATAATTTGTTTTCCTCAGGAAGGTGCCATTAATAAAACACATACTGAACAGATTTTGTAGAAGACTTGAGTTTTCAGATCCAAAATTTTACGTATAGGTCCATGAGTATCATCACTATGAAAATATAAAGTGTACCGAAAAGATGAGGAAGGAATGCTGCAATGATGAAAGGCAAATTTAGAATGTAAGCGATCTCCACGTAGTATTTCTAGATTAATTTAGACTGATTCACACCTGCCTTATTTGCCACATACCTGAAAAGTGACTTTAGGTAAAAAGAGTGCTCCGATGATCTGGAGAGCCAGTTCCTTGGTTTTCCATCGGAGTGAATACATGATGCTGGTAGACACTTCTGTTCAGAGCAGACCTGCTCTCTCGTTCAGCAAGTTGTGATGATTGCCTGTGCGGTCTTCTCTGAATCTTTCCTTACCCATTGTTGTTCTTCTTTCACAGCAGCCAGTCGTTAAGGACAAGTCCCAGGATTTCAGACTGGGCTCAGAGTCCATGACACAGTAAGCAACTTTTCCTCCTAAAAATTTGCAGTGATAAATAGTTGGGTTGTTGTTGTTTTTTAAGGACAATTTCTCCATTTCTCTTTTTACAGCATTACACCAAAAGTTAAATTTCAGATCATTGATTTTTGAAAGAGTTAAGCTAGCTTAAGGAGACTATTTTAATGGTTGGACTTTGAGGATGTATATATAACTAAGTTACAAGAAATAATATTAAATAAAATTGAAATATCACACTAAATTTTGTTTTTGTGGACCTACTTTGTCTTTTATTTTTGAGTAACATTTTATTTTTTTTGAAAGATTTTATTTATTCATCTTAGAGAGAGAGTATGTGCACACATGTGAGTGGGGGGAAGAGCAAAAGGGAGAGGGAGAGAATCCCAAGCAGATTCTGAGTGCAGGGCCCGATGGGGCTCGATCCCATGACCCTGAGCTGACATCATGACCTGAGCCAAAATCAAGAGTCTGATGCTCAACCAGCTGAACCACCCAAGCACCCCTGTTTGAGTAACATTTTTAAATGACATTAACAGAAAACAAGTAGATGATGTGGTTAAAAAATACATACATGAAATACCTATTTTGAGGCATTAAAGAAAAAAAGCTAATACCCAGAACATTATCATTATGTATTTTCTACAGATGCCTAATATATTTAAACAATTTACTTTGAGGTATTTATTTGAAAGATCACTAGGAGGTTTTTGTATTTTTATTTGGTAGTTGCTGTGTCACTTAATACATAAATAGAAAATCCCTTTTACCTCAAAAAAATTATATCAAAGACCTTTCCAGAATATTTCTCATTTTTTTTAATCACTGCAGATCATCTTGTACCTAACTTTCAGCCCAAACTTCATATTCACACATCAGTAGCAAACCATCACATGAGTGTAACAACCTCGCACTGCCTAGATACTTGTTGTGCCCTCCCGTTCAACCACCGCCATCCCCTCATATGCACAAGAGCATGCACTTAAACACGCATGTGCCCGGATGATCCCTGCCGAATTTCCTTCAGATAGATATTTGTTCAAGTTAACCTTGCTATCTGCTTTGACCTTTTGAAGAAGAATATGTCTCTTTCAGTTCAAAAATTCTGAGGTAGGCAACACAAATATCCTGTGATAATTTATAGGAATTATCAAATAAACTCATGCATTATCTCACAAGATAATGTTTCATTCTACAGATGAAAGGCAAACATAATTTTTAAATGGTGTTTTAAAGAGTCACAGAATCATGACCTAGAAGATTCCTTAGAAATTCTACATCCCCTCTGTTTTCTAGTCAAGGAAACTAAGGGGGAAGACCTTGCATAAATTTCACAGGGAGCATCTGTGTCAGCGCGCAGACCCAACGTGGAAGAGTCCCAGACTGTTGCAGTGTTTGTTTGTTGTTTTTTTAAATCATATTTAGTGTTGTCAAGCTTCTTGGTAAAATACCATTTTGTTGGAAGCTTAATCTTTCCGAGAGAGAAAATCTATTGATGATGCTCTATCTATAGCCCCATATCACTTCAGAGCAGTCACTCACGTTAATTACATTTGATTGCCACCATTTCCCTGCAGACCGGTATCCTGACCCCTGTCTTACATATGGAGAAACAAGATCTTTGAGGCTGGGACTTGTTTCAAGTCACTGTGGGTACTAAGTGGCAGACCCAGTTCCAGAACACAGGTCCTGTGTTTCCTAATCTCCTTTTCTTTCCAGGCTTTCCTGTTGCCAGTCATAGGATGCAAACACACACATCCCAGGTCTTTCCGGTTTTTGTTCTTGTTACGTCTGCCAGGAAAGTTTTCAGTGCCATTCTCTAAAAAAGTGAAATTTTATATAATAGTTGATGATATAGTCATTGTCCCTAAGGAGTTTATACTCAGTGACAGATTATATATATATATATATATATGTGTATATATATATATATATAAAATACCCTGGAACAATGAGGACAAACTGTTTCAGTGACCAAAAAATAACCACATTTAATAGATTATGGCAACAGTGTTCTTGGTGTTTTCGAGCATGTTTTATAAAAACGTTTAGAACTTTTACCTAAAATGCAAATAAGAGACTGTAGTCACTCTGACTGCATTGGATACCTATTTCCAAGTGATAACAGAGATCCAACCATACCACGCTCTCCTGATAAAAGTTTAAAAAAAAACTCACAAAACATCCCAGCTTCTAAAGGCTGCGAAGGTAGCTTGATTTTTCCTTTTGAGCATAGAGCTCTTACCAG
>CM052886.1:25450060-25492543 GCA_028534135.1 Potos flavus
CAACTGGCATTGCCTTGAGTCCACAGATCAGTACGGGGAGAACTGACATGTTAACAATGTTCAGTAATCTGACTCATTAACATGATGTAATTCTTCATTTATTGAGATCTTCTTTAATTTCTCTCGACACTGTTTTTTTCGGTTTTCAAGGTATAAGTCCTACACATCTTTGGCTCATTTATTCCTGAGTATTTCATAGATAATGATATTGTTTTACAATTTCAGTTTATAATTGTTTGTTGCTCATTTATAGAAATACTACTGATTGTTGTATGTTGAACTTGTACTATGCCATCTTACTAAAATGCCTTTTTAGTTTTAGTAGCTTTTCAGTATATTTTACTAGATTCTCTACATAGACATTCAAGCAAATAAAAACCAGTTTAATTTCTTTCTTTCCAAACTGGATGCCTTTTATTTTTATTTTTATCGTTATATTTTTGCCTTATTGCATTGGATAATCTCTAGTACAGTGTTAAAATGTCAAATAGAAATGATGAGAGTACATAGTGTTATCTTCTTCATGACCTTATAGATAATGAGTGGGAAAGCATTTAGTCTTTCACCATTAAGTACGATATTATCGTAGGTTTTTTAATAAATGTCCTTTATCAAGTAGTTTCCTTCATTTCCTGGTTTGCTGAGAGTTGGTATCAGGAATGGATGTTGGATTTTTGTCAAATGCTCTTTCTGTATCTATTACAATAATCACATAATTTTTCTTTATAATTTATGCTAATGTGATAAATTACATAGATTTTCAAATTTAAACTAATCTTTCATTCTTAGGATTAACCCTGTTTAGTCATGGTATGTTACATTTTTATAGATTGGTGAACTTGATTTTCTAAAATCTAATTTACAACTTTTTGCATTTTGTTCACGAGAAATATGGGTCTATAGTTTTCTTGTAATGTTTTAGTCTGGTTTGGTATCAGGGGAGGTCAGTTTCATGGATAGAGTTAGAAGAATTCCCACCTCTTCCATTTTCTGGAAGAGTCTGTGTAGATTTAGTATTTTTTTCTTTTATAATTTTCATTTCTTCATTGATACCCCCTATTTGATGACATGATTTCCTTTAGTTTTTTTTAACATATTTACAATGGTGGATTTCAAGTCTTTGTCTAGAAAGTCCGATGTGTAGACTTCCTAAGGGGCAGTATCTGTTGATTGCTTTTTTCCCCTTTGTATGGGCCCTACTTGGTTTTTTGTATGTCGTAATCTTTTGTTGAAAACTGGATATTTTAAGTGCTATAATATGACAACTCTGGAAATTAGATTCTTCCCTTCCCAGGGGTTTGTTGTTGCTACTTATTGTAGTTGTTCTTTGTTTGTTAAATACCTTCTCTGAATAAATTCCACAATGCTGTGTTTTTGCCACTGAAGTTTCTGCTTGGTCAGATGGGTGATCAGCTAATTGAACAAAGATTTCCTTAAAACTGGAAACAGTAGGTCTCCCAGTCTTGCTAAGGGGTTCTCTTGGGGTATTGTGCACCCCTTCAATATTTAGCCAAGCCATTGATAACTCTTAGATTTCATTTCCTGTTAGCACAGAGCATTACGTACGATCAGCCAGAAGTGAAGGCATAAGGCCTTCTTAGGCCTCTGCTGTGCATGCACACAACCCTACACATGTGAGACCTTCTAGACTCTCAGAACTATGTCCGAGCTTGTTAAGACCCCTGTGGACATCTTACTTCCTCAGCCTCTCCTTTTCAGCTTTTTAGTCAGTCTGTTGTTTGGCTACTGTTAATCCATCACTCGGGCAGCCGTGAAGTTAACTGTAATTGTTTTCAACAAGTGCCTCCCAGGGAAAAAGCAAGCTCTGAGATAGGTCAAATACAGACAGCCTTACAAGTGGTATCTTCCAAAGAGCTACCAGACAGATCAAGTGACGATAGTTCTTTGGAAATGAGGCTTTGAAAGAGCTCCATCCCTCTTCTGGGCCCTCCAGTAGCTGCCAGGCTGCTGGCTTTCACCACGAATGCAGGCTCTTCTTTCTTAAGGTCTCCACAGAGCCAACAGTAGGGGATGAGACTAGGTTAGGCGAAATGCCACAAACCTCCAAGATCTTACCAAGATTCAACCATTTTTCTTGAATAAACATTCCCCAGTTGCCACAAGCTTTTGGCTAATTTCCAGAATTCTGAAAAAGTTGATTACCACCATTTTTGCCAGCTTTTTCCTAGCTTATTTGGAGAAGAGAACATTCAGAAATCAGCTCCACCACTTTCACAGACATCATTTTATTTCTTCTTCAAATATTGGGTAAACTCACCAGTAAAGCTGTCTGCCTCTGGAATTTTCTCCCCCTTTCGAAATATGTACTTTATTTGTTCTTTCATCTTTTAATTCCTGACTTTTTCCTTCTCAGCCATCTGATCTCATTTTACTTACCTTTATATCTCCACATCTTCATCTCCAGCTGCCATAACAATACCACAGACCGGGTTGCTTAAACAACAGAAATTTATTTTTTTCAGTTCTGGAGGCTGGAAGTTCAAAATCAAGGTGCCAGCAGGGTTGATTTTTGGTGAAGCGTCTCCTCCCGGCTTGCAGACAGCCACCTTCCCGCTGTGTCCTCACCTGGCCTTTCCTCTGTGCGTGTGTGGAGAGAGAGCGGTCCATGCTGTCTCTTCCTCTTACCAGGACTACCAGATCTGTAGATTAGAGCCTCCCCCTTATGGCCTCGTTTAACTTAATTAAACTCCTTAAAGGCCCTGCTCCCACTTTGGAGATTAGGGCTTCACCCTGTGAATTTTGAGAGAACACAGTTTAGTTCATAGAAATCTCTATTCAGTCCTACATATTACTTGATTTTGAAATTCTTCATCTGTGACAAACTCTTCCACCATTCCCAGATATTCTAGAAAGGAGACGCTGTCTTCCGCTCTTTAAATTTCCCTTTTTTGGGACGGTTGGGTGCCTCAGAGTCAGTTAGCCGTCTGCCTTTGGCTCAGGTCATGATCCCAGAGTCCTGGGATCGAGTCCTGTGTTGGGCTCCTTGCTCAGCAGGAAGCCAGCTTCTCCCTCTGCCTGCCACTCATCCTGCTTGTGCTCTCTCTCTTTCTCCCTCTCTGACAAATAAATAAATAAAATCTTTAAAAAAAAAAAAAAAGGAAGCATCTTAAAAAATAATAATAATAAAAGTAGATTTCCCTTTTTTATTGTTTTTGTATTTTCTTTGTCCTAACATTATTTACACTCCTACACACTCATTCACAAAGTATTTGTTTTATATTTTACTCCTACTGTTGGAACTGTTTAAAAAGCTGCATTCCACATCCCACAGGTCAGAATATCACAGCTTTTTTTTTTTTTTAATATAGTTGCCACACAGTGTTTCATTAGTTTCAGGTACACAGCATAGTGACTCAGTGGGTCCGCACATGTCCATACATTATACTGTGCTTGCCTCAAGGGTGGCTCCCGTCTCTCACCATACAACACTGTTACAGTGTCATTGACTGTATCTCCTAGGCTGTACCTTTTATTCCCACGACCATTCATTCCATAAGTGGAAGCCTGTATCTCCCACTCCCCTCTGCTCTGGCAACCATCGGTCCTCTCTATTTATAGGTCTGACTCTGCTTTTTGTTTGTTCATTTGTTTTGTTTTGGTTTTTTTTTTCCACATGTAAGTGAAATCACACGGTATTTGTCTTTCTCACTCTGACTTACTTCACTTAGCGTAATACCCTCTAGGTTCATCCATGTTGTCGCAAATGGAAAGATCTTGTTCTTTTTTGTGGCTGAGTAATATTCCTCTGTGTGTGTGTGTGTGTGTGTGTGTGTGTGTGTGTGTGTGTGTGTACGTACCACATCTTCTTTATGCATTCATCTATCAGTGGACACTTGGGCTGCTTCCATATCTTGGCTATTATAAATAATGCTGCAGTGAACATAGAGGTATGTATCTCTTCAAATTAGTGTTTCCTTTTCTTTGGATAAATACCCAGTGGTTGAATTCCTGGATCATCTCACAGCTTTCTTATGCATAAACTTTCTTCACCTTTCTTTGTCCCTAAGGAATCTCCTGTTACTTCTGCACACACACACACACACACACACACGCACGCACATGCACACATACGCACCTTTTTCCATCAAATTTGATAAAAACTTTGTTTTTTTTATTTTTTTGATAAAAAGCTTTCTGGTTTTTCCCAGGTATCTAATATTTTTCTGAGAGAAGTAAAATTGATTTTATTCTGTCCCTTTATCATGATAAAGAAGGAGCCCAACCAGCCAAAGGTTCACGTCTCTCCATTATTTTGAGCAGCTCCCTGCCTCTCACCCCCCATTGTAATCACTTAGATATGGTGTGTCAGATGTTTTTTCAGAACATCTGTTCTGTCGAGCTCCGCTTTCTGTTCCTACAGCCCCCGTCCTCGTGTGTTGCCGCGGCTTTCTTATGAGCTCTTGTTTCTCATCTTTCCCTCCTGTAGTTCTGAAGTACGCAAAGAGCAGAGCCGCGAGGACCGAGCACACATAATGGATATGCACGTGAAGAAGAATGAGCCAAGCCAGCAGAAAAGTAACCCTAATAGAGGTAAGAGGAAAATCAACACAAAGTTGTATCATAGAGTCAGCAGAGAAAGATTTAGGGAAGGCACAATCGACGGTGACAAATGCCAAATAAGTCATCGAGATGAAAAGTCCAGCATAGGGAATATAGTCAGTAATGTTGTGATACCATTTTTGGCGACAGGTGGTAACTGCACTTAGCATGATCACTGAGTAATGTATAGTGTTGTCAAACCACTGTGTTGTAGCCCTGAAACTAATAAAACGTTGTTTGTTAATTATACTGCAATTAAAAATAGACAGTGACAAATGCAAAAGGGGGAGGAGAAGTAAAATACAGACTGAAAAGTGCCCTTTTGGGATTTGCAGCCAAGAGGCCATTTACGGCCTGCAAGAGGAAAGTTATGTTGAGAGTCCTGGAAGCGTGAGCCCGATTGTCTCCAGTGCAAAGGAAAAGATATTCAGAATAGACTGCTTCTCCAAGAAGCTGTACTTCAAAGGAAAGGAAAAGCTGGACAGAAAGCAGTGGGAGACACAGGATTTAGAGACCTTTATAGAGAGGAGTGACGAGAGTAGGTACAAACAGAGAGGAACCACTCAAGGTGCAGGACAAGGGGAATAATCCCAGGGGACCAGAGGAGATACAATGTGAAACAAGGAGGGGTCACTTTTCTACCAAGACAGGCCAGTGAGGTATGTTTGTTTAATGACGATGTTTTCTGGTGGGGGAAGGAACACACAAAGGCCCCTGTTCTCTCAGTCAGGCATGGTGAAGTCTCTCTGCCGGAAGTGAGCGTTCCAGCTGTATCATAGCATGCTTCCAGAATTGGCACCGTCGGAGAGCGAAATTCAGAATTCTCTAGACCTTAATTATAAAAAAATAAAGACTCATTATGCCAAATGCATACAGATACATAATCATAGGTCAAAGAATGACTTTTTATCATTGGTAACAATCAGAAAACATTTTTTTTAAAGATTTTATTTATTTATTTGACAGAGAGAGAGAGCACAAGCAGGCAGAGAGGCAGGCAGAGGGAGAGAGAGAAACAGACTCTCTGCTGAGCAAAGAGCCCAATGCGGGGCTCGATCCCAGGACCCTGGGATCATGACCTGAGCCGAAGGCAGCCACCCAAACAACTGAGCCACCCAGGTGCTCCAATCAGAAAACATTTTGAAACAAATTTTAATAAGAAGAACTTTGAAATGATACACGTCAAAGAGAAAAAAAACACCATAAGCAAAATCCAACAAGATACAATAACCCAAGATAAGGAGGAATTTCATAAAATGTATGACAGATAAAGAATGAATACCCTTAACATATTTTTTTTAAAAAACTCTTCAAAATCAACAAAGAAAAGAAGAAAAATTGACAAAGGGCATTCAGAGGACAGTTTTACCCTATTGTAGGAAAATATTCGAGTACACATGCACCGACTCAGTTAAAAGGCTCTTCCTTCAAGCAGTGTTTTAAAAATAGGAAGAAAAATGGGCACCTGGGTGGCTCAGTCGGTTGAGTGTCTGACTTTTGATTTCAGCTCAGGTCATGATCTCAGGCTCGTGAGAGTGAGCCCTGTGGCGGGCTCCGCACTCAGCAGGGGGTCTGGTTCTCTCTCTCTCTTTCTCTCTCTCTTTCTCTCTCCCCCCCCACTCATGCTCTCTCTTTCTCTCTCAAATAAGTAAATTTTTTTTTAAATAAGGAAAAAAATTGAATTTATAGTTGATTAAATTATGAAATCTTTATATAAGAGAATACCATGTGATATTATTCGTTACATTATAGAAGTATTTTCATAGACATAGAAAGATGTTTATGATAAATTCTTAAGTAAACAAAAGATAATTATGAAATAGTTTATATATGACCTATGCAGTTGACTCTTGAGCAACACAGGGAATAGGGGTGCCAACCCCCAGTCCACGCAGTCAAAAATCCACATATAACTCTGGACTCCCCCAGACACTTAACAATAACAGCCTACTGTTGACTGGAAGCCTTACTGATAACCTCGGTAGTTGATAAACACATATTTTGTATGTTACATGTATTATATACTCTTCTATTACAATAAAGTAAGCTGGAGAGACAAAAATGTGACTAAGAAAAATACGTAAGAGAAAATATATTTATGGTACTGCACTCTATTTATCAGTATCATCAGGTTACAGCATCTGTGGACACGATCGGTCATCTGTTTGTACCTCCACCATTACTGTCTTATGTGATACAGGACACTGTAGATGCTACACATATTACTAACACTGACATCAAAAATGAAAGGATAATGTGAAAATTTGTATTTATTTAAAGGTATAACTATTCATGCATTGATAACAAAGAAGCAGCAATATGGTTGCTTTATGGTGGCCCAGTGTAATCAATGTCATTGCTTCCCAGTTGCCTAGCCTGTGTAGTAATGAATGAATGGTTACAGCATAGAGTGCTGTAGTTCTGTTTCATAATACTGATTGAAAACATTGTGACATTTGAAAAAAACAACAACTTATGTGTGATGAAAAGCTGATAAGCAGTTTCTCTGATTAGGAGAGAGAGAGGCATCCTGTCCTGTAATGTAGTTCTTTGAAAGCAAAGTTATAAAACAGGAGGAAAAGTGACACGTTACTAACTTTATTACCTATCACTGCCTACGTAAGGATAGTCTGTCCACTTCCATAAAGCATTGCACACAATATTCCATACAGTGAATACTTAGGCAGTGGTGAGATGATGATGACACAAAGCTAATTAGATTTTCACATGCAGACATACGCACATACACAATAGATAAGTTTATTGACTGTATGGCATGATTATCTACTGTTCATCAAGTGGAAGTGGAGCATCATAAAGGTCTTTGTGCTTGGCATTTTCACGAGGAGCAGGCAGAGGAAGAGGAGGAGGAACAGCTGGTCTTGCCGTCTCAGGGGTGGCAGAGGGAGAAGAGGAGGCAGGAGAGGTGGGCACACTCAGTAGAACTTTACAGAAATACGTTGTAATTTCTGTCTGACTTGTTTGCTTCTTTATTTTTCTAAAAATGTTTCTATATGGGGGGCACCTGGGTGGCTCAGTTGGTTGAGCGCCCAGCTCTTGATTTCAGCTCAGATCATGATCTCAGGGTCATAAGATCGAGACCTGTGTCAGGCTCTGTGCTCAGTGGAGAGCCTGCTTGAGATTCTCTCTCTCCTTCTGCCCCTCTTCCCCCTCACTCTCTCTCTCTCTTTCTCTTTCTAAGAAAAATAAGTAAATTTTTTAAAAAAATGTTTCTATATGGTACCAATCCCTTTTCTACCATTCGCTTTAGTTTCATTGCCACCATTTGCTTCCCATCATAGAAGGGTCCCAGTCGTAAAAGAGGTCGAAGCCATTTTGAATAATCGGAAGCCTTGTGCCGGACTCTCCTGTCCAGGGTCAGTTTGTCTGCTGGCCCTGCTTCTTCCTATGTCTTTCTTCATCGTCTAGCACTGGTTCGGAGGCACTCATCTCTATCAAGTTGTCTTCTGTTCATTCATCTGGTATGGTGTCTATCAGTACTTGAATTGCTCCAAGATCCATATCTCGAAACCCTTCACCCTCCGCAACTTTTTTGCCATATCACCAATATCTTCCACGATTTCCTTGATTGGCTCTGCTATAAATCTGTAAAGTCATACACAGCATCTGGATACATTTTTCTCCAGCAGGAATCTATCATTTTGGTCTTGATGGCTCTCACGGCTTCTTCTGTAACAATGATGGCATCTTCAGTGGAGTAATCCTTCTAGATTTTCATAATGTTCTCTCTGGTTGGGGTTCTCTTCCATAGCACTGACAGTCCTTTCCCTAGAGTTATGTGTGTAATGAGCCTTAAAGTTTCGTATGGACCCCCTGACCTGGAGGCTAAATTAGAGACATTGTATCTGGGAGAAGTAGACCATTTCATTGCCTGTGGTGTTGAACTCTTGGGGTTCTGGGTGGCTAGGGGCACGGTCTGATATCAAAAGAACTTTAAAAGGCAATCCTTCACTGGCAAAGTACTTTCCGACTGCAAGGACAAAGCATCACTGGAATCAGTCAAGGAAAAGGGTTTTCACTGTACAGGCCTTTTTGTTGTACAACCAAAACACTGGCAGTTAGTCTTTACCTTTTCCCTTCAAGGCCTTGGGGTCAGCAGCTCTATGGATAAGGGCAGTCCTAATCATAAACCCGACTGCATTTGCACAACACAGTAGAATTAACCTATCCCTTCTTGCCTTCCTTAAATCCTGGTCCTTGCTTCTCTTCCTCACCAATAAATGTCCTTTATGGCATTTTTTCCCAGAATAAGGCACTTTCGTCTGCATTAAAAATCTGTTCAAATATCCTTGCTCCTCATGATTTTATTAATGGCCTCTGGGAACTCCTCAGCTGACTCTTGGTGGGCAGAACTGCTCCTCCTGTTATCTTGACTTTTTTTTTTTTTAAGATTTTATTTATTTATTTGACACAGAGATAGAGATTACAAGTAGTCAGAGAGGCAAGCAGAGAGAGAGAGGGGAAGCAGGCTCCCCGCCGAGCAGAGAGCCCGATGTGGGGCTCGATCCCAGGACCCTGAGATCATGACCTGAGCTGAAGGTAGAGGCTTTAACCCACTGAGCCACCCAGGCGCCCTATCTTGACTTTTTTTAAGCGAAACTTCTTTGTAAAATTATCAAACCATCCTTTGTTGGCATTAAATTCTCCAACTTTGGATCCTTCACCTTCCTTTTGCTTTAAGTTGTCAGGTAATGACTTTGATTTTCTTGAATCCTATTAGTCTATAAGTTTATCTTATATCAGTCCTGTACACACGTAAAAGCTGCATTTTCAATACAAAATAAAAAGGTATTTTGCAGGGGTATCTGGGTGGCCCAGCCAGCTAAGCGTCTTCCTTCAGCTCAGGTCATGATCTCTGGGTCCTGGGACTGAGCCCTGCACGTTGGGCTCCCTCCTCAGCGGGGAGTCTATTTCTCCCTCTCCCTCTGCCCCTGCCCCCCACTCATGCGCATACCTTCTCTCTCTCAAATAAAAAAATAAAATTTTCAAAAAAAAAGTATTTTGCAAAACATGTAGGGTTTTCATGCCTGTTGGTGTAGATGCAGCAACAACTCCATGAGTTTCCTTTTCCCTTTTTGCAATGGTCCTTATGTTGCTTTCGTGTGCAGACAACCACAGCTGCAGACCTCAGTCTATGGTAGGTATCTCAAGCAATTCAGGTTTTTCTGGTAATGTCATGACTTTTCTCTGCTTCTTGGGAGCACTTCCAGCATCACTGGTGACACGTTGCCTGGGTCCCATGGTGTTGTTCCAGATTTACAATATTGCACTAAACACAGTGGAAAATATGCAGGAGCTGTGAGAGATCACTTTTTACCACAATACGCAATTTACTGGAGAGACGAGCTGCTCACGCATCTGTATTTCTGTATATTTCATGGTAGTAAGTGATAAAAGAGAGTAGATCTACATATATTTTATGCATTTGTGACATGCCTTTTTCTTAGGTTTTTTTCATATTTCTAAGCTAGTTGGCAAGTTTTTTCAAGTTGTTACACATCTCGAAAAACTTTTCCAACATATTTATTGAAAAAAATCTGAGTCTAAGTGGACTCATGCCATCCAAACCTATGTTATTCAAGGATCAACTACATGCATAAAGTATTGAACAATATACATTTAAAAAAATGTCAGTAGTTCCCTCTGAGTGGTGGTAGTGGCGTGATTTTTTTTTCTTTCACTTTATGTATTTTGTAATTTTTCTGCTCAATATATATTGATATCTACTACTCGGTCATTGCTTTTAAAATGAAAGCAATTTGAGAAGTTTTCTAACATAGCCCATTCTTTCTACATTTGCAGAAAGCAGGGTTTCAGAGTCACAGGTAAAGTGCCTGAACTAGGACTTGATCTTCTGGCTCCAAGTTCAGGGCTGTTCCTGTTACATGGTGCTCAGTGAGCTCCGAGGAGATGGCAAGTGCTCACAGGCAGGGCTCTACTGTGCTCGCCTTGTTTCTTCCCGGTACTTAGCCCGGTGTCTGGCCGAGTAGTAAGCCTTCAGGGACTATTTACTGGACTGAATATCTTGCAGGGTAAGGCCCAGTATTTTTATGAGTCTTATTTTTCACACATAACGAACACACAAATACTAACCCGGTTTCATATTCATTGTCCAAAATCTTAGTACGCAGATTTTTCCTTTCTCTTTCCATATGATTTGCCTTGAAAAAGAAGGCCCTCACTTTGTTATTCTACACCTGTGTAAGTTTGTGGGGCCACATCCTGAGGAGACACCTCAGAGAAAGACCGCATTTGGATTCACTCCGGGGCATTTGGATTCACTCTGGGGTCTTTCTGTTGGACAGCCTCTCTTCCCTTTCAGCAAATCTCCGTCCACCGCCTCAGCTTTCCAGTCCTGTGCTGTCCACACCTGTCATGCTCACACGCCACTCCCGTGTCCCCCTTGTCAGAGGTGTGCACTGGACGTCTCTCATCCTTTCCCTCTCTTCTGTCCCTTCCCTCCCTCTCACGAGCTGTCTTTGTCATTCTGTGTCCAGCGCTCCTTCCTCTTCTTAGTCTGATTCACTTCCCTTAAAGATGTTATCTACACTGCCTACTGCAGCATGTTCTGGTTACATTTCTCTAGAGGGTTCCCTCTCCTGAGGGTCCTCTGGCTTCTCTGTTTACTTCTCAGACTGCAGGCTCCACCTGATAAATGTCACTTGTCCTACATCCTCTGCACGTGCGGGGTCCAGCTAACTCACTTCCAGCTGTTCTCTCCCTTCCCTTTTCTGTTTTTCTTCTTTGTTTTTGTTACCACTTTTACAAACGCCTCCTCCCAGTCTCTTCTGCCTTGTTATTCTTCTAAGATCCCTTTACCCTCCTTGTGGCCCCTTGCGGATGTTTGTAAGGTCTCTCAGGCACTTGTGCCCAGCATCCATTTGAGCCTTTACTACTTCCTTTCCCATTTTTTTTTTTTAAAGATTTTATTTATTTGACAGAGAGAGACACAGCGAGAGAGGGAACACAAGCAGGGGGAGTGGGAGAGGGAGAAGCAAGCTTCCCCGCCGAGCAGGGAGCCCGATGCGGGGCTCGATCCCAGGACCCTGGGATCATGACCTGAGCCGAAGGCAGAAGCTGAACCGGCTGAGCCACCCAGGCGCCCCTCCTTTCCCATTTTTATTGGGCCCTAACTTGGGACAAGTTTTGTGTGCTTTACCTGTAGATACACGGGGGCAGAAAGAAATGTGACACCCTTTTTTGGCTCCTCGTGCCATGGTACCTTGGCACACCATGTCTGGGCCATTTTACACTCTAGCAGCTCTGGTGAGCCTCGCTCACCTGAAACATTTTCGGACTTCTGCATGTAATCCCAGCTTATCTGTGGTAGCTCTGATCAACAAAGGTAAAGTCAGGAAACACAGACAAAGAATATTCCCCCCCTCATTCATAAATGTCTCTCATCAAAAAAGATATCAAAAAAGATAGTGTAACTATTTATTTAAGATTGAGCCTGTCCCTGAAAACACAGACGTGACCTATGCCTCCTGTTTTACCAGGGAAGGACCTTGGGAGATGGTTAGCCTGCCCTTTCGTGCCCGCAAGCTCTAAACTTTACTTTTCTCAGGAGTGTTCGATGGAAGTGACCACCACCTTAACCAGATTGTTAGGCTGCATTTGTTTTCTCAGAGCAGTCGAGCCTTAACCCTTTCTGTTCAGAGCAAGGACAACAACATTTTTATCTAAGTCTGGATACTCACCACTGGTGTGTGAATAATTGCATTAAAGAGTGTCGGGTTCAACTCCACTAGCTGGTTTTTGTATACTTCCTACATGGTCTCTAAGAAGCTCCTTGTTTCATCCACATATTGGTTCTTGATTTTTATTAATGGTATAATTTGCTTTATTTTAGAGCTGCATTTAGATGCATAATTAACCATCGCCATCTTTGTTAAAAATGACACACACCTTTTTTTTGGACTTATTTGAAAAAATATAATAGTTGACCCACTTGTAAAAATAGACACATTGGCCAAATGGAAGACTATTATTTAATAAGATAATCTCTGTCCTTTCCACTTATTAACCTTGAAGCATCATCTGTGACTTTTTTTTTTCCCAATGAGTGAAGAATTTTATGAACTCTGGTTGCCTGCTCTTAATTTCTGGAAGTTGCCCCAGGTTTGGAGTGCTTTGTGTCTGTATTTGAGAAGTGTCTTTTTCGCTTGTCAGTGCCAGGCCTTACACATCTGCTGATGGTGCTAGGAGATGTTGACAGTGTGTTCAAGAAGCAAAAGTGAAAAAAAAAAAAAGAAGCAAAAGTGGTTTGTACTTTGGTCTTACTCGGGTGTGTGTGTGTGTGTCACACGGTGTGTTTATTACCCATGCTGCTGCAGGAGCACACTGAGATTTCGTTGTGGACAAAAGATATTGTTTAAGTTCACTGAGCACATTTTGTGTACTTTTCTCCTAGTAAAGAGTTGAAGAAGAAAGAGACAACCAAATACACAGAAATGAAACGACAAATTAAACCAAACAGAATTTTTCTTCAGAGTTAAGAATTTTCAGATACTAAGGAAGAAACGAAGGACGACTACTTCTTGTCCTTATGAAAGAATCTAGAAAAATCAGAAGCGAGGTATGAGTAAAAAAATAAATGTGGCCTTTTGACCTTCATTGTTATAAACCATTGTGATTGTTGTTGATCAAAGTATTGGTACTTGTATTTATTAGTAATTACATCAGCATTACATGACCACTTTTGAAAAACCCATGAAGAAAAAAACATAATTGGTATTCAGCCAACATGAAGGAAAAGTGTTTACACTGTTAGGATGTCCATTAAGCAATCATTTGATATTACTGTATCTGTAATGTGGTTGTGTGTATGATGTTATGTTCAGAATATGAAGTGTATGCTTTTGAAATTTAGCTTTCTTTAAGAGATAAGCAGCTTCAGAATATTGTGTATTCTAAATGGTCCCAGTGAGAAAGACACTAAAAGAGAACAAATTTGTTTGTTTTGAATGAATCATATATGTACCTTGATACATATAAACTAAAAATGGCCTTTGGCTAGATTGGCAGCAGGGTTTCAAATTTCTGTACTTTTTAAAAAGAACATTTCATATTTAAGCGTATAAGTCATTTGTAGACTTACATTTTTGAATATTTGTTTTAGTCTTAACATTTGTTCTTAAATTATTACATTGCATTATTTATTGCTTGAGTTCCATAATTAATGGTGTCATTACTATGTGACTATATTTTAAAGTGTTATAATACGAAAGTTCATTTGTGTTTTTTTTTTTCTTGGCTCCTGTCTCAACAATATGATTTTAAGTCTGTCAATAAAATATTTAACCTCACAAAGGTCAAAACTAATATAGTATCAGAAAACTTATTTACCAAATTAAGCAATTGAATCAATTAAAATAAGAAGTGAGAAAAACAGTGTTGGGCATTGAGGTGTAAATTTTGCCCAGATGTATACCCGATGTGAAATATCTTCTAGTAAAAATATATTTGGCTCCTATCCCTGCACATGTTGTAGAGGCATGAAAATTGGTAAACATGCCCCTGCTGTGTAGAACCTAAAGACAAGACCATTTTGGGAGGTGGTGAGTGGCACCGGTGTTGGCAGAAGCCCTCCGCGATCAGCCCCGACATCGGCTCTGGCGGCACGGAGCTCCCACTGTCCCGGACGCACACATCGGTGCTTCAGGTACAGCTGGGCCCAGGCGGCTGGAGTCACCCTTGTGCAAGCTTGTTTTGTCTGTCTTGTGAATGCACTTGATAGTTACAAAATAAACTATGCATCTCTCTGCAGTTTTAGCTCATAGTTTTGAGCTATGCGTTGATTCCCTGATTTAGGTTTTAATCACAAAGGATTTCTTTTTTTTTTTTTAAAGATTTTATTTATTTATTTGTCAGAGAGACAGAGAGCACAAGCAGGCAGAGTGTCAGGCAGAGGCAGAGAGAGAAACAGGCTCCCTGCCGAACAAGGAGCCCGATGCGGGACTCGATCTCAGGACCCTGGAATCATGACCTGAGCCGAAGGCAGCTGCTTAACCAACTGAGCCACCCAGGCGTCCCTCACAAAGGATTTCAACAAGTTGCGGAAAATTTTTAAAACGAGACAGGATGCCTGGGTGGCTCAACTGGTTAGGCATCTGCCTGCAGCTCAGGTCATGATCCTGGAGTCCTGGGATCGAGTCCCACATCAGGCTCCCTGCTCAGCTGGAGTCTGCTTCTCCCTCTGCCCAAACCCCACTCTTGTGCTCTCTCTCTCAAATAAATAAATAAAATCTTTTAAAATAAATAAAAATTAAACAAGACAAATGTGGGGTGCGTGGGTGGTTCAGTTAGTTAAGTGTCCGACTCTTGATTTCAGCTCAGGTCACGATCCTCAGGGTCATGAGATCAAGCCCTGCATCAGGCTCCCTGCTCAGCGAGGAGGAAGATTCTCTTCCTTTCTCTCTGCCCCTCCCCCTGCTAGCATGCTCTTCTCACTCTTTCTCTCAAAAATACCTAAATAAATCTAAAAAAATTAAAATAAGACAAATGAAATATGGCAGGGGAGCTAAACATTTGTTGAGCGCTTGATGTTCATATGAAAAATAAAGGGTTATTTTTGTATTGCAACTACTGAAGATAAAAATAAGAATTGAGGGGTGCCTGGGTGACTCAGTCATTAAGCATCTGCTTTCGGCTCGGCTCATGATCCCAGGGTCCTGGGATTGAGCCGCACATCAGGCTCCCTGCTCGACGGGAAGCCTGCTTCTTCCTCTCCTACTCCCCCTGCTTGTGTTCCTTATCTCTCTGTCAAATAAATAAAATCTTTAAAACAAAAATAAGAAGAAGAATTGAGGCAAAACCAAGAAAAGTTGGTGTTACACAAAACCCAGTCCTTTTCTCTTCTGTCCTGTTGACAAGATTCCAGTTATGTTCATGAATAGATTAATAAAATGTCTTTATCATACTCTCAGACATGAGATGGGGCAGAGGACATTGTAAAAGTGCTCTCCAAGTAGAAGTCCAAATTATAGTCAAGTAGAGGAATCAGACAGGAGAACCTATTTGAAGATTCTGATACTGCACATTTTCTTAGTAACAAATTAGTTTTGTTTATCTTCATTCTGAAATTATTAAATTTTGTCCCATTTCATAAAGTCTCTTTTCTCCAAACAAGTAACAATTTTTGACACTTTTTCTAGATCTAAATATTTTTAAACCATTCTTAGAAATTTATTTCCCATTTGATTCTACTCTATCTTGAACATTACAATTTCTTCAGTATCAAAACTATACATGAATAAGATTTGCAAAGCTAGAACAAAAATCGAGTCTGTTTGGGTTTTTTTAAAGATTTTTTATTTATTTGAGAGAGAGAGAGCATGAGCAGTGGGGAGGGGCAGAGGGAGAGGGAGAAGCAGACTCCCCACTGAGCAGGTAGCCCGACTCGAGGCACGATCCCAGGATCCTGGGGATCATGACCCAAGTCAAAGGCAGATGCTGAACCAACTAAGCTACCCAGGCGCCTCAAAAATCAAGTTTTTAAAGATTTAAGACATGAAACATTTTTTCACCACGATATAAATTTATGTTTAAAATGTACATTTTAAGTGAAATCAATGTTTTTAAATGGCTAATACTTGGTACTTTTAAAACGTTGTGTAAAGTTTCTTTCTAGAAAAGCAAATACTTGACCTTTATTTTTAAGTTATAGTAAAGTTTTCTTAAAGAAAGATATTTTCTATTTAGGAAGTTCATTAAGAGTATATCTAGGAAATAGCTTACCATTTCATAGCTTCATGCGACATGTCACTTTAATTGTACATTTAACTTTAACGTATTTTTAAAATATTTTTTATTTATTTATTTACTTTAGAGAGAAAGTGCATGTGTGCACGGCAGGGGTGGGGGGCGCAGAGGAAGAGATAGAATCCTAAGCAGGCTCCACACCCAGCATAGAGCCCGATATGGGTCTCCATCTCACAACCCTGAGATCATGACCTGAGCTGAAATCAAGAGTTGGACCCTTAACCTACTGAGCCACCCAGGTGCCCCTTAACTCACAAATATTTTTGAGAGTTATAAAATTCTAGAACCTATAAAATTCAAGACCTTACACTTTTTAAAAAAGATTTTATTTTTAAGTGATCTCCACACCCAACATGGGGCCCAGACTCACAACCCCAAGCTCAAGAGTCCCATGCTCTACCGAATGAACCAGCCCAGGGTCCCCAAGACCTTACACTTTTATTGATACATATTTAAATAACTTACAGCTGAGAGCCATATCTGTTAAGTAAATTATGAGAACATTTTTCAACAATGCAACTTTTTAAAACTATATATTTGTTGATTTCTGCTTCATTGAACTTAATGACAGAAAATATCCCCCAAATCTTCACTTTATGTGTATGATCTCATTTACTCTTCACATCAGACCTATGAGGTAGTTAGAATCTTCCTGCCCTATAAGTAGGGAAACCAAGATTTTGAAGGTAAAGTACTTTGTCCTAGTGCACATGACCAGTAAACATCAGCGCTTAGTTGTAAATGGAGGTTGTCAGACTCCACTGGGAGGTCTCCAAAGTGCGGGATCTCAGTTGCTGTATAAAGGAAGCTAGTAAATGCTTATTGTTGGAGACTCCAGCACAAGCTAGAATAAAGAAGCAATTTAGATGTACCTACAACCACACAGCTAGAAAGATCTAGTATGTCTTAATGTAACAGGCACCTAAATAAAATGAAATATATCTGAGTTAAAAAAATTTTAAGCTGATAACTTGTTTGTCCCATAATTGTTTTGGTAAATCTTTACTCCAAACGCTAATTCTTACATTTTCATAAGAAACAGATTCTGTGGAATCAAAGTAATACATGTACAGTAACATATTATTCAAGAAACAGAAAGGCCCCATTCCAGTCATATCAAAGATAATAAAAACATCAAGAGTCACGTCAATCAAAAGGCTCTGTTGACTGGCAAACTCAATCTATGGATGGACCCAATTATCTGCAGGAGAATTAATGTCAGCATCATTTAGGGTTAACAATGGACCAACGAGGCAGGAGCAGACAGCTACTCTCTGTAGAGACCCAGAAAGCAAACTTGGTAATGAGGCCCTTCATTCATCATATCCTTCTGCTCTAATTATTAAAGTGAATAGGAAATACTTTAAGTTAAGGCGGGAACTGGATGACATAAAAACATTTGTTTTGTAAACACAAAGAATGCTTTTTTTCTAATGATCCTCTTCAAATCTACATCAGGCATATGTTCTCAGTACACGGTTTTCTAAAGTTGCTCTTCTAACACCTCAAATTCATACTGATTATGGATCGGTTATTTTGTTATCTCAAAAAGGGAGGGTAAGACTGCTAAGAGTCTACAATTTTAATTTCTACTCTCAACTTAAAAAAGGTCGGGGGAGGGTCACAAGTACATATGTAGCCACAGTGCAAGGTCCACCGCCATCAATTACATCAAAATAGCCCAAATATATCTACTGCGGTGCCATTTCTAAAAGTCCTAAACAATCTAATTTTACTTACCCTGGTTCATTTTTTCTTAATTCATGTGATCCTTATCAAGTGATTGTGAAAGAATATGATAGAAGAAAATGCAGGAATGTCTTGTTTGTACAATCTTTATGTAAGTAAAGGCATATATTGCCAGCCATTTAAAATTGCCTGGGATGGAAATGATTTGCTTAATGAAGATAAAGAAAAAATAAAGTCCAAAAGGAGGAAAGAGAAAGAAGGTGAGGAAAATAACTGTTGCCAGAACAAAAATTAACTGAAGCTTGAGAAAAGCAGTCATGAGACCAAAGGAAGGTTCCCTGGAGAAAAGTGTGGTCTCTTCAGTTCGGTTTTTCAGTGTTTTCAACCGACAATCAGTAGTTAATTTTTTCTTCATTTGTTCACAGGGCCATTTTATATAAATGTTCCACATAATTTTTTCTGAGCTACGGTTCTTCACTTTAAAGTAAATGGAAGATGGTTAAGCGCAGTAATGTTTTTAACCATCCCTGCCTGCTCTACTGAAGTTCATGTTCAGAAGTATCCGCAGATACTACTTTTAGCAACTAAATATTTCCATGGTGGTAAAGAAATGTCAGTAAAATCTATGTACTTTGAGAACATCAAATTCTTATTATACTTATCATGTGTGCAGGCAGAGTACATAATAAACTAGTCTATAGCAGCTGTAAATTTCTGAGGATTTATCTAACCACAAATACATTGAAATGGGGAAATAGGGCTATATTAAACCATGCAAGATGCTGCTGGAGTTTTGCCATTTCTGCAACATCCTGTAATTAATTTATCATGACAGGTCTGGCAAACTGAAACATCCAATACACTTGCGACAGACTGTTATACCATAGTTGCTGGAGATCCTGCAGTCACAGAAAGGGAAGGTAGATTTTTCTTTCAAACGTGAATATAGTACTGTTGTATTTAGAATGCCCTATGGTTGAGGACAGACTTGTCACTTTTGAATTTCAAAAAAAAGAACATCTGCAATATAGAACAGATCCTGGGCCAAGATAAGGGGTTTAGTCTGTTCTCTGCATTTTGTGGTCTTTTCCTGAAGAGGGACGGCCCTGGGTAGGAAACTGATACAGTCCGGTCAGCCCTTCCCATGTATGCATGCCTCCAGCTAGATACGATGGGTTTCTCTCCTAGGAGGTTTGAAGGTCACTTTCCTCCCGGTAGTCTCTTGGACACATCGTCTTCCTGAAGAAAAGACTCACAAGACCCCCTCTTCCATCTGGGTGTCCTCCTCTTCTGGAAGTCACAGTCCCGCCATTTTGTAAACTTCAAGCACAGATAAATTCAGAATTTATTCCTGCTCCAACACCCTCCAATCTAGAGAAAGAAAATAATGTAATAATGGGGTGGGGATTTTTGCCAGAATAGATTTTCTTACAAAACCATGAGATCCCAGGTACCTGGCTGGGTCAGTCTCAGTAGAGCGTGTGACTCTTGATCTCAGGGTTGTGAGTTCAAGCCCCACGTTAGGTGTATAGTTTACTTCAAAAAATAATAATAAACTCTGAAAAAAACACAACGAGTTCTTGGTCAGTTTGTATCAGTGTGAAAGAATGATGCTCTCTTTACTTGGTGTGTCATCTGATACAGGTGTTACCGTGGTTGATGCTGAGGGTGGATCTTAGTAAACAAGGCTTCTTGCTAGAGAAGTAGAGAGATAACCACCCCTAAAACATGAAATCTACATTGTATCAATGTCCACAGCCTTGCTCCCGTCCTTCGGAAGGTCACAGTTCCTCAGACCACAAACAAGAGGACCCAAGGGGGTCTCCCTTGAATGTGGAAGTCTCAGTGGGAGGGGATAGGTCCCAGGTGGTGGAGGGTAAGATGGGGGTTGCTCAACAGAAACAGGTAAGAAGCCAGGCAAAGATAGTGGTTCCAGTCCCAGCCCAGTCACCAAAGGCTTTATGCTCTTTGTATTTTCTCTAGTGGTTGTCTTTCTCTTGCTCCTTACTATATTGAAAATGGATCCTATCTCAGAGTACCTGAGAAGCTTGTCATTGAGCCGAAGTTTAAAAACAAACAAAAAACGGCATTCCCCAAACTGAATAACCGGAGGGAAAGTGAACAAGAGAGAATTTAGGAAAGCGTTTGTACCTTTCCACCCCCCTGGCTACCTGAAAACTTCCCTTCAGAGCTCTTCTATGTGAAACTTTGGAAATGGGATGAAGAATATGTATGTGTCCAAAAAATAAAACAAAGACCCTTCTTCGATACACCCCCATTAGATAACTTATCCAGGATCACAGAAACCAAGGGCAGGACTCTGCCTTCTGCTGATTCCCCTGCTTCTACTGCTGTTTACTTGGTAACATTCTTTTTTTTTTTTTTTTTTTAAAGATTTTATTTATTTATTTGAGAGAAAGAGAGAGTGAGAGAGAGCATGAGAGGGGAGTAGGTCAGAGGGAGAAGCAGACTCCCCATGGTGCCGGGAGCCCAGTGTGGGACTCGATTCCGGGACTCTGGGATCATGACCTGAGCCGAAGGCAGTCACCCAACCAACTGAGCCACCCAGGCGCCCCTACTTGGTAACATTCTTACTTCACATAAAAACTGCATTGCTGGGATGCCTGGCTGGTTCAATCCATAAAGCATGTGACTCTTGATCTCAGGGTCCTGAGTTTGAGCCCCATGTTGGCTGTGGAGCCTACTTAAAAAATAAAAATTTTTTTAAAAAGCTGCATTACTAAATCCTAATTCTGAAAAGGCTCTAAATCTTCTCAACCTCATACACAACTAAAAGTAAACATCCCATGTAGAGTATGGTCTACATTCAGATAAATCCCCTTTAAAACTAGGTTATTACAAGTGATGAATTTGAATGGGTGAGGTTTGGAAGAAGGTAGGAGTCTGGAGAATTGATATTTTTATGCATGCATGGGAAGAGGTTTTTTTTTTTTACTTTTGTGGTTTTACTCTGTTGACAACTGGATACAGAAGGACTAATTCTGTTTACATATATCAAAAGCTGGAGTTAACTACTTTCCTAAATACATTTTTATAATTCAGGATCATCAATAATTTTAATACTTTTAATGTTTCTTAAAAGTGTGTGTGTGTGTGTGCACGTGCACGCGCATGTACACACATTCACTTACTCAGCAGCACGTGATTGTTCCCTGGTTGTCGAGCATTGGACAAGAGCTTGGTGAACAGTTGAACCAGGAACCTCAACCCCTCTCACCTTGAAAATGTCACATGTTTTACTGCCATTGTCACCCTACCGTGGTTTTCCGAGGACCTCGCCAAACATTACCAAATTTGAGCCTCATAACAACCTTTATTACACAGAAAGGTGTGATTCTTCCATTTTTCAAACTGGTCACGAGAAGGTTAAATGATTTGCCCAACAACTGTTGATCAGAGTTGAGCTCTCCTTCTCTCAGCCTTGTGTTCTTTCCAACCAAGAAAACTCTCCACTGACATCTGAAAAATGTGGAAATAAATTATGTGGAAAGCCAGCAAATGTTTACTATACAAGAGGCCACTATACATTAATAAGACTAATTTAGATGTGTCTTTTGGAATTGAGTGATGATCTCCTTCTGTGGTCAGCTATCAGTGTTTGTGTTTTTGCTGCCATCCTATATTTGTAGATTTTAAATGTGAGAACTTAAAAAATGAAGTTAGCCCAAAAAGAGCATGTAAAATATTTTTAAATTATGTTTTATAGTCGAAAGAGGCAGAAGGTGTACAGAAAATGCCAGCGTCACTTTTCCAAAACCTTTTCGTGAACCAAGTAAAACAAAATCATTTCATGCATTGTATATTTAAGGCAAATGATTATTGTTCACGTAAGTTACACTGTTTTGTAAAGCAGTAATTCCCCACTTGACCTAAAATTTCATTAGATCAACTGAGCAACTTGGAAGTGCCACAGAATATTTCATAAAATGCAAACGTGGCATATCACGCTGCGCTTGAAACCACTGGCGTCCCCGTCCACTGCACTAAATCCATTCAGCTTTTCCTGTTTGCTTAGAATGATGACTGTAAATCAAGTCCTGTGCTCTGATCACAGGAAACTCTCAAATGAAATTCAGTCACCTCAGAAGTGACAGCAAAAGTAAGAAACTGGGTTGGGGTGCCTCGGTGACTCAGTGGGTTAAGCACCTCTTGGTTTCTTTCAGCTCAGATCAAGATCCTCAGGGTCGTGAGATCGAGCCCTGAGTTGGGCTCCATGCTCAGTGGGGGTCTGCTGGAGACTGACTCTCCCTCCCTCTCCCTCTGCCCCTCACCCCCACGTATGTGCGCACTCTCTCTAATAATAAATTAAGTCTTAAAAGAAAGTAAGAAACTTGGTTGTTACCTGGAAATCCAAGCAGCTAAGTACAGCACAGACCTCCATGATCTGTCCTCTGCTGCTTCTCCATTTTGTGATTCATGCATAGGTCCTCTTCACGTTACAGCAAGACCACAGTACTTCCCTCCAAGCACCATTGCTACTTTAAAGCCCTTGGATTGTAATCTCGACTTGAAAACACATTTCCATACCATGCCTTTGCTGAATATTGCCATTCAGGTTTCATCTTGTCCTATGCACCAAGATTCCTTTTCTCATTACTAATGATGGGTTAGTGACCTCCTTCCTCACTGTGTTCTCATAGTGTCCTAAAAATAATGTCCATCAAAACACTTAGCACCTGACATTGAAATGGAGTCTATTGATCAATGTATTATCTCCTATTTCTTGTGTGACTGAGATAATTCTTATAAATCTGTGTTTGTGCTCAATATCACAGGGTGTTCCCAAGTGGAATATAATCTTTTTAAAAATTCTAAATAGGCAAGGAGAGGGAACCTATGGAAGGAATCTAAGAAAATGTCATTAGTCTTTCTATAGTGCCTTTCCGTGGTCATAGCAGTCTTTTATCTTTTTTCATCCTCTCTTCCCTTTCTCAGACTCTCCCCTTTTCACTTTTTTTTGGCTCTCTTTTGTCTTCTTCCCTGCCTGACATCAGCCAGTGGCATTCACTGAATTCAGCATTAAACATTAAAACCCTGACTGGTCACCATCTAAATGTGTTCCCAAAACCAGGGAATCCAAGATGGAGGACCCATGCAGGCAGTGACGTCTACTCAAGCCTCCAGGTGCATTCCAAGCAACACTTCATTTACATAAAAACACAATCTTAAAATGTGGATGGAGCCCTCCTGTTATGTCTTTAACTTTTTTTTTTTAAGATTTATTTATTTGACAGAGAGAAAGAGATCACAAGTAGGCAGAGAGGCAGGCAGAGAGAAAGGGGGAAGCAGGCTCCCTGCTGAGCAGAGAGCCCGATGCGGGGCTCGATCCCAGGACCCTGAGATCATGACCCGAGCCGAAGGCAGAGGCTTTAACCCACTGAGCCACCCAGGTGCCCCTATGCCTTTAACTTTTTTTATTGAGGCAAATTATCCAGAAGATTAAATCTGATTTGCATAATATTTTGCATTCCCATTCATCTGAGGGTCAAAGCCCTTCAGAAGGCTTCTAAAATTTGTATATATCTGAACCCTGTTGCCTATGAATCTGATATCTCGACCACTCTTTTCTTAAAACTCCAGTAGTTTTCTGAGAGAAATGATTCCTAGATTCATAAACAAAAGTCCATACTATGATTGTTGCTAAGTCTGAGCAACTTCCGTTGAG
Source organism: Potos flavus (assembly GCA_028534135.1). Classification (NCBI taxonomy): domain Eukaryota; kingdom Metazoa; phylum Chordata; class Mammalia; order Carnivora; family Procyonidae; genus Potos; species Potos flavus. The sequence continues at coordinate 25,473,780 of CM052886.1, forward strand.
GACTCACAGCTTCATGTTATCTATTTTCATGCCTGTAAGTGAATCCAATCATTTTCATCACCCATATTTTTATCATCCAAAAAACCCTGAACGCTTCAAACAACTCTTTGTTCAACAAGCAAGCCCAATATCCAGCCCAGCGTGTTTACCTAAGAAGTCTCAGGAGCTGCCTGGAGACCCTGAGGCAGAGGTGTGGGAGTCGGCGCGGGGAGGGCACATCTCTTGGCATGAGTCCAGCTAAGGCAGGTCTGCTTATGGTCATGACTCTGCGCACTCAGATTTCTATGCGACTGATGTTCAAGATGCTGCTGAACACCTTTAACTTTTCCTCTTGATGTGCTTTCAACTTTGGATCTTCTCATTCTCCTTAGGATTAGTGTAAGTCCTCCTGAGTGTAAACAAGAGTCTGGTTAGCTTCATGAGAATGTGGGCCATTGTGGGTAGCCTCGCTGTGACACTCACTCTGTCTACACAGCCAGGGAAATAGGATTTTGACATCTGTCCTATTAAATAAATTACTCTTCAGCGCTACTGGATTATTTCACTCAAAAATTTATGGAACCATTTTAGTAGGCTGTATCCATTAATTCACAAAATAATTGTCATTATTCCCATTCACTTTGTCCTATGCGCAATTTAGCAGGAAAAGAAAAATTATTTATTATTATACTTATTCATGATTATAGACTAATTTTAATAATAGTTACCATTCACTGAGCACAGGCTAGGTATGAGGCTCCTTATATGCATTATCTCATCTAATTTTCGGACCGCCTGGGTGGCTCAGTAGGTTGGGTGTCTGCCTTCGGCTCAGGTCATAATCCCAGGGTCCTGGGATTGAGTCCAGCATCAGGCTCCCTGCTCAGCCTGCTGAGTCTGCTTCTCCCTCTGCCTCTCCCTTCCACAACCCCTGCTTGTGCTCTCTCTCTCTCTCTCTCTCTCTCTCTCTATCTATCTCTCTCCCTGACAAATAAAATCTTCATAATTGTACAAAATAAACTTAAAAGGTAGATATTATTATTACTCCCTTTTAAAACAAAAACTAAAGCTCAGAAAGGTAATGCTCTGTATCTCAGATCACACAGCTTGTAAACTAGGGTATCAGGATAGTTAGATAAGAAAGTTAAACAGTTAATACTTTCCAAATGTCTAATACCTCTTGCAGAACAATCTTCGACAAAATAGGTTGACCAAAAAGGAATCTCGATGTTGCATATCGCCTGGGAAATATTCACATCAAACTTCAGCATTTAAGTAAAATGTGTTTCCAAATTTCATATGCTACAGAGACATTATCCTAGCCCAAAAGGAATGGCTAATAAAAGACCACCACCAATATATTTCACCCCCTTGTGGGAATTGTGTCTGTTGGGGTTGCTTTGGGGGTGAAAGAAGATGTTTGTGTATGATACTCCTTCTCGGGGCACCCCCTCTTCAGTGTCCCTTCACTCCCCTAGGGAGATACGGCAGGCCCATTCCGTTCTCACAGCCCGTGGGACATCTCTGTCATGTGGCTCTCATCGTAAGTGTGACTTTGCTGCCTGAGTGTAACATGAACTATATTTTCATCATCATTGATTCTGAGGGTCTACCTCGGTGCCTGGCACATAGTAGGCACGTTCAGTATTGAGCAGGGCAGATCACAGGTCCGAAGGCTTATCTTCTGTACATCAATAATTTGAGGCTGAATTGTATGTAGGGATATTAGCATATCGTGGAGAATACGCAGCAGTATCACACCATTACAAATTCCTGTGTATTTTTCTATTTTCTCTAGTAAATTTATTTCTTATCCCCTTTCTTCCCCGCCCCCACCCCGCCCCCTTCCAGGACTCAGCTCCTAGCACTGGCTTTTAAACTCTTAGACATTCTCTTTATTTACAGTCAAAATTGTTTGCAATACTCCACACCTTCTGGCTTCCAGCTGGTACTTGTATTCAGGGGCAAACAAAAGCAAGACAAATACATATTGCGTCTGTACCTTGAAACAGCCTCAACTCCAGGTGGTTGAAAGGACTCCCTGGGGCACCTGAAATTCAGGTGGGGCCTTAGCAGTGTTTCAAGTCCAGCCCGCCCGTAATTCCCCTTCCCTCTGTGCTGCGGGGCAGCGAAGAGCTGGGGGTGCAGAGCTGATCTCTGGAGTCCTATCTGGTAGGCAGCCGTGAGGGGCAGGCTGGTTTCCCCAAGTATATTCAGCCTTAGCGTCACCGAGATCACAGCCAGAGGACATCACGGGTCTACCACTGTTTCCCAAAGAGCGTTTTCCTCCTGGACTGATGGGGAAAATCCCACTTAGTTTTTTCTCCTGAACCGCTGCGCTGTGGACAATCGATGCGAAGCAGGGCACGCCGCCCCTCCAGGCCAGGCTGGGGTGCTTGCTCGGGGGGTTCGGACTCCCCTCGTCACTGCTCCGGGTTACCTCGTAGCGCCCGTGTATCTCAAGGCATGTCAACACTTCCATTACTTGTCACTGATTCCTACCATCAGCACAAATAATCACCTGGCCTTCATCCTGGCAGGAAGGAAGACATGCAGATAGCATAGTTAACAAGAAGGTAATGGGTGTGAGTCGTGAGGTATTAGCTAATTCTTTTCTGACTGGGAGAACCAGATACACCATGGCAATGCTTTTTCTGGCCCCACAGCTTTAAAACGTTCCTAACCAGAAAATGGATGTGAATCCCGAGAGGAAGGAGGGCAGGTGAAGCGGGCTTAAAAAAAGAAAGATGTCTTCTTTCGGTGTTTGGCTTGTGTTCCTTTCTGCCAAGAAATGAAGAAAGCTCCATGACACCTTACACAACACTTCCCGTTTTCTTAATTCTTCTAAAATTCTTTTATTTAAAGTTCAGTTTTAAAAATTGGCAAATCAAATAAGAAGGAAGTCCATTTCCTTATGGCACAGCTTAATAAGAGACCCAGGATAAAAACTCAGAATCTTCATTCCCAGGACGATTGGGGATGGGGGGGAGGGGGCCTTTACAAGATTTATGCAAAACTTCAAAGAAAGCCCCTCCCTGCCCACCCCTCGCCCCTTGCGTGGGTGTTTCCTTCATCCCACTACCACCAGTGTTGGTTTTTATGTGAGTATAATTGTGCTTTTGTCTTGGAGTTGGCTCACCTCACTACACTCCAGCCTGAGATCCCCTGGCCCGGAGCCCAGGGTGGGGCTTTGCCCTCAGAACTGTAAATAATGGTAATTACCTTTACAAACTTAAGAAAAAAAAAAAATTATTTTCCCAAGGCCAAGAATCTCCAAAGTCTAGAGCATTCTATATAACCCCTTATGTGAAAATCATGGTGTGACCAAAAGGAAAAGAAAGTCACCGGCACTGAGCTGCCCCATGGGTCCCTCCGGGCCTGTCAGTTCTCTGCCCCCACTGTCGTGGCAACAGAAGTCCACATGCAAGGAGTCAATATGGAAGCAGAATTTAGGATTTGTTCTCACCACTCCCACGGAAGATTTCATGAACTGGACTGAACCAAAGGCATATCCCTGTGCCGGCTAGAAGCTCCCACGGAGAAGGGTTCTGCCGCCCACCCTACAGACTGTGTGATTTCTGAGGCACTACTTCCTACAGTATCACTGTCTGGTTGACAGCACCTATTGTTCTGATTAAGTTGACAAACATCCAAGCTTTTGCCTCATTAGATTATCACCATGGTGCCGAGGCTTTAATTTCTGCATAATCTTGGTATTTTATTTCATACGCCATAGCTAGCAGCTGCTATCTATCTTTAAGATCAAAGCAATTCTTGAAAATGCAAAATTTTAAAATGCAATTGCTTTTGGCCACTTGGCTATACCAAGACTCCTTCAGAAGTTCCGATGTATGAATGAGAGAGATTTGGCTTCCAGGCCACGGAGTTCTTTTGATTATTTTACTTCCAGATTAACTGGTTTGAGGGTGGAGGCCGGAACATCCGGACAGATGCCCTCAGCCTGGCATGGACTTGTTTCAAAGCCCATGTCGAGGCCAAAGACCCAGAGTAGGGAGCTTTGGGGGCATGTGTGGTAACTGGAAATTTACTAAGACTCCCGAAGTCTCAAGAGTGGACTGCACGTCATTTTTTCCATTCAGAAGTCAAACCACTGCTCGAAGACTGTGAGGGTGCAGAAGGTCATGCTCCGTGCTCCTATCACGGTGTTCTAGGCATTCAAATTCTTAAAAATATTCCTCGGTAAGGTTTCTGGTGCTGAGACAAGGTGATTTATAATAAAGACACCGACCAGCACAGAAAGCTGCTGACCCACAAAACTATCACTTCAGTAACATTCTGCTTCGCCTTGGCTCCGGGCTCTGCCGAGGGGTCCATCCCGGGCTCAGCAGCCCAGTAACAAACTTCCCTTCTCAGGAGGGCTCACGGTTGAGGAGGTAATTCTTCCTTTGCACTTGGCCTTGTTCCAAATATTCCGATCCGGTGGAGGTTCTGAGAGCTATTCAAGCCACCCTCACAATGTTTATTCTTTTCGTTTGTTAAACATCGGCCTGTCCCTGTGTGATCCCTCAGTCCATCCTCCCCCTCCTCCTCGGGAAAGCTGCGAAGACGGCCCCTATGCAGATGACCTGCCCAGCTGGGCTCTACACAAATTCAGTTCCTCCAAGGGGACTCCCCACATGGCTCGCGTCCTCGTGCACGACCACGAAAAGTCACCGTACGGACATGCCGTGGGAGTTGTCGTTGGGGGAACAAACAAACCGGCTCTGAACCGGGGACACAAGGCTGCCCGGTCTGCCATCTTGGAAAGTTTTAAAATTAGGCGGCATGGCAGTGTCTCCTCTCTGCCGCTTACCCTCTAAAACATCTTGTTGGATGGTGCAGGGGAAAAGCTGAGGGCCCACAGGAATTGGTTTTCTAGATCAGAAACAAGACTCACTGCACACCTTGAGAATCCAACCCGCGATGTCAGTCCCGTTCTAGAAGAGCCTCCATCACACATTGTCTCTATCTGGCGCTCTCTCTGTCCAAGGAGCACCTCCTCAGCCCTGGCAGCAAAACAGGAGAGGCCCAGCGATCATTCTCCAAAACTTTTGTCTAAAATTGTTGCGCTCCTTCTTTCACTGAAGGTGACACTGGCTTGAAGCGCTGTTGCCATCCCTTTCGGTTGAATTTTTTAGAACAGACAGAGGGGCAGGAATTAATTTGCTAAGCCACGGTCCTTGACTCTGGCTCATGTAGGGGAAGAAAGGGTTAAGTCCTCTGGGTAAAACATTGTCAATCACTGGTGACTGGCACCGAGATGAAAAACAAGCTGCACCTGTACACGGGCAATTTAGGAGATTCTGGTCAGCTATTTTTCTCTGGTGCTTTGTTCTGCCAGCTGCCTCTGTGCTTTGGATGCAGGTGGAAACATGGACTTTGCTATCTATAAAAAAATTTAATGGTGAAGATCAACTTCCGCTTCACCTCCCCAGGGATCAAAGTTTTGGGGCTTTTTTTTTTTCCCCCTTGCTCTGAAAGACTAGCCGAGCAAAGCTCAGTGCAGACAATGGGTATGCTGTTGAGACGCCCATTCGCCCCCAGAAAAGTAGCAGGAGACCTTTCGTGGGTTAGAATTTTTCTTCCCAATTTGAAGGAAGTAACGGAAGAGGAGAGACGCATGCCTCCACAGGGCGAGGTCAAGCATCTGCTGAAAGGAGGGCTAGCGACCACAGCTGGGGAGCCGCATGACTGACACTGCATTTCCCGTCAGCCACCGGCGGGAGCCCGACGGGGGTCCGGTGCAGACAACGTGGAAGCGACAGGCTCCGCACCTGGGAGCGGGAAGGATGCCCTGACGTCCGTACGGCCTCACCTCTTACAAGCGGAGTGTCACAAATCTGATATCTAGTCAGATTACTGGCCATGACGCGATCGATGGCCAGTGAAGTGTGTGGGTAGAAGAGCAACTTCAAAGTCAGAGCCGCTCTGGGTTAGCTACTACAAGAAACTCTGAGTGGCATGCCTCACCAATGACATTATCAAAGTCCTTGTATTTAATTCAACATTTACGGAGTACCCGGTGCCCGGTGCAGAATTAGTTACTGGCCATACAGTGGTTCTTATGGACTGAACTGTGTCTCCCCAAAATTCATACGTTGATTTCCTAACCCCAAATACATCGGGATAGGACTGTATTTGGAGACAGTGCCTTCAAAGAGGCAAGTAAGTTAAAATGAGGCCATTCAGGGGGGTTGCTCATCCAGTCAGACGGGTGTCTTCATAAGAAGAAATTTGGGCTCCCAAAGAAACACCAGGGACTCGTGGACGAAGGAAGGACCAAGGGAGGGGGGCACAGCAAGAAGGCAGCCGTCCACAAGCAAGGAGAGAGGCCTCAGAAGGAACCAAATCTGTTGGCACCTTGATCTCGGACTTCCAGCCTCTGGGACTGTGAGAAAAGAAACGTCTGTTGCCGTGGTGTTTCGTTATGGCACCCTGAGCCGCCCATGACAGTGGTGACCAAGACAAGGTCCTCGCTCTCACCGAGCTGGCGAGCTATTGAAGAACTCACAGTCGCATGACCACATAGGCAAAGGAAAAAGGGAGGTGGCTAGAAGAACTTTTAAACATTGCCTAGACAGCCAGAGTCAGTGAAAGAGCCAGAAGCAGGAATCCCAGCTAATATTTGGGTGGATTTTGTTACAGCCCATGGGGCCATTACCCTTTATTTCTGAATTGAGAGTGTAACAGTATGATCACTCTGCTTCGCCATGAGAAAGCAAGAAGTCCCGCACTGATCACGCCATGGGGGAGGGAGGAAGTCTCACACATCTGACCTGAAAGGTTCAGTGCAAAGGAGCCGTGTGGCTAAGCACATATCACATCACGTGCAGACACAGCACAAATATGTGGGCTTCACCATTACCAGCAGAAGCAGAGGACATCTGTATATTTTTGTAATCACTACACAGTTGCTTATTTTAGATTGCTTTCTTGAAAGTTGTTAGTTATTTCTTTTTAACCTCACTGCCCCAGACTTACTGCCTCAAAGGAAGCATAACATAAGATAAAAATACAGAAGTTGCTCCCCGGAGTTCAACAGGTTAAAACAGAGCTGAAAATAGCCCCCAGGCATGTCCTACGGTTGGCTGACTATTTAATCCTCTGATATGTAAGAGAAATGGAAATGTTCTAGTCTGAATAGATACCAACTGTCCAGAAGCTTTCCTGTCCCGGGGACTTTTGAGCACGGTCGCTGGGGGACTGAATTTAGTACTCCCGAAGGAAAGTGCAAGGTCGGCGGCCGTTGTGTGCTGATTGGATTAAAACGGTGACAGAACGCGGAATTCCTATTGTGTGGATAATATGCTCCTCCTCGTATGTTCAGATACTGCGATTCCGTCCAAGCAGGCGAGAGCCCCTGCTGTATGGGAATGGGAGTGGGTAGGGTCTCAAACGAAGGAAAAAGTCACAGCCTCCGAGGGGGGCGGCTGACAAGCTCCACCACACACCGCTGGGGGATGTGCTGAGACCCAGGACCAGAACCTGGAATGAGGATTGGGTGGAAAGGGCTTGACACAGGTGACAAGTGAAAATCTCCTCCCTGGTCTTCAGTACGGTTGGTGGCTAAAATCAGAGCCTTCCAGTCAAGTCTGAATGTTAGATCAGACTTGATCTAACTAAAAAAAAAACTAGTTTTTAGTGATAAAATTGGTCCAACATTTGGACCATGTGATATTTGGGATGTACTTTTTTTTTTTGATTATTTTATTTTATTTTTTTAATTTTTTGTTTTTTAATTTAATTTTATTTATTTATTTATTTATTTATTTTGAAGCAGCATCGGTGGGATGTACTTATACTAGAAAATTCTTTGATATGTATCTGGGATTCAAATTTAACTAGGTGTCCTGGTTTTTGTTTTTTTGTTTTGTTTTGTTTTGTTTTGCTTCCTGTGTTTTTATTTGCTAGATCTGACAATACAATCTTAATGGCGGCTACCAGCTTCGCTGCAGAAAGGAAGTAAAATTTGTTCCCTGTTTGTGGCGATGGGCCTAGAGCCGAGTCATGTCATCTGTGACACTCTACCCATCTTTTGGGGTTAGATCTGAACAATCTCTCTACCCGGTATGTGGTACCAGAACCAGCAGGTCTAGAAAGATCGGGAAACCATGCAGTGTAAACCTGATAGCTTATCCTTCTCGAGCTCTCTTGGCCTTCTTGTGTTTTCTACTCCGTTAGCATCTAATGAAGTCTTCTAGAATTCTAGGCCATCTCAGCTGCTCAGGGGACAAACCTCAGGAAGGGATTTGGAGCCACATTATGGCAGAAATGTTAAAAGCAAATCCCAGTCCCCCAGGGACAGCAAGTGCTGAAATCAAGGAGACAAAATTGGAGCCATTTGGCCAGCTTCCCCTTCCTACCTGGGAGGCTGTAGGACGTGTTTCATAGAGGGAAGCGAATGCTTCCCCAAGTGTGAAGAAATCACACTGAACGCAAAGGCTCCCGGTTCTGTTGTAGCTGCTCCTTCCATCTCCACTCAAAGGATTTCTCAATTTGTCAACTGACATTTAGAGAGAACCCAGCAGGTGCCAAGCACTGCGTCAGTCTGGGGATTTAACAGCCCCGGGCATTGCCTGCGCCCCAAAGAGCCTCTGGTCTCACGGGGATCCCCACACTGCTCTTAGACTCAGCCCTGGGCCTGGACCTTGCTGTCCAGCCCGCCACCTGCATTACCTCATAGAGGCTCATTCAGTTCCGATCTATTGCCCTTCGGTGTGGGGGAACCAAGGAATGCGTTACAGGCACTCATATTGTGCTTGGGTTCCCTTTAATAATTCACATAAGCCCGGGCTTCTTAATTTTCATTCCAGCTTCACACACCCAGCAGCTCGGCCCGCCCCTCATCCTAAGAACAACTAGTTGGTTCCCACATTGCCACGCGTTCCAGGGATATTTGAGTTGAATAACCCCGTCCGGGGATACCCCCACTCCCTGTCACTATCACACTGCCCTATTTCATGGTCCTCACTGCACATACTACTATCTGCAAGAATTTCCTTTATTTGTTTGTATGTTTGTTTATTACATCTTCCTAAATTAGAATGAAAACATCATAAAAGAAGTGAACTCATCATCCCCACCTCCTCCAAGTGTATTAGCAAAGGTTCTCCAGAGAAACAGAACTAATAAGGTCAATAGGATGTATGTGTATATATGTGAGCCTGCTTCTCTTGTCCTCCCAAAAAGTTTGAGAGAACCCGATTCCCTGCGTTATGTCCCTTTCTAGTTGAAATCCCCAGAGAGGTCACCTCCACAATCCCTCACCCCCAGTTTTATTGACATAGTGGCAAGCAGAACTGCATAAGTTTAAAGCATACAGCATAATTACTGGGCTTACATATATTGTGAAATGATCACCATAATAAGTTTAGTTACATAGATACCAAAAAAAAGAAATGAAAAAATCTTTTTTCCCTTGTGTTGAGAACTCTTGAGATTTACTCTCATGGCAACTTACAAATATATCGTACAGGAGTGTTAACTATAGTAATTGTGTTGTGTGTTACATTTCCAGGACTTATTTATCTTACAACCGTAAGTTTGTACCTTTTGACCCCCTTCATTGGGGACCTTAGTCTTTTCTCTTAAAGCCTTCTACTGATTAGATGCGGCCTCCCACTTGATGGAGGGTAATCTGCTTTAGTCAAAGATTTAAATGTTAATTGCATCTAAAAAATACCTCTACAGCAACATCTACACGGGTGTTTGACCAAACATTGACCCCATAGCCCAGCCAAGCTGACACACAGAATGAACTTTCACAGATGCCTCTTCACCTCCATTCCTATCTCCCCCAGGGCGACTTCAGTACTGCAGTGGATGAAAAGCTAAAAACTCTATTTCTAAGACTCCCTTGCAGCTAGGGTCCTTAAGGGGGACACGAGTAAGGCATCTCACGCATAAAATTTAAGCGAACATCAAAAAGCTCAATCCAGACAAATAATGCTAATGCAATATTTTCAAAAATTAAAATGTAATGCACTATTACATTATGTATTACAATATTATTACGTTCCCTTTTGCCTTTGGCTCCAACACAGCTTGGTATGTCACTAGCTTCTTAATCTTAATTGGTTCCACCAATAAGATGCACTCATATGAAATCCGGAAAGCAGAAATGAGATGGAAGATATCTTGCTATGCGAGTTTCTGTTGGCAAGCAGAGTTATGCTCCAACACCCAGGCCCTTGCTGCAATTAGGACTGCAAGGCATGGGCTGAGACGTGCATGTTTTGCTGTTGCAGATGGAGTGGGTACCGCATAGTTCTAGAACCACTACTTGTGACAGCAGCTCCTATTACAGCCAGGATAGGCTCTTCCTGAAATTGACAGTGCTGAACGTGGCCTCCTAATTCCCCCCTTTTCTTGTTGAGATGGGGGTACAATTCCCAGGTGGGCAATTTTGCAGTGCTGTTTATTCCTAGAGGTTGGCCTGGAATCTGCTTCTTCTGCCTTTCCAGAAATATTAGAAAGAACCCAGATCCCTACATCATGTTCCTTTCTGGTTAAAACACCTAGAAAGGGTGCTGTTTCCTGTGCCTGAACCCCAACCAATGCCATCACCCCTCTAAGATTCATCCCATCCCTCCCAGCCCCACCATCCTGCCCTTATTCAGGCTCCCCTTTAAATCTCTCCCACCTTCTCTAATATGGTTTTCATGTAACTTTCCACTCACCATCTTTACACATTTCTTTTTCTGCATTCTGTACTCCCCACCCACATGGAATTGTCCCCTTCCCTGTGGGTCACACTTTACGGTGTAGATTCACCCTGTTGCTAATGATTTAGGTAACATCAGCACATCTTACGGGAAGTCCGATGTCAAAAATCCAATATGGAAAGTCTTTAGAATTTCTTTAGATTCTCAAGGAGCTTACATTTATCTCCTACCTTCTATCTCCACTAAATTCTCCATTTCTTGATTTCACATATTCTGTATACTCTCACAAAGTTTTTTATGTGTAGATCTTACTGAACACTTACATGCAAAGCAAACTCTTTTTAAAAAGTCCTATATCTTCTCTGCCATGATGCTCAGCAATCCCTGATTTCATCCTTTCTTGTCTATTTGCTGCATTCTCCCCAAGAAAGAAAGGAAAGTTCTTCATTTTTCTAATTTTCTAAAACATTTCATTTCTTCTACACCCTCCGTATAGATTTTGTCCTATTATTCTACATCCAGTTGGCCAATCAATGTTTTCTTCCTATAAAATGTCATTATCAAGGAAGACTTCCTCTAGAGCTGAGTTTAGGAATTTGAGCTGGTAAGAGCTAAATTACTGCAGATAACTGTATCAAGGTACTAGAGTTCATGGGAGCAGTCTGGAAGAAGAGGTGAGAAAGACACAGGTGAGGAGAGGACCAGGAAAATGGCTAGAAGCCAGAGCACTCCATAAGGGGGTCTGGCCAGTGAGAATGGGGAAGGGAGGTGGGGAGAGGACTTTCAAGAACAAAAAGGTCTGGCGTTCAACTAAAGTGCCACGGATGGAGATCGGGTAGCATTTAGGAGCACAGGCTCTGGGTCGCTGACCGTGCTCAAAATTCAACCCTACCACTGACTAGCTCTGTGACTGGTAAATTCCTCAACGTCTTTTACCCTCCTTTCTTTTTTTTTATAAAATGGGGTAATAATTGTTTTTTTTTAAGTCTACTTCCCGGGGCGCCTGGGTGGCTCAGTGGGTTAAAGCCTCTGCCTTCGGCTCAGGTCATGATCTCAGGGTCCTGGGATCGAGCCCTGCATCAGGCTCTCTGCTCAGCAGGGAGCCTGCTTCCCCCTCTCTGTCTGCCTGCCTCTCTGCCTGCTTGTGATCTCTCTCCCTCTCTCAAATAAATAAATAAAAAATAAAAAATAAAAAATAAATAAATAAATAAATAAAGTCTACTTCCCATGACTACTGAAGGATTAAATAAGATAATATATGAAAAGCATCTGACAAAACACACCAGTTGTCTGGAAAGGTTGGCTCTGGGGATGACATAAACAATGTTGACCAGATGCTGGTATGCTCCCATGTAAATTGACATTCTCTCCCTAAATCTTCAATTCAAAGTCTGTGTGTTTGTTCAAGAATATTAAAACAACTGAGTTCCCCATTCCGGTCGAAGCCATCATGAATACAAGGGCAGCCGAATCCATAAGCTGGCCAAATTCAGCAGAAGTAATTGCTCCTGGACAAGAGCGTGCAAGCTCCTTGGGAAGTAACCGAAGCCTTGGAGTTTGACTTTCCTACGGCTGGGGTTGGAGGGAGGGGTCAAGTGCACCAGATCTGAAGGGTAGGGACAAACCACCTGCCACCTGAGTTAACTGGGCTTTGAGCAGTCACCACAGAGATGCCACTGCATGGCAGGCTGGGCTGTCCCCTGCCACTCCTTGCGGTTGTCACTGGCAGCGCTGCTGTGAGGAGAATTATGAAGAGCTGCCCAACCTCAACTTGAGCTCGTAGGACCTTGACTGATTAAGAGCTCTGTCTTGACCTGGAAATGTTCCATCCATGTCGAGAGGCAGCAAACTAAAGCCCATGGACCCAACCCAGTCCCACCACCTGTTTTCGTATGGCCCATGAGCTGAGAATGCTTTTTCCATTTTCAGATGGTCGAGAAGTTTTATAAAAGAAGATTTCATGGCACATGAAAATGATATGAAAGTCAAATGTCAGTGTTCATAAATAGAGTTTTGCATTTGGTTAACTTAAAAAGTTGTGGGAATCTACTCTTTCGTTTTTGTTATTAGAGTGCCTACATAACATTCTAGATTTTATCACTTGGCCCAGAAAGCCAAGTAAAATATTTACTATCTGGGCCTTTACAGAAAAAGTCTGTCACCCCTGTTTTACATAATCCAGAGGAGTCCAAGATATTGCCACACTGTGCCTTTTCCCTCTCCCCCTCAAGGCTGTGCTGACTGTATTTCACTTGATTTTATCACATAGAAGTTGTGGGTGGGAGCCCAAGAGGCCTCTGGCCCAATTTCCTTTCTTTTGGTGGAAAACGTCTTTTTTTAAATTGTCCCCTTAGTGACAAGTACGTGGTAAGTCAATAAGGCAAGGCCAGTAGATTTTTCTTTCTTTTGTCAAATATGAAAAATGAGTTAGTGGCTCTCATCCTCTTCTGCTTTCATGACTCAAGGATCAGGTAGGCCCGCCTCATGCTCATGGGGCAATGTTCTCAATGTTTCTTTTATTTTCATAGGGACGGCCAGGTCTACTTTCCCTAGATTTTATTCTTTTCTTAAAAAAAAAAAAAAAAAGCTTCCTTATCTGCTCACTACCACCCACCTCTCCTCTCTGACTAATTGCAGACACCTGAAAAAGATTTGCTTTCTCAGTAAGACCTAGGACTTGGCCACACTATCTGCCAGTTGGGTAGTGTTCTCATGTCTATGGCCTTGCACATCTTCCCCGCCCTAGGAAGTACCTGGGTGCCCTTTCTCCAGAAAAACTGTGTGAACTTTGAATTTTTTCAATGTAATAATTTCCCTGATAATTAGCATTGACTCCTGAAACTTTCTCTTTCTTGCCCCCCCCCCAAACGCGTGGTTAATCATCTGTTAAATGTGTAAGAGCTTGAATGGAGTTGCCTTTTTAAAAAGGAGCCTGTGCAGAGTCTTTCAGAGGAGAGAAAAACCCTTTACAGCATGAATAATAATACCCTAATTATATGTTCTGGGGATTCTAATTTTCTTCTTCAGATTTTCTTGGAGTTCACACCACAGTAACGATATTCCCTTTTCTCTGAAAACTTCTCTCCCGAAGCCCATTTACTCATTCACCAACCATTTACTTCATTTTACTTAATTGATTTTACAAAAGCAATATAAGCGCTTTTTGACAAATAAAGAAAATTACCTGTCCCTCCTTCCTCTAATCCCACTCGCTGGGTTAACCAAAGATTGAATTTAGGATTTCTCCCATCCACTTCGCCATATTCGGATAGACGAAAACAAATGTAAAGAGCTGTTTTTTTCTATCTTTTACCAAAAAACAGATGCCTATCACTCTGAGGCTATAAAAGAATGTGTGGATCTAATTCATTCTTCTCAGTAGTTGCATGGTATTCCATTGTAGAACTGTTGATGTCTTTGGGGGATAGGCTTTCAACTCAACAAACATTTACTTTGCACAGAATAAATGCCAGACCCTATGATAAAAGCTAGAGAGAGGAAAATGCACAACACACCATCTTTGATGTGGAAGTCGAGGTCCCATACGGGAGATTAAACAAATGATTGTAAGTGAACATGAAGTGCTACAACAGAGGAGTGTATAGTCATACAGAGATGGAACAGAGAACTTGGAGGGAGATTCAGAATATTTTGGAGATAAAAACAATAGATAAGGGGGGAAGGCCCAGGCTTAGGGAACAGCATGTGCAAGGCCAGGGAAGCTTGAAGGAGTGTGACTGACCTTCGGGAAACAGGCTAGTGCACAGTGTGAAGCAGCAGGAAGAGAGTGAAATGGTAGGCTGGCACTAAAGTGAATAGACTTGGATGCCAAGCTAGTCTGGACTCAACCAGTGGGCTGAGAGTAAAGGGGGGATTGTGTAAGGGTTTTAAACCTTTACACATCCTGTTTTCAGATCCTGTTTTCAGAAAGATGCCTGGAGAGCATCTGGGGGATGAATTTGTGAGGAAAAACAAGATAACAGAAGATGACAAGAAGCAATGGACATAATCTAGTCAAGAGAGGGTGATGGCTGAGGCAGGGCAGTGGCCAGAGAATGGAGGGGAGAGGATAGGAATTAGCTTTGTGAGGTGAGCCCAGGAGGACCTGCTGGTAGACTGAAGGCACAGCAGTGCAGGCGGGCTTTTAGCTTGGGCGACCAGATGTACCCACCGAAGGAAACACAAGGGAGAGGTAATGACTTCAGTTTTGCTCATGTTGAGTTTGAGGCGCCTATGGAGACATCTTGGGCTTTTCGAACATTTTCCAAATATGTGGCAATGATGACTCTCCTAAGGTACTTCATTTAACTCTGTGATAGGTTTTCCCCGTTCACAGAGAAAAAGAAATGAAATGACTCAGTAGGGTTCCAACCACGGAGTCCAGTCCGAGGAGGGGGGAGCTATGTAGCAGCAGGGACTCTACCAGCATACTCAGTGCCTCTGAGTGAATTCTGATGGCCTCCTCTAGCTAGCAGACTGCACAATGTGACCCTCTGGGTAGATCAGTAAGTAGACAGTATCTTTCCACGAGGCTGAGGCACACATGTCAGAGGGCACGACTAGGGCAAGGGACTGTGGGTAAGATTACATGGTACCATTCCCAGTCAAGCACTTGTGTGCAAGTCCCGGTCCATACATTTATAGGAGAAGCCCCAAGGCAGCCTGTCACTAATGAGTATTTCTTCTGGAGTGACCATGGTCACCAATGACCTCATAATTGCCTAATCTAACCAATAGTTGTCATTCCACGGGTCTTACTTCATTCAGTAAACACACACCCTTCCACTCAGTGATAAGCACATTGGATGTCAGAGACACACCATAAAGAGCAAGACTTGCCCTTAAGATCCTCTTGGACCAGTAGGGAAGTCTGAAGGGACAACCTTCAAATCCCATTAACAAAAGAGGAATGCTTCCATGCCGATAGGTACAAAGTATAGCAGTGTGACAAAAATAAAAGATACTTCGGGTGGAGTTACAAAAAGCTTCAGGGAGCAAATGGCAAAGACTTTTCCAGGGTAAGCAGGAATCCCCAAGATGGACAGGGTTCCCGGAAGGATCTTCCACTGAGGGGAAGTCTGTGGTTGCCAGACGAAGTCAGGGGATTGGCTCCATCAGAACCATCCATAAAGCTTTTCAGTGTCCCAACAACAGGGATCTTTGCAATTTAAAAAATCTGACAAGGTAGGGAAAATTACAGAATTTATCCTTGGCAAATACCACTCTTTTCTTTCGGGTGCACTCACTAATACTGTTTTTAAACTACAAGGCCCAGGAGCTCAGCTGGAGGGAAAGACTGACGCAAAAGGCCTGAGCTGCTTTGCAAGATGGAGGGGGTACAGAGGAAGATGCCTCCAATTCGGGCACCTTCTGGATTGTTCCCTGAGGAAGCCCCCCAGCAGAAGATGATTTTAAGGGTTGGGGAGGAGGCAAAGTGTCTTATCACATTAGCACAGAGTGGGTGGCTTAAAGAACAAACATTGATTTCTCATAGTTCTCAAGGCTGCTAAGTCTAAGACAAAGGTGCCAGTGGATTGAGTTCCTGGGGAGGGCCTGCTTCTTCTGTGTAGATAGCCACCTTCTTTCTATGTCCTTACACGGCACTTGTAAGGGCACTAATCCCATCATGGGGCTCCATTCTCCTGACCTCATTTAAACCTAATCAATTCTCAAAACCCAACCTCCAAATATATAGTCTTCACATTAGGGGTTCGGGCTTCAACACAGAAATTTGAGGGGAACACAAACATCCTGTTGATAGCAGGAAGGCACTTGACACGGGGGTAGAGAAGGCGAGAGGAGATGGGAAGAAGGCCCTCTGGGGCAGGGCATGGGTAAGGACGGGCGTGGATAAGGTCAGGGAATGACTGTGATAACCATCCAGTTACTTCTCGAATGGCGAGAAGGGCCATGTTATTTTAGGAGCAGTTGTGTCTGATATTGAACATGAACGGGTTTCCTATTTTGCCCTGTCTTTAGTCTTCCAGCTAGTTAAGGTTTCTTAACCCCTAATGAAATGTAGGCTGGTGGTGGCGATGCCCTGGGGGAAGGAGGAGGAGGGTCAATCGGAACAAAAAAAGGAGAGGGCGATGCCAAACAGATCGAGGAAAAAGTTGAGGGCAGAACCTCTGAGTTGGGTTAACGAGAAAAAGAAAAAACAAGGACAATCTCAGAACCTTCTTCCCTTCAACCCAGGAACCCTCAGAGGCATTTAGGAGGGAAATTAAATTCCTGTGGAGATAATATATCATGGAAGCTTGAGTTCTTTCATGTGGTTGTAGGTATTTCTCTGAATCCAAAAAGCTGGAGGACTCGAAAAGTGAAATGTAAATACAGATTTCCTTTCTGGGTCTGTCTGCTCCAGAGAATTGTGATTCCGAACATTTGTGGTAGGGTCCTGTCCAGATGGCTCTGATGGGTCGCTAGGCTGAGGGGCCACTACCGTAGGCTGTAGAGACCAGTAGAGTTTCAAGGAGGCGGGTGTTGTTTTAGAAAGCTCCCCTTGGTGGCTGGCAGGTGGTGGGCTGGTGGGCAGAGGTTGGAGTGGGAGGTTCTGTCAGGAGAACTCATGGCCCCCTCGGCCTGGGGCCGTTCCCAGGCTCCCTGTGCTGCAACTCTCAGGGCACCTGTCATTCGTCCTCCCATTTCGTCTTCCCACTTTCTTCCTCCGATTGAGCCTTCTCCTTGGCAGCGAAGTGTCTTTCATTTGTAATTCCCACTGTGTGTTGTTGAAGGAAAATAAAGACCAGCATGTTTGTGTTCCATCAGCGGGCCACCTCTGGAAGTGAGTCAGAGCCAAGCCACGTGGATCTCATATTCGACTCCGGGCTTTGGAATCCTGCTAGCTTCTACCTTTTACATCTTATCAGAACGTCAGGAAATTGCTAAAGCAAACAACCCCCCCCTTTTCGCATTAGGCTAGGCGCAGCTCCAGCGGCTAAAGAGGAGCCCGGCTCCTTCCTGACCCCCGTGCTCCACTATTTCCCTCTTTCACAGCAAAAGGCTGAAAAAAATTTTGGTTGCTGCTGTGCTTACAAAATGACATTTAATATGGGTACTTAATTAAAGCCGAGAATAGGCAAACTCCTTTCGGGGATTTTCTCCCCTTAGAAATGCATCCTGTGCTCTAAAATTTGAGGGACAAAATGTAACAATTACTGAGCATAATACAGGGACTTGTCCCTAGAGCCCCGCAGCCCCCACCCCCGGCGGCACCTCCCTTTTTCATGTAAATGTGGGCAATACCAGGAAACAAGCCGGGCACCGTATTTGCGCCCTGTGCTATCTCCACTCTGCTTGGCGTCTTAGGTAAATACGCCCCCGGCCACCGAGCGCGGCCACAGGTGCGCGCTGCACCCTCTTCCACCAAATGCGTCCTCCGTAAGGTCTGATTAGCATCTGTCAAGTGCACTGTAAGCTTGCGGAGTCCGAGGACAAAAGACACTGTCCCGGCACTTAAAACAGTAAGTGCCTCCCCCGGGGAAAAACCTTTACTACATCGTAATTTTCCAAACATCGGGAGAAAACTTACAGGTAAAGGCCATTCCCCTTTGGTTAGGATCACTTTAACACCTCAGATGGAAGACGAAGCCGTCTGCAATGTAGGGAGTACATCTCTAAATGTGGTATCGTTGGTAGACTATAATCCCTCCGCCCTGGTTCGGAGTCATATGCGGATTACTTATGAATACGTCCCTCATTATAAGAGTGTGACGCGTCACGCTAACGTTTGTACGAGTGAGCACTCTATAGCATTCACAGTGCTAATGGTCATTTTTCAGGGTCCAAGCATTTGTTTTGGGAGAACAAGGCTGCAGCTCACATTGTTCTAACAGTATGGCCGGCAGCTGGCTTTACCACAATGAGACCCATTGTTGGGTAAATGGAGTCCCTCAGGTGAATGTAATTATGCAAATCCTTCCCTAACTACCCGAGCTCTCTTGGCCTTCTCCCCGGTGGCCTCCCACCAGTGGGAACACTGTCACATTTCATTATGGGAGGCCTCACTTGTTTGCTGGGAGTGTCCTCCCCACATTCTCAGGCCTGAGGGCCAGAGAGAACCTGCCACTGGCCTTGCCCGGTAGGCCTGCTGGGTCCACTAAGGAGCTCGCCAGAAGACCA